>OZ021707.1:17927673-18534108 GCA_963978555.1 Galerucella nymphaeae | reverse complement strand
GAAATTTCTCACGATTGATAGGTCGCGCTTGCACTTAATCTAAACATCAACCAATCAAATTTTTGTAAATTAATGATTAGAGTTGACGTTTGTGATACATTCAAACGGCTCATTATTGTGATATATTTTGATTTGGGATTAATCAAAGACCTGCCCTTTTTCCATTTCTTTCGACGTAATGCGTTGGAAAGACATTAACAATCGATGACGGACACCAAAAAGGCTATTGAATAAACCATAGTTACCTCAAAATAATCCGGTCTATTTACACATTCAAGGTTACATAAATTCCCAACGAGCAGAAAATTGGCATAGTTGTTCTAAATATCATTATAAAGAAAACCTCAAAAGTCCTCATCGTTCCGAGGTGTGCTAAAAATTTGGCACGGCTACAAATGTCAAAAAAATGAGTTTTTTGCGATTTTTAGAGAAGCGGTGAGTTTTTTCGCAAAATTACCCCAGTACAAAATTGAAGATCAAAAAATTCTCTACAAAAAATATATCTATAATTTTTTTCCCAAAAGCCACCACTTTGGAGATATAACGTTTTGAAAAGTTGGATCAGTCGTAATCCCCTTATTTTGCATACGTTTCCACGCCACCTGTGAGGTAGTGTACTTAGCGCGATTTTTCAACATGGTTTTCCCAGTAGGCCTATTCCACGGGTCTGCTGAGATTTTGTATGTTTTAAAACTATTGGAAAATAATATTATACATAATAGTTGGTAAAAATAACGGCGGTGTAATAAAAAATAAAAAAATTGTTAAAATAAATAGCAACTCGTCTGATTCATTATTTTCTAGGATTACTGTTTCTTCTTCTTCTTGATCTTCTTCTCGTTCTTCTTCCTGTTCGTCCTCTTGTTCTTCTTCTTCCATTTCACACGTAAACTGTCCCGAAAGCGATTCCTGATCGGTATCAAATGAATCTTCGAGAGTTGGTGACTCAACCTTCGAGCATGACCGGCCTTGACAGTGAACAGAACAGCCCAACTTTTTCGCAACCATATTTTGCACTACATCCTTTTTTGCAGCTGCAAAATATTGTGTTGAGAAGTTTCTCAGGTGCTGGTGGAAGTAAAGTTTGAATTGGCTCTAGTGTATTGTCGACCAACTTCCAACCCCAGTCTTTAGGGTCCAGCTGATTACCAAGCCACATTTGAGCTTGATGATATACCCGAAACAGATGTTGGTGAGCAGCTACTGAGGTTGGAGGAAGAGCAGCTAAGTTGACTTGTTTTTTGTTACTGACGTACAAATTTACGAACAGGGTTTCATTATACCTTAGATTCTCATGATTTAACTTATATTATACATAGGCAAGTTACAATTACTAATAGCAAACTTATTTTGGTTCTATAACACCTTTAGTGACGTTCATATGTGGCGTACGTGTGCAAAATAAGGGGATTACGACTGATCCAACTTTTCAAAGCATTATATCTCCAAAATGGTGGCTTTTGGAAAAAAAATTATGGTCATATTTTTGTATAGAATTTTGTGATCTACAATTTTATACTGGGGTAATTTTGCGAAAAAAGCTCACCGTTTTGCTGAAAATTGCAAAAAACTCATTTTTTGACCACCTTTGACCCCGTGCCAAATTTTTAGCACACCTCGGAACGATGAGGACTTTTGAGGTTTTCTTTAAAATGAGATTTAGAACAACTATGCCAATTTTCAGCTTGTTGGGAATTTATGTAACCTTCCTCCTTATTTTAGGCTTAAATTGACCGGATTAAAATGTAATGGTAGCTACATAAAATAATTTGACATATATAGAGATGGGCTATACTGTGTAAAGTATCAATACAACGTACCGTTATAAATATATTGTCTCAAAATACTTAATATTAGAAAATATCGTTATGAAAAGTGTCAATACTAAAAATTTCGATATTTTATCGATACAATATATTTCAGAAAAAAAATTTCCTTAACAGAATTTACAGATTTAATAGTTTATTTCATAATGTACCCCCATCTCTAATCACGTGAATTATGAACCATAATACACTCCAGTGTATTATGAACCATTATTCTCGACAGTAGATATATGGGTATCATATACCTTTTATCAGGAGGTAAAATATTGACTTATTATTAGGTGGTCGTGGACAAAATAGTATACAAACCTCGGTTGGTGTTCATTTTGTTACCGCAACTTTAATCATTAACAAGCACATTTTGTACAGAAATTCATTTTTGGATCGGCTGCTAGGCAAGCTGCTGAGCAACAAATGCGAAATAAAATATTTCGTGTTAGGTCTGGGTTCACTCTAAAATTAGGACAACTACGGCTTGTCAAATTATGACGTCCAGTGACAAATTGATCAAATGTCAAAGTCTCTGTCTTCTGTCAAAGTTTTAGGAGAGTTAGCAGTAATTTTATAGTTGTTTTCTATAAACACATTTTTATAGACTTTAGTTCCTGTGTGCCTATTAAAAATAGCAATGAAAATAGTTATTTTCCTAACAAGTGCGGAAAGTGATACTTTCCCGCACGCGACTGCAGTTGACCCGAACGACGCGGAGCGGTAAAAGTATACCAACCCATTTTCCAAAATTTATTCCATTTCAACATACATATACAAAATTTTAACAAAAAACTACTAATTATTATAAATATTAATATTTAAACAGAATTTGTTGCATTCTGTAAATTACTTAAAACTGTAGTTATTTGGTGTTGGGGTTATATAAAAATATCTTCATTATTTTATATTCTCAAAAAATGAAAAAAGCAACAAAAAGCTAGAACAGTATATTACATAACAAGAGTTGTAAGTTGCTTATTACATGCAAATAGAAAAGTTGCTAACGAGCCGCGTAGCGGCGAGTGTGGTTATTCTACGAGCATGTAATAAGCTTACAACTCTAGTTGTGTACTATACTTTTTTTACGAATTTTAATTATTTGTCTTTAAAACAAACATACATCCACACTAACTTAATTATTACACGTCAAAACAACCTCTTCCAACAGAACTCGTTTCCATGGTTACTCCAAACTATTGACTGACAAGGCTTGGGTGATAAGTTGATGTTTTTCTAGAACTGAAGCGTAATTTTTTTATTACGTGCTAGTCATTACGTGTCAGTATCCGTTATGATCTATTTACTCAATAACCACATGGTAGGAGTAAATAGGCTATGGGGATTCGGCCGCATGGCGGAGGCGCTAACATGGGAATCTCCATAAGAAAATCGTCAAAAAAGCCTAGGTTCAAATTAGCGAAATTTACGCTAAAAGTGGTGGGGGTAAACTATCATATACATGGCAGATAAAAAGTAACATGCCTGCTCGAAAGGCCTTAACGTCTAGTGTATTTGAAAAATAATAGAAAAATTCTACCCCCGTTCATCCCCCCATCATCCCTCTTACTAAAAATTAACTAATCATAGCAAACGATGTATCTTTCGAAAGGTCTTAACGTCTAGTGTTTATGAAAAATAATAGAAAAATTCTACCCCCGTTCATCCCCCATCATCCCTCTTACTAAAAGTTAACCAATCATAGCAAACGATGTATCGTTCGAAAGGCCTTAACGTCTAGTGTTTATGAAAAATAATAGAAAAATTCTACCCCCGTTCATCCCCCATCATCCCTCTTACTAAAAGCCAATCAAACGACGTCTCGTTGGAAAGGCCTTAACGTATATTATGTACAGGGTGAATCAAAAGTAACATTATATACAGGGTGGGTAACATGCATGCAAGGCATAAACGTCTATTATATACAGAGCGCTCGAAAAGCCATAACTATTATATACAGGTAACATGCAGGCTCAAGAGACCTTATTATCTACGTCATACGTCACACTGTCACGTCAAACTGCCACGTCGTCACCTCAAACATCACGCTGTCAAACGTCACGCACATCACGTTTTCACGTCAAACGTCATGCTGTCACGTCAAACGTCACGCTGTCACGTCAAACGTCACGCTGTCACATCAAACGTCATGTCAAACGTCACGCTGTCACGTCAAACGTCACGTCGTCACGTCACGTTGTCACGTCAAACGTCACGTCAAACGTCACTCTGTCACGTCAAACGTCACTCTGTCACGTCAAACGTCACGTCAAACGTCACATCGTCACGTCACGTTGCCACGTCAAACGTCACATCGTCACGTCACGTTGTCACGTCAAACGTCACATCAAACGTCACTCTGTCACGTCAAACGCCACGTCAAACGTCACGCTGTCACGTTAAACGTCACGCTGTCAAACGTCACGCTGTCACGTTAAACGTCACGCTATCACGTCAAACGTAACGTTTTCACGTCAAACGTCACGTTGCCACGTCAAACGTCACGTTTTCACGTCAAACGTCACATCAAACGTCATGCTGTCACGTCAAACGTCACGTTTTCACGTCAAACGTCACATCAAACGTCATGCTGCCACGTCAAACGTCACGTTTTCACGCCAAACGTCACGCTGTCACGTCAAACGTCATGTCGTCACGTCACATCAAACGTCACGTCAAAGGTCACGCTGTCACGTCAAACGTCACGTTGTCGCGTCATACGTCATGCTGTCACGTCAAACGTCACAGTTTCACGTCAAACGTCACGTCGTCACGTCAAACGTCACGTTTTCACGTCAAACGTCACGCTGTCACGTCAAACGTCACGCTGTCACGTCAAGCGTCACGCTGTCACGTCAAACGTCATGTCGTCACGTCACGTCAAACGTCACCTCGTCACGTTGTCACGTCAAACGTCACGTTGTCGCGTCATACGTCATGCTGTCACGTCAAACGTCACAGTTTCACGTCAAACGTCACGTCGTCACGTCAAACGTCATGTCAAACGTCACGTTATCACGTCAAACGTCACGTCGTCACGTCAAACGTCACGTTTTCACGTCAAAGTCACGCTATCACGTCAAACGTCATGTCAAACGTCACGCTGTCACGTCGTCACATCGTTACGTCAAACGTCACATCAAACGTCACGCTGTCACGTATAGTTTTCAAAATTTAGTAAATTGTTATAATACGGTTCATCTCCACACCATCTTATATATCACAATAATTGATATAAGGAGATAGAACCATGGAGCGTTGTATTTAATATTTAAAGTGACAAATACATCCCCTATAGGCCTACGGAATTGATATGATATAGATATTAAGAATTTATATTTTATTTAAAATAAAAAAGGTTTTTTAGTGTAATGCTAACTATATTTATAAGTTGAACGACTCAAGTACCAGGTCATGTGGCTCATATTAGGAAATGGGCTTGTTCGCAATGAAATATTTTTTCGGTTTTTTTCACGATTTTTTGTAAAACTGAGTCATCAAAATAACAGGTAAAATTTTCAGCTCTTAAACTTTCTCCATTACTTAGATATTAAAGGTTGAAAATGGAGCTCCCTTAAAAAGCGGCAGAGCGGACTGTGACGTCACATTGCACGTCGGGGTATGATATTCGGCATTACACCGCTGCGTTTTACATGAGAAAGTTGGCTCCAGCTGCAATATCTTCAAATTTAAAATAGTTAGTGGTTTTTACTATTGAAGAATGATGTATTCAGTACTTAGATACCGGATTAATGATTGTAGATTTTGGAAATTTACCTGAACCTGATATCTTTATGGTGATGGACTACTTTAATAAAAACAAAGAGTTTACACTTGGGTTTTGAATTGAAATTTCATAACAATCTATAATACATTGTTCATTTTAATATCACCTCTGTAGGAAATAAGTTCTCAACTCCAGAGAGGAGCATCCAATGCACGAATGGCTAATAACGGTATACTTTTTTGTATAATGCTACATACTCAGACCAAAATCGTCTGCTAATATCCATACGGTGAATTCAGTTTGATATTTTTCAATGTTAAAAGATATCAAGCTTGCCTAGCTCACATTTGTTAGTTAACAAGTTCACAACAAATAATGAATTATTCGGAACTCCTAGATGAAGCTTTGGATTTTTTTTGTATCAATTAAAATGTTCAATATTGTATTTCTTCTGATCTATAAATGTCTGAATAACATAAGTTATTCGGATCTGGCAAGCTTAAATCTGGCGAAGTTAAGGTAAAAGAAGAACCTCTAGTGGATATTGAAAATTCTTCGTTGAAGGGTTTTCGTATTTTTCCAAATGCGATTTCTTCATTTTTCTTTTTTTGCAATTTTTCGCCTCCGCATTGAATCGTCTTGGAACGTACATAAGCCTTAATGCAAGCCTGAACCCTTATTTTCCAAAATACCTATAGATTACATTCGTGTGATATCCATTGATTTCCTCCTCTACTTGACTTCCTCCAGGGGTTCTATTTTCTGAGCTTAATGACAAATTATTGTGCTTTAGTTTGTAAAAACTGTGACATGACTTTTAACTAAGCGTTTTTGACAGTCAAAAAATCGCGCTATTAATACAGGATTTAGTAACTTTTCCACTGTTCATTATTTGTACATATTTTTCTGGTGCATTCTTGGATGTGCTAGGACTGTCGGGAACCAAACAGTACTTATTTACCACTTCTTTCTCACTCATTAGGTATATAATAAAATAAAGAAACATCTCAATCAACAGTCCAGCATTTTGTTTCTTACAAAACAAAATGTATAATGCAATAAACAAACAGTACACTTCCACATACAATAGCTCTCGACTTGCGGCGTTTCAAACGTTAGGTATGGCACATGCATTGTGACGTCACAGGTAACCACGCCCCGTTTTCGTTCAATCCAATTTCTTTAATTAATTTGAGGGCTTAAACGTTCGCGGAAAAATCTAAAATTTTGGGAATCCGTTTAAAATGAGTTCTAGTTTCTATTTTTAAATTAAAATTTTTTTCTTGAACAAGCCCATTGCTATAAAATATTATTTTGTAATATGTATTTGTCAACACGTCTATGCTGAATATCGAAAAATGGATAATGCTGTGTAGCATGTGCCGATTAGCAAACAGGAAATACGTTTTTGCTAATTCTCGACATTTAAAAACATAAAACCTGTCAATGCAGGAAATCTCTTATCGTGCGGTTAGTTTGGAAAAGCATATTTTCTTGCATTATCACTTTGAGGATCTGTAGGAGGGGAACCAATCATATTTTTTGTTCATTTAGGCGCGTTATATATTAATTAGCGAAGTCCAGAGAGAGCTCAGTTGCAGTTAATAGACGTCAGTTAATAGTTTGTGTATGGTACCTTAAAATATTAAAAAGTAAGTTTATTTTTGTATTTCATATTTTTTTTTCCACATTGATGCATTATTTCTTATATCTCAAAAATATCTCAATTTTATTTTTCAATAGAAATTTTTAAATATTTTTGCGCTAGTTAATTATTGCGATGGGAGGTCAATCTAAAAATTATCAAAGGTAATACCACGAGTGCTTCAAATTTTATCGATAATTTTTTCTTTTCCACGAAAACTTGTTTATTTGGCAAAAATATGAAAACAAACCGATTTGATAAAATCACGACTCCGTTAGGAGGAGTGATTTTATCTAAATTCGGTTTGTTTGAATGTTTTTGCCTCAAATAAACAAGTTTGAGTGATGAAAATAAAAAATTATGTGATAAAATTTGAAGAGCGAGTTGTATTTGGGAAGATTATTTTTTTCAACAATTTAAAAGGATTTTTGAAAGCGCTTTTAGTTGTCAATAATGACAAATTCAAAGTAAAATTTTGACGTTTCGATGTAAACAAGGTTTTATCGATGAGGAAGCATAATTATCAGTATAATACCGAATGATTGGCTAGAATAATGTATTGCTATTGGTTAAAACCACCAAAATGTCAGATTTTGACAAGTGAAAAAAATAATCATTTATATATTATTGATTATGGAAAATTGATTTGAAATCAAAATTTATTCTCACACAACCAGATATACTTGATGATTATTTACCCAAAGAAGTTGACTTCAATTATCAAATCTTAATTTCTTTATAGATGGACCTTACTAAACTGAATGCTGTATCCCTTATAGAAAAGAAACCACTTGTTAAACTAACCGACCTACCTAAAGATATACCATTCAGAATTACAGCGGGTCAGATTGTCAAGACAAAATTTGGGGAGGCAATTCTACTGGAGCTAGAAGATAAGGCTGTATTCCTACCCCAGAGGGTGACAGAAGCATACCGGCCGCACGTGATGGCTTTCAGAAGTTTGAAATATAATATCACGTACAGAAAACAAATAGACGTTGGGAAGTCGAATCCTTTAACGTCCTTTGAAATACAAGAGAATTGAAATTTTAATCAATATACCGCTCTGAAGTCAAAACTGAAATTAATCCGACTGGGTTCGATGAAAAAAATTGGGGAGAAATTATATTGCTGGACACAACCTCAAACATTAGAGCGATTATAAAAGCAAAGTATTAATATATTAGTTAACTAGTAACCATCACCTAGATTTTATTAACAAACTTCGGAGTGGTAATATTGATTGAAATATGACTTCCCTTGCTGCTTCAAATGTATTTGGTACATTGCTTTAAATTAATTAAAGAAAAAAATTTCTGTTGTAAATCTTGTTTATTTACTTATAAGCCTTATGTCTCCTTTGAAATTGTGGTTGTAAATGTATTTTTAAATAAAATCAATTATTTTTCAACATGTTTTTTTTTTTTTTGGGTGGGGCTAGGACGAAGTAACACAACACTTATATATAACTATTTATTCAAATCATTGATAACTGTAAGTTTACAAAAGTATACAAATTCTCTAAGAGCATTGTTTAACATATCATTAGGTGTAATAGAACAAAATGCATATAAAATTTGTTGAGGATTTAAATTTTCAGAGGCGACATTTTTACAGAAATCCAAAACATTATAATAATACTGACAAAAATTTAAATTTTCCAATATAGCTATACGTTGTAAAATCAAATTATTTAGTTCTAAAATTTGGGACACTTCTTCTTCATCCATATAATATTCAACTCCATGTTTTTTGACGAAAATCAACTTACACCCATCGTAATTTGATGGAGTAATGGTGCAGTACTCTCCACATGGAAACGAATCAGGTTGTAACTTGTCAGCGTCGTCTGTGGCATGAAAGAAAGCATTCATCTGTTGCGTCATCATTGAAATAAAGGTATACCATTCATAAGTGCTGAAAGATATTTTGCTGCACTTTAGCTGTTGAGATAGAATAACAGCAGGCGTAAATGATCTTGCCGGACTAATTCCACATTTTACTTCATAACCGGAAATTGTATATTGTGTTGAAAGCAGGTACACATTTTCAGACTTTGCAGCAAACTCATAGTTTTTCAAAATTTTATCCAGCTCTGCAGAATAGTTATTATCACTACTACTACTGTCGTAACCACTACTAACACCTTGATAACTCATGTTGCTAACTAAGTTTAAGATCTGAAACGACTCCAATTTATATGGCATTTTACGTCATAAATCATCAACTCCATTAATCCAGCTGTTATGTTTTTTGTCTAAGCCTAACCATTTCACGAACAGTTTCTTGCCTTTACGTCTAAGAACTTTTTCCACCAAGTAAACGTCCGGATTCGATGTTTGCTGTAGTTCTTCGTCATAGAAGCAGCCGCTGATTGGTGTACCTTGCATGTCTTCAAGTAAATACGTAGCAGGATTGGTAATTTTAACTTTGATGATTTTGAATAGTTCTGTAGTCCAATTGGGTGTATATCCTTTTTCAAAGACATGTTTTACCTTGGATATGCGCACAATGTCACCAACTTTAAATTTTCGCGGGCTTGCTATCTTTAAATGACTATAGGTGTTATTCAAAATAGATTTTTCGTTGGATTTGTTGACTTGAGAAGGCTTATATTGTGTTGTGGAATGTGATGTATTGTTATAGTTTTGAGTAATTTCAGGCAGAATATCAATCCATTTGTAGGTGCCATTTAAACTGAAATATTTGTAGAGTTTCGATTTTAATGTTCTTATAACACGCTCAGCCATAGAAGCTTTCATCGTGCTAAGTACGCTATAATGATTTATATCATGTTTTTTCATTAAATTTTGAAATTTGCTGTTGTAAAATTCCTTCCCCTGATCGGATTGTAGATTTTTCGGTCTTCGTCGTGTATGAGCGAGAATGTCCGAGAATGCCCGAGTAATCTCCTCTCCGGTCTTCGTCTTTAGTGGGCGTGTCCACATAAACTTTGAAAAACAATCAATGACGACCAGTATCATTTTATGATTCCTATTTTGTGATGCAAAATTCCTCATCTCCGCAAGATCCATTTGCCAAAGATCGTCAAGGCCCTTGATAATGGTGCGTCTGCGAGGGAATTTTTTCCGAATAGGTTTGTGAAGCTCGTTTACGAGTTGAATCTTTTCCTTGGTGTGCATATTATGATGTATTACCGGCCAGCTTCAGTTCCAGACTATGAATGCGGTTATGGAAATTTATATCCAATGTCTTAATATTGTTCACTATGTCTGAAATGTTACTTTTCAAATCCGAAACGGCTGTGATATTTTCTGCAGATTCTTTTTTCAATTCACGTATACTTGCATTCGCACTAAATTCTCTTCGAATGAAGACTTTTGCAGTGGCAATTGAGTCGTCAACGTATTTCTTCGTAGCCATATCCCTACCTGCTACTGGGGGATTACGCGAAATGAATGTATTAATTTCGTTAGTTTTATTTTGTAATTCGGTAATATTCGCCTGTAATATGGGAATTTCAATCTTATGAAGCTCGTTTTTGATTTCGTTAAATCCTACTTCTAAATTCTTTATATTATGTGTTTGTGGTGAGTTGATAGTACGCAAGTCATCAACATATTTTTTTGTTGCAGCGTCACTATTTGCTGTCGGTTCTTTTACATTACAAATTTTCACATTTCCAATATCAATATTACCGTCCGGTGTATGAGGGAACGTAATTTTCGCTGGTAAACGCGCATAGGGCGTTTGATGTCTATGTCCGAATTTATCGACTGGCATAATTGAAATGAACAAGTTTCAACTTGTATTATTCTATTATATCAGCTTCCTTGAGTTCATTGATAATTGCTACTATTTCGTTGTCGTGTGACGTATTACCTGCCTCTTTCGAAGCAATTAGTAGCTGTAAACGTTCAACCAACTCGTTGGGATCATCCCAATAAATGTATTCCATAGGGTCTTCATTGTATACCAAACGGGAATCGAGAACGTTTCCGCCACTTTTCGGTATTTTTGATAGACGTTCCATTAGTAGCTGTTGTGTTCGAGTAGATGGACGACGGTTCGATGATTCTGATTTTGTTCTAAACAAAGGTTTGATAACATTGTGATATTTGTAAGTGCTTGAACCCTTAAGACGGTTGCGTGTATCTAGGTGAACCTTAGTATACTCTAGAAGGGTTTTATATGCCTCCAAATCCTGCTGGGTGTAACCTTCTGGATCGTGGTAGAATAAAAGCTGGTATAAGCCAGGTGTACCAGTCACGGATCCAGCTTCTTTATTTAGTTCTTGTAGTATGTTGATATTGCCGTTTCTTCCATCAAATCCAATTCTACGCGTACCCAAACTCCAACCGAGTTCATCATTGTAGATAGGTCCGTAATTTTTATCGATTTTTCCATTATCTTGGAAATAGTCTTCGATATACGATTGACTAATTTCAGGATATTGATCTAAATACTCTTGGATGGATTCATGTGTCACCTCAGGACGCATTATTTCTGGAGATTCGGGCATTGGAATATTCCCCGCTTCATCGGTTTCAGCCACCGGTTCCGTTTCGAGGAAAGGTGTAAACACATCATCACCATCGGGTTCTTCTTTCTTTATTTCCTCCTTCGGTTGTAAATTTGTAATCGATTTTTGTAATGTCTTCGAGGATTGTACAATTTCTTCTAGTGGATTGGATATCGGCTTAAATAGTTTATTAATAGACTCATCTTGCTCTGATTTACCCAATTTCAATGCCAAGTATTTTTTTCGAATTGATCTAGCAAGTTCAGACACTTTTTTCTTGCGCAATGCAGTAGCAACCTTATCGTCAGACATATTGGTATGGACTGAAGGCGCAGCTAACAATTTAATATATTTATCGAATCCTTTGCGATACCTTCCATCATTGAGGGCGAAATCTTTCATAATTACCAATGTACCATAGCGATCACACCAACACTTTGAACACATATTTTTAAATACGTCAAATGTCATGTCAGGAGATACGTGTTCGTCAAATATATGTTTCAAGTTTACCTCATCCTGCTTGAATAACACAATAACATTACAATTGTCGCGAATAAGCTGTTTCGGTATTTTTGAATATGTTTGACAAAGATATGCAGCATCGATATCTTTATGTCTGCACATGGAATAGTATTCCCGAATTTTCTGTTGACCATCACATGCAACGTCATCGAATAAAAAGACAGAATTAGGCTGAGCTTCATCTGGACTTATTATTTCCTCGTTGTCTTTGAATGGAAAATAGTCAACGCCCTTCACTTGCGCTATAACTTCCTGCAGCAATTGGTACTTTGGTTGGAATAACGATTTTGAATAAACATAAACGTTTTTGAATTTCGCGCCATTCGGATTAAATAGGAGCGCCAGCACGACATTCGTCTTTCCACACCCACTGGGGCCACATATAATGGCACGGAAAGAATTTGGTAATAATTTACCATGTTTACTAATAGTTGGTGTTGAGGTAAAATCCAGATTTTCAATGGGTATAGTCTGCTCTTGTTGAATTATTTTCATTGTGTGTGTCGTTTTTCGTAGTACTACTCTTTAAATATATGTGTTATCACTTACGCGTATCAGTCTTAATGTTGGTGTTTGAAGGAGAAGGTCTCTTAAATTCTCTCATCAATAAACTACCTATTGAGCTTCACTTACCTAGCTATCAGTACTGTGGAGGTAAGTACTACCCCCTCCACCCCTTTATGTAAAAAATTGATTGTTTTTTTTTTTTCAGCCGGTACAAAATTGGAAAAACGTCTTGATCGTGGAGATCCGGGCATCAACCCCTTGGACGCTGCTTGTAAGCAACACGATATTTCTTACTGGAAGAATAGGTCTCTCGAAGAACGACACAAAGCCGATCAGATACATGAAGATAAAGCTTGGGCTCGTGTTAAATCAAAAGACGCTTCACTGGGAGAGAAAACTGCTGCATTACTTGTAACAGGCGGAATGAAGGTGAAAAGAAAGCTGGGAATGGGTTGTCGTCGCAAACGTCGTTCCTTGCATCGAGATGTTATTCTAAAAGTGGGAAAGTCATTGAAGAGAGGAACATCTTTGAAAGACACTGCAACGTTTGCCTTACGAGCAGCCAAAGCACTTATTAAAGAATTTGGTGGGAAAAAAGAAATCGAGGTTCCTCGAGTGATACCTGTAGCGAAATCCGGAGGTTTCCTACCACTTATCCCTTTGTTTGCCGGTCTTTCGGCAATCGGAGCTTTGTCAGGTGGTGCTGCTGGGATTGCTAAAACTGTCATTGACGCAAAGCATGCACAAAAGAAATTGGAAGAAGATGTACGTCATAATGAGGCTATGGAACGTGTAGGATCTGGCCTGTATCTGAAAAAGTACCCAAAAGGCGGCTTCGGATTGTATTTGAAAAAAAACCAATAAAGCTACCCAATCACGCATTAACCGACTTTGACATAACACAATACGCAAAATCGCTTAAAATACCGCATTTTCGAGGAGTTTTCATGCGAGACACTCTCCCCAAAGCCGGCCCCCGGAAACAAGAATGCGCAGTGGTTAATTTGGACACCTCTGAGAATAGCGGAAGTCATTGGGTAGCTTACCGAAAGATAAACAACAATGTAGAGTATTTCGATTCATTTGGTCACTTGAAGCCTCCGAAAGAAGTTGTTAAATATTTTGGAAAGAGTGCGCGAATTTTCTACAACAATACTCGATATCAAAACTATGATCAAATCAATTGCGGTCATTTGTGTTTGAAATTTCTACAACAATGATTGAACTATTACTACAACATATCTACCATGGAAAAACATTAAGCAGTTTCACTGCCGAAGAACTAAAGCACTTTCCCATTGAACATCTAATAGAGTGTGTAAGACCTTGGGAATTGCTGGAAATATGGCATAAACTTCCCAATGAATATCGAGCAAATTTTCAACTACAAATACGATTGCCTTGTTTCATCCATTACAACCGACCCGATTGGACGACGCATTGTGACGGTCCACCGAGTTCGCAAGCTACTTGTTTCCTTTGTAAACAAACATTAAAAAATAAATGATATTTAAATTCAAACATTATCTGTTTTTCATTAGTCATCATGTCGCAGTTGCTGAGAGTTAACAGCACCAATCACGTGTTTACCTTTCAACCTCCTACACCTATTGTACTCGATCCGAAGAATGAATACGAAATAGCTCTACGATCTTTTCATTCTTATCACAGTATACCGAACATTGAAAATTGTAAGTTTTACTACTACGATACCAAGGGCAAGCTTCAAAGTTTTGATTTTCCCACAGGATGTTACGAAATTGCCGATCTTGAAGCGTTTATCCGAGATAAATTGGGTGCGGGCAATTCAACTAGACCAGAGGACATATTTTCACTAAAACCCAATCACAATACGTTGAAATGTGAAATTTCCAGTAAATACAAAATTTCCTTCAAGGAGACCAATAGTCTTGGGAGAATATTGGGATTTTCATCGAAAATACTCGACGCTAACAAATTGCACTCGTCAGATCTCCCCGTCAAAATCATTAAAGTATCTAGTATTCGCTTCGATTGTAACATTACCACTGGAGCCTTCGATGCAAACAGACCTGCTCATACTATATATGAATTCGTTATACAAGTGGATCCGGGATATTCCATAGACGAAATTCCTCATAATTTACTCTATTTACCTGTTATACCACAAAGTGAAATAACCAATATCACCGTCATCGCTTTAGACCAGGACGGTCAGCCTGTAAACTTTCGTGGAGAACTAAGTACGTTGGCGTTGGAGCTTAGAGCGCGATGGGGCTAATAATCAATCATAAAAGACAATCTGCAGCACTTTCAACTTCATTGGCTGAGCAGTCGCCAAAGCTGAAACAGCTCACGTTCGCAAACAAATTGGTCCTGCAATCACTGGGTTTTAAATTGAAAAATGACAACTATATATGGAAAACGTCTACGCCAAAACGACATGCCTCCAATGTTTGATATCTATCGTAAACCGATGTTTGATGAGTCAATTCGAAAGGCCGAATATAGAACCTATGCTCCATTCATAAAATCATTCAATTGCAGTGACATTGTGGAGTTTAGCATAAATCAGGTTGATTCGTTCTTTGCAATGAGCGAAACATTGTTGTGCATTAAGGGTTCTCTCGAAATACACGGAGATGGTGACGTAAAATTAGCAAATAATGTTGGAGCCTTTCTATTCGATTCATGTACGTACAGTGAAAGTGCCAGGGAAATGGAAACAGTTCGAGATCCTGGAATAGTAAGCGCCGTACGTGCCATGACCTGTTATAACCAAGAAGATTCCAATCATATGGCTATAGCCGGCTGGAATTACCCAAAAGATCCTATTTTGAATGTAAGCGACAAGTCCTTCAACCTGCAAATACCTCTCAAACATATTTTCAACATTTTCAACGATTATTCCATGATTACATGTGGGCGTCAAACAATACGACTAGTTCGGGCACGAAATGATAATGATTGTCTATATATTACTGAAAAGAATGTCTCTGCCACTACAACAGCTAAAATTAATATTACAAGCGTTGAGCTAAAAGTTAAACATATCTTTCCTAATGACGAGATAAAATTAAATCTCATGAAATCCATTGAAAAAGATCAACCTATAGTTATTCCATTCAGGAAGTGGGAGTTACACGAATTACCTTCAATCACTAAAGGAGCAAGACGTGAAGTTTGGGCTGTCAAGACATCCACTTCAGTTGAAAGACCTCGTTTTGTTATTGTTTTCTTTCAAACCGACAAACGTAACTCGAGTACAGCTGACCCGACTTTATTTGACAATGCTGACGTACAAAGTATAAGACTGTCACTTAATGGTGACTATTGGCCTAATGAAAGAATGCAATTGGATTTCACTAAAACTGACTACAATGAGGCATATTTTAACTACACCGAATTCTATCCCAACTACGCAAACTCCACACAGAAGCGCCCCCTGCTGGATTATTCTTCTTTCAAGAAACGGGCATTGTTTGTTATCGATTGTTCGAAACAGGAAGAAAGCATGAAGAAAGCATCGATGTGAAACTTGACATTGAAGCAAACATAGGCTTTCCCGAAAATACCAAAGTCTATTGCATCATAATTCACGATTGCGTAATGGAATACTTCCCCCTCTCTGAAATTGTTAAAAGCTTGAACTAGATGTTGCGAGTTAGTGTTCGAGCAGACGTCAACATGAGAGTAGCATTTGTAGACATTCAAGGTTTTGTTGTAGAAGGTCATTTCGTTGTCAAAGAACTCAGCATAGAAATTGGTTTTAAAGGTTCGCATTACATATTTTTACCACCGCAACCGTTTTCCACATTGTGCGACGCAGACAAGACGACTACATCATACTTGGAAAGGAATGTGCATGGTATTCGATACTCTTCAGGAGATGTAGAATATTCTAAACTAAATGAAATATTGAAAAGCAAGTTATTGTATGCCGCAGACTACATTTACGTTCGAGGTCAACAAAAAGCCGAATTTCTGGATAAGAAATGTCACATTTTCGGTATTTTTCCACCTATTATTGATGTTTGCAAATTTGATGGTACGCCGTGTGCAACAGGAAACTTTGTCCACGATCCAAACCCCTGCCACGCCACTGGAGTATATTCGTGTACCGAGAGAAATGTACAACGCCTCCGCCACTGGTTTTCAAATACTGTATTACCTTTATAAATAAAGTTTTTACTAAAAAACATGGGTTTTATTGAAACACTCTGTATATTCATCAACTTTTATATTACATGAAGATTGGAATTTTCGTTTTACAATTTTCAAAATATTTTTAAAATTAAAACAAATATAGCCACTAATATTACACATGACATTGTGAAAACATTATTAATTTCATTTTTTATTTCCTTTTCTGTTCTGTTGAACATGGTGTAGGTTGAATACGTCTTAACGGATAAGTAGTTTGCGGCACTCTACGAGCTAACTGATGGATCTCTTGAGGTACCCAGTTTATACGAAGACTGCTCCACGTCTGTCCTACCTTATCAGATAAACTAAGATTCTCCATTTGTTTCATAACCTCACTTTTATCTTTATAGAAAGCAATATCTTTCTTTAATTCACCAATGCTATTAATAAACGTGATGATGTGGCGTTTGACGTGACGTTTGAGGCCATTGTAGACTTCTTCAGATACTCCATGTATATGGACACGTTGTGAAAATTGTCGAAAATCTAAGATTCCTCTAAACTACGATTTATCATCAGTTGATATTTGCTTTCGATTATATATGCGTCTTTTGAGTGTGCAAAAAAAACTTATGGAAATTTTACAGCCTTAATAGTTCTGACATTATCAATACTGTAGATTCAATAAAAATTTAGAGTAGGTAATTGGTTTTTATTGAAACACTCTGTATATTTCCTATCACAAGAATAGAATTTCTCTTCACATATGACGTTTGACGTATCACGTTTATGTTATGCTCTAAGAATGTTTCAAATACTGAGCCATTCATAATCTCACTTGGTATGTCTCATAGAGGTCGCTCTCTGCTTCAATTTTGTAACTGGCCTGTTAAAAGAATGTTTTGGATACTGGGCCATTCATAACCTCGCTTGGTATTCATATTGTCTCATAGAGGGCGCCTTTTCAATACCCCTTGTATATATGCAAAACTCTTCTTTTGTCATTGTCGACTTCCCTGGACTCGTTTTGGCATTTACACTTCACTCTCTCCGCACCACTCGTTAAGCCTAAGATACTTTTGATGCACCTTGTATATAATTTTCGTAAGACATTTCGAACTTCGGGTGAACTTCTACTTTTGATCCGCCCTGTATATAATAAGGCCCTCATGTTACTTTTTATCCACCCTATATATAGAAGTCGTTTAGGCCTTTCGAGCATGTTACTTTTCATCCACCCTATATATAGAAGTCGTTAAGGCCTTTCGAGCATGTTACTTTTGATCTACCCTGTATATAATAGACGCTAAGGCCTTTCGAGCATGTTACTTTTGGTGTATCCTGTACATAATATACGTTAAGGCGTTAAGGCGTTAAGGTTTGTTACTTTTGATCCACCCTGTATATAATAGATAAGGCCTTTCGAGCATGTTACTTTTTATCCGCTCTGTATATAATAGACGTTTATGCCTTCCATACATGCTACTTTTTATCCTCCCTGTATATAAAAGTCGTTAAGGCGTTAAGGTTTGATACTTTTGATCCACCCTGTATATAATAGATAAGGCCTTTCGAGCATGTTACTTTTGATCCACTCTGTATATAATAGACGTTTATGTCTTCAATGCATGTTACTTTTTATCCTCCCTGTTTATAAAAGTCGTCAAGGTGTTAAGGTTTGTTACTTTTGATTCACCCTGTACATAATAGACGTTTAGGCCTTTCGAGCATGCATGTTACTTTTTATCCACCCTGTATATAATACACGTTAAAGCCATTCGAGCATGCATGTTACTTTTGATCCACTCTGTATATAATAGACGTTAAGACCTTTCGAACGATACATCGTTTGCTATGATTGGTTAATTTTTAGTAAGAGGGATGATGGGGGATGAACGGGGGTAGAATTTTTCTATTATTTTTCAAATACACTAGACGTTAAGACCTTTCGAGCAGGCATGTTACTTTTTATCTGCCATGTATATGATACCCCCACCACTTTTAGCGTAAATTTCGCTAATTTGAACCTTGGCTTTTTTGACGATTTTCTTATGGAGATTCCCATGTTAGCGCCTCCGCCATGCGGCCGAATCCCCATAGCCTATTTACTGGTAGGTAATAGAAAATTTACTAGTGTGAGTAGAAAAAAATATTTACATATTTTTCCCATTTACATTTTGATTCTGATGGAGAACCCATTAGCGGCGAATTCGGAGTAATGAAACATAATCAGTTTATTTCTTTCAAAGTGGCCATTTCGCACTAGAACAATTTACTTTTTATTTTATGCATTATAAATATTTATGACACAATTTGAACTGTTTGTCGGGTTTACCCCCGCAGAATTAGAAGTTGATGTAATTTCGTGATTCTTGATTTTAAGTGCTTGTTTCACCAAGAATATGAGTGGCAACTGGCAATCCTTTTCTTATTTTCTATGAAGTTCTCTACATAACCACATACATACAAATAATATCTTGTATGAAACGTATGAAATGCTTTTGCTTATTGATAAGTAAATTAAATTTTCCTTTCGATAAAATTGGATGGAATCTTGTATGGAACACGTTATGGAATGCTCTTTCTCGTGTCATTTTACGGACCTCGCCCAGCAAAAATTTCACTCGTTACCCAAAATGATGCATTTCAAAACTAGTTACGTGAATAGCTATTGTCGTATCAAATTACAGGGTTAAGCATAAGCAAGACCGAATTATATATTTTGTTCAATTCACAATACAAAATTGATTTCCGTTGAAGTATGAGAATTCTGAATTTCTGAAAAACTCAGTACCGTCTTATTCTGAGTGAGAATTTTTTTCTATTGGTGATAGTTATGTATTTGCAGATTTTACTATTGTTTCCTTTTAGTAAACATTTTTTTGGAGTATTAGTTGAACGCTCAATACACGATACTGTTTATATTAGATATTAAATTTCATTTTCATCCTTTTCCAGTCAAATCGCAACAAATCGTTGAAAACTGTTAAAAAGCACACAAGAAACCTGAATAATGCATTAATATACCTCAATATACTGTGTAACGAGAGTTAGCTAGGAATCAATCCATTTTCCATTCCATTTCAGTCAAATCGCAGAAGATCGTTGAAAACAGAAGACTGAATAATGCAAAAAATACACTTCAATATACTGTGAATGGAATTAAGCTTGGAATTAGTCCAGTTTTCATTCTATTCCACCTGAATACTGACCAAATCGCAACAGATCGTTGGAAATAGTTTAATAGCACAAAAGAAGATCAATTAATGTACAAACAAACTCCAATATACAATGAAACAGAAGTTAGCTATGAACTAGTTCATTTTTCATTCTATTACAGTCAAATACTGACCAAACTGCGAGAGATAGTTGGCAACGGTTAAAAATCATACAAGAATACTGAATGATGCACGGATACACTTCAATATACTGTAGAACGGGAATAAGCTTGAAATTAGTTCATTTTCCATTTTATTTCAGTCAAATACTGACCAAATCGCAGAAGATCGTTGAAAACAGTTCAAAATCACACAAGAAAACTGGAAGATGCACAAATACACCTCAATATACTGTAGAACGAAAGTTAGCTTGGAATTATTTCATTTTCAATTCCAGTCAAGTAGCGACCAAATCGCATAAGATTGTTCAAAACAGTTCAAAAACACACAAGAAAACTGAATGATGCATAAATACACCTTAATATACTGTAGAACTAAGGTTAGCTTGAAATTAGTTTATTTTTCATTCTATTCCAGTCGAATACTCACATAATCGCAAATGATCGTTAAAAACAGTTAAAAAGCACACAGGGAAAATAAATAATGCATAGATACACCTTAATATACTGTATAACTAAGGTTACCTTGACATTAGTTCATTTTTCATACCATTTCAGTACTGACCAAATCGCAAAAGATCTTTGACAATGGTTGGAAATCACACAAAAAGATCTAATGATGTAATGATGCACAAATACCGTTTATATTGGATATAAAATCTCATTTTAATCCCATTTCAGTGAAATCGCAAGAGATTGTTGGAAACTGTTATTAAGCACTCAAAAAATTTGAATATTGCTCGAATTTTCTCGAATATACTGTTACGCGAGTGACCCAGTAAACTTCCCGTATGAGACGATTATGACTCCTCCGCCTAATAGTCGAGAACTTTCGAGAGACTAATTACCCCGCGCCCTCCCACTTGGCGTGATATTTGTAGTCTATCCAGCGTCTTCAGCAGAACGAGAGATTTCTAGAATCATACTCAACGCGTGATATAAATAGACGAGCATCGTTGCACATGATTAGTCGTCATATAGTCATATAGATGGACAGTTAGTAATTAAACTGGAAAAAAATCGCGCATCGATGAAGTGTTTATTAAGTGACTCCCATTTAAATTATAGTTACGCCCGGTTTCACAATGTCAAGTTATCCTGAGGTTAACAAATAACCCTTGGTTACCTCAAAACAATTGTTTCACATTGTTCAGTAAAGGGTTAAAATTATTTCATGAAGCCCTTGGCAAATGTTAATAATGGAGCAGAAGCTTCATTTAACGAATCACCAATTAGGACAAGAAATGTTGTGGAGAGGTAGAATGGTGTGTGAAAATGGAGGTTTCCTGCTTTGGCAATGGGTTGAAGATTGAAATTGGATCTATGCAGCCTGTGATTGTAGCATTGCTTTTTTTGGAAATAAAGAAATGCCTCCAGTAAATGTTGAGCAAGAAAGGGCTTTTAATTCTGCTAACAATGTAAATGTGCCAAATATTGTAGAACTTGAACAACGCAGATTAAACCCAAATAATAGAGTGAGATATAATCTAATTAATAATCATTTTACCAATTTGGAATAATAATTAGTTGTAACGGCAATTATTATAACACTAGAATAAAATTGGTTGTTTCCATAATCCATATGCTTTTATTATTTTTATGAAATACCTATGCAGCTATATTATTACTTCTGCCAAAAAAATTTATACCAAACTACAACCTCCCAAATAAATTTTATTAATTTTATAGGTTAACTACTTCTTTTTTTCGATTTTGAATATCACTAACCATGAAGTCTGATCATTATACCTAATTTGCTACCACCTGAACAAAAATTAATACTCAACTTCCGATAACCTAACCTATAGTGTGTTTACTGTATGATATGAATTAAGTAATTGTAAATATAAATTGAAATAAACGTTACATTGGTGTCAGGTGTGGGTTTAAAAAATAAATATACAGGGAGATGGCGAAGAAACTTTGTGAATAAAAAGTTTCAGAGCTTCGAAGAGAGTTGGAGGATTATGAATTGAACACAAGTGGGACCAAGTCGGTATTAATGGATCGACTGAAAAATGCTATGATTAATAATGGATTGGACCCGGAAACGTTTGAATTCACCGACGAAGCGTCCGCCTCTATAACCTCCTTCATAAAAAAGAATTGTCTTCGATGGAAAGTAAACTTTCGGCAGACATAGAAAATAAAATGACAGACATGAAAAATGAAATGACATACATGAAAACTGATATTTCCACCGTAGACGGAAAGATTAAAAGAATGGAGCAAGAAATGAAACAAAAAATCAAAGAAATCGAAAGGAAGAATAGTAATAACCCGGATATTACAACTAGGCCAGCCCCAAACAACGATAAACTGACAGAGAAAGTAGAGTTGAAACCAAAAATAGGAAATGATATTAACAGTCGAGTAAAACTGCCAACATTCGATGGTAAAACGTCATGGCCGAACTATCTTAAGCAATTCGAGGCGGCATAAAAGGCAAACAACTGGAGTGAGAAGGAAAAAGCGTTAAATTTAACTCTTGCCCTGGGCGGAGACGCCATGGGCAAGACCATTCAGACCATTCCAGTGGAAGAGACCAAAGATTTTGAACAAATCAAAAAGCGACTGAACACGAGATATGACCTGGAAGACCTGGAACATCTGTACCAGTCGCAGCTGAAAAACCGCAAACAAAAACGCGACGAAACTCTGCAAGAATTCCAAGCAGACATTGCGAGGTTGGTGCGGTTTGCCTATCCATCGGCACCGGAGAATTTCATGGAATGTTTAGGGGTACAGACATTTATCGACGGAGTTCGTGACCACGAAATGCAGAGAACTCTACGCTTGGCTTGGCATAAGACACTGGTCGACGTACTCTCTGCAGCCTTGGAGTACGAAGCAGCTACACAGGATTCAGGAGTATACGGCAAGGTGAGGGCCGTAGCAGACGAAAAAGAGGAGAACAGGCTCGACCAGATCGTCAACATGATGAAAAGCATCTCAAATGGAAAACCGAAAGCTGTGAGATGCTGGAATTATGGAGAAATGGGACATGTACGCAGTTCGTGCAAGCGACCGAGAACTGCTACAAAATAAGACACCCAGCAGGAAAACTAGGAAGGGTCGACATTCAGAGGGCAGCTTCGACCCGAAGACCTTCCAAACACCCCCCCATCCTAATAGCCTCTCTGAAATGTCGCGATAGTTGTGACTGTTACCTATAAATGACTAATTACTATCCTCGCTCGAAGAACCAAAAATTAGATTTATCGGCTTTTGACAGACTTTAATTTTCTCTGACACTTACTAAACTAAAACAAAAAACCTAGATACAACATATGAAGGGTGTTTTTAAAATAAACTTTTGAATACAACTATTCTCTTCCACAAATCTTCCCCTAGTAATCGGCTATTCGTAGAAGGCAATTATCCCTCATCTAATACGATAAGCTTGGATACAGGTCTCTTTAATAATGTGTGTGTACTGGTTTTCACATCAACTACTCGGATTTTGCCATCTTTTGCTGGATAAACTTGCGACACCTTGCCCTTTTGCCAATTATTCCGAGCTCCATTGGGATCAACCAATACTACAAGGTCACCAATTTTTATCGGTTTGTTGTTGGTATACCATTTCGAACGACGTATCGAAGATGGTACGTATTCGTGTATCCATCTTGTCCAAAAATAATTGGCTAATCTTTGTGCTGCTCGCCAGGATGACATGAGATGTAGATCAGCTTCCGCAGTAACTGTATAAGGAACGGCTTCATGGGAAGGTCCAATAAGAAAGTGATTTGGGGTGAGAGCCTCTGGATCCAAATGATCTGTTGATACGTGAGTCAGAGGTCTCAAATTCACGATGTTTTCGCACTCTACTAGTAAAGTACGTAATACGTTGTCGGTAGGGTATTTGCTTTTCAAAATTTCACGTAATACCTCTTTACACACTGTATTAATCGCTCCCAACTACCTCCTATATTTGGAGCCATAGCTGGGTTAAACAAAAACTTTTTTCATAGACCGGAATGTTATAATTTCATTTTTGTTCAACTTTTCAAATTCTAAGGCTAGTTCTCTATCAGTATCATGAAAATTAGAACCATTGTCACAGTAAATTTCTTGAAAGCCTCTTCTGCAACCAAATTGTCTTAGTACATTTATAAATTCGTTAGTACTTAAATCATAAGCAAGCTCTAAATGGATGGCTCTAGTAGCCATAGATGAAAAAATTACACCGTATCTCTTTTCGTGAGATCTTTTCACTTTAAGGTCCAAAGTAATCCAGACCGGTTTTAATAAAGGGTCTGATAGTGGGTTCTACCCTACATGAAGGAAGCTGTCCCATCAAAGGAACGTTAGGTTTACCTTTTTTATTTTACAATATTGACAATTTCTTCTCATATTTTTTACTGTTTGTCTCAAATTAAATATCTAATATTTTTGTCTGATACTATTTATAACAGTTTCCTGTCCTGAGTGACAAAATTGTTCATGATAGTTATTTGGTGATGATATGTGAAGGGTCTAAAATAATTGGTTTGGTTGTTAATATGTCAAGAGAAGAATTGTCGAGTCTACCACCAAGCTTAATAAGACCATCTTCGTCTCTATAAACTGGTGTTGAGGTGAACAGTTTCGAGGAAGGGGGTATTGGCTTACCATTTTTTAATAATTTGAGTTCATTCGGAAACAACTTCAATTGGGCATTTTGTAGAAGTAATTTTTCAGCTCTACTCAGTTCGTCAACCTGTAGTACTTCTGGAATTTTTCTTTTTTCACGTATTATTCTGATAAATCTTAGAATATAAGCGGTCGATCGCGGTAATCTATTCCATTTGGAAATTCTTGTAGGTTGAGGCAGTGCTTCGTCTAAATTGTTGTGAGATGTAATCAGAAGTACAACATTGTCTTCTGCTCGTCTAATTTCGAGTACGTTCCGATCTATTCGGTGATCCCTACGTTGAACAGACCATTCTTGTGACGGAGAATACAAAAATGTCGGTCTCTTGATCCATCTCGAATTCTCATGCAAAATTGTTGCATTAACTCGTTTAGTTGCTTCATCCGCTACATTCTCTTTCGAAGGAACATACCGCCATTCGGATACATCGGTCAATTCTTGTATCTCACCAATTCGTTGTGATACAAAAACTTTAAAACGTCTTGCTTCAGAACGAAGCCGATGAAGAACTGTACAGGAGTCGCTCCAGTAGGTAAGGGTTGATATTTTAAGATTTAGACTGTCTCTCAAAAGTTCACCAAGTTTGGCGGCCACTAACGCAGCCTGTAGTTCCAGACGCGGTATAGATATCGGTTTTGGCACAAACGAAGCGCGGACATGATAACTTTTAAAATATCTCGTTTTGTTGGTCGTCTAGCTAAAGTTAAAATATCTTTGTCAACTTTGTAAAATTTTGTCTTATATTCAAAAGAGTCCTTCTCTGTATCCCAATAAACTCCCAGAATTTTTTATGAAGCAGTGGCTACCTCTCCTTTTAAAGTTTTAATGCCACTTACTTCTAAATCAGGCTCAATAAAAGCTAAAATATCTTGAGAATTTGATATCCAATTACATATAACGAATCCCCCTTGTTGGTGTACATAAATGATCCGACTTCTGTTGGGTTTCCTTAGGCGATAACTTACGTATATACCCTTTTTCCTCCAATTCTAAAAATTTTTTAACCTAAATTTCACCATACTTTTCGTCTCTGTCCATTTTTCTTTCCGTAGATAGTAGTCGTCGGAATGCATTTTCCCTACTTTCAGGTAAAATAATATTAGGATTCTTCCATAGAAGTCCTGTCTCAAATCTATCACCCACTCGTCTCATAGTTTCGTTAAGGATAGACTCGGCACGTCTGTCTTCGGGAGAAATGGATTAATTTCTTCGTCCCGGGACCTCATCTAATTTCCACATTTCTTTAACTAAACCATGTAGGATATCTAAATCGTCTTTAATATCTCTTATAATGTCAGTATGATCATTTTTGTCTAATATGTGTATGTGATTTACGTACTGTGTGTTTCTATAAGTATCGAGTGAATTACCATGAACAACCCAACCAAGTAACGTTTTGCTTACTGCTGGATCCTTCCAAGGACCTGATATTAATTTCCTATTTACTAAAAGTGGCCAGTTATCTTGCCCAATAATGATTTTTGGTTGTGCATTTGACATAACATTTTCATTAATATAAGGGTATTTCTGTTTCAATGCTTCAGCATCTACTGTTTGAAACGCTAACGAAAGTTTTATAGTGCGAACATGTCTCAACTGAAAACTTTGCTTTCCATTAATCCCTCCTATTGTAAAACTAACAACTTCCGAATCACTTTCTTCTTGAGTGAAGTCAATATCTGTCCACTGTGTAGATAGCGGTTGATTTGGACCGGAAAGTTTAAGGGATTCAAACAGGAAAAACAAATCCTATTTGCTGTGACAAGATTCCACCTCTCATTCACTGAAAAAGCATTAAATTTAGGACAAGTAATTGATTGATGATTTATCTGACAAGCCAGTGAGCAAACTCTACAATTTTGAATGAATTTAGGACTAACTTTTGAGACATGCTCAATCCATTGAATTTTTTATGAAATCGGAAGTTTATTGAGTAATTCTCTCTTAAGATCTTCCTCATTTAGCGATTGCACTGTGGCTACAAAGTTGTTTACTTCATCAGCAAAATCTATAATTTGATCAATTTGTTCCGTCTTTAGATTGGTGAATTGTTTCAAGTGGTAATGAAATTATTTGTTCAGGTCTGCCGTATCTAGACTGCAATAAATCAATAACCTTCTCAACATTATGGGGTATAATCAACAAAGACTGACATACCTTCTTGGCATTCCCTTTTAAGCATTTTTGCAGTCTACATAGGTTTTCCTCATTACTGAATTGACAAATTTCATTAGAACTTCTATATTGTTGTAAAAAATTTGGCCAATCTATAGGATTACCGTCTAGTTAATAATTTAGTTATTAGCGGAGATGCTGTTTCTAATGGAGGATTGGTAGTTGGAAGCAAATTAGGTATACCTGTGTGTGAATTAACATACCGCTGCGGCATATCTACGTTTTTCTGCACGGGATCCCAAGGGCTTCCACCGTGATCCAACCAATTTTTCACATTTGGTTTCTTTGACTCACATACCGACAAAACCCTAAATCCAGATATTTCTGACATTTCATCATCTTCCAAATTTGCAATGTTCAATGCAAATTGTAGATGTAATAACTCAAGCTCGTGTTCCAATTCCCTTTATTTATGGCGTACTGCATTTCTGTCAGTCTTATTTTGGAAGCAGTACTAGTTCTGCTTTTTGCTGAACATATGGATTTCCGTAGATTGTTTTTCGTCTCGGTAGCCGATGTCTCTGTATTTGGTTCCTTTTCTCGTAGAATCTCTTTATATTCCAATGTCTCTGACCTTGTAGCTGGTGTTTCCATTCTCTGAACGCCTTCCATTGCTACTTCCGCTTGCGTTTTGAAGGTTGATGCCTTAGCAGTGGAGAATGTCCTCGGCATCACTGCTCCCGTTACCTTCTGGCGAAGACGATTGCTTCGTCTCAATGGTTCGGAGAATGTGGTCTTATCCATGCTGTCTACAAGGATACTGTTCACTCTCTGAGCTCTTTTCCTTAGGGCTGTTCTGCTTGGCTGGAGGACTAAAATTGTGACTGTTACCTATGAATGACTAATTACTATCCTCGCTCGAAGAACTAAAATTGTGACTGTTACCTATAAATGACTAATTACCATCCTCGCTCGAAGAACCAAAAATTGAATTTATCGGCTTTTGACAGACTTTTATTTTCTCTGACACTTACTAAACTTAAGCAAAAATCCTAGATACAACATATAAAGGGTGTTTTTAAAATAAACTTTTGAATACAACTATTCTCTTCCACAATAGTGTATACGAGGATGGTGAAATTAATGGGAGGAAGTAAACACTATTGGTGGACACTGGAGCAACGAGGACTATTATTCGCCCCGAGACTGTCAACACCCGAAAAAGACTTTCGCCAACGTCTATGGAGAATACCGGTGCAATTGGGAATTGGCACAGAGAAGTTCACCCACACTGTCGCTGTCGCTGATATCGAAGGGGACATAATACTCGGAATGGACGTTATGCAGCTACATCGCTTCCAGCTAGATTTCAAGAACCGAGTGATTAGAGTAGGTTCTGAGGAAGTATTCCTTCACCCACACGAGAATGAGACTGTTCAGGTAGCCGTACAGGAGAATACGGTTGTACCCGCAAGGAGTGAATTTTTCACTGTGGCAAGGCTACCAGGAACCGTCGAAGAAGGAACACCGGTCATGATGGAACCATGGAATCACGATTAAGAGGTTCTGGTCGAGGAATCCTGGTTGGGAAAGGGTTAATCATGGTAGCTGAAGGAATACCTGTACGCATTATAAATGTTAATGACCATCTTATAACTATAAAGAAAAAAACCAAAATTGGAATTTGCGTACCAGTGGCGTCAATAATTCATCAAGATGAAGCCAATAATAAATTTGAACAAATGATAGCAGTGGCTGGACAATCCCCTAGCCTGCAAGAGAAGAAAAAAATCAGAGAACTCTTGCTACAATATCGATCTGTTTTTGTACCAAAAGGAGGAAAGACAGGAAGAACATCTGCTGTTAAACACAAAATTGACACCGGCGACGCTAAGACAATCGGCTCCACGGCTACCACAGGCCAAGAGAGAGGAAGCGGAGAGAATTGTTCGAGATATGGAAGATGACAAGGTAATAGCACCTTCTACCAGCCCTTGGGTCTCTGCGGTAGTTCTGGTAAAGAAGGGGGATAGAACCACGAGGTTTTGCGTGGACTACCGGCAGTTAAACAATGTTACTAAGAAAGATAGCTATCCACTGCCAAGAATCGACGACACTCTGGATACGCTGGCAAGTAGCAAATTGTTATCTACCTTGGACCTGAAGTCTGGATATTGGCAGGTGGAAATGGATCCACCCGATGAAGAGAAGACAGCGTTTACCACCGGATCTGGACTACGGCATTTCACTGTTATGCCATTTGGGCTGTGCAGTGCACCCGCAACGTTCGAAAGACTGATGAAAAACGTATTGCGAGGGTTGTCCTGGAAGACATGCTTAGTGTACCTTGATGACATCATAGTCTTGGGAAGGACATTCGAAGAACATCGAAAGAATTTGGAAGATGTCTTCAAAAGGTTGCAAGGTGCCCAACTGAAGCTCAACCCCAAGAAATGTTAACTATTCCAAAACAAAGTCAATTACCTAGGCCATGTAGTCAGCAAGAATGGTGTAGCTGTAGACGAAGAAAAAGCTGCTGCCGTACGAAAGTGGCCAAGACCCACCGACAAGCACCAAGCTAGAAGCTACCTTGGACTCTGTACATACTACAGGCGATTTACAAAGAAATTTGCTGATATCGCTAAGCCCTTGAAACGACTTACAGAGGAAGCAAGGGTGCTTTGCTGGGATGAAGATTGCCAAACTTCGTCCGAAACCTTGAAGAAGCATTTGACTACTGCACCTATACTCGGCTTTCCACTACCAGAGGGAGAATTCATCCTAGATACTGATGCTAGCAATGTTAAAATTGGTGAAGTGCTATCACGGGTTCAAGGAGGACAAGAGAAAGTTCTGGGATATTATAGCAAAGTCCTTCTCAAACCAGAACAAAGCTACTGCGACACAAGAAAAGAGCTCCTAGCAGTAGAGAAGTTCGTGGAGCACTTCTATCAGTATCTCTATGGGAAGAAATTTGTGATTAGAACCGATCATGCAGCACTTAAGTGACTTATGCAATTTAAGAACCCTGAAGATCAAATCGCTAGATTGATCGAGCGGCTCCAAGAATATAATTTCACTATTGAGCATAGAGCCGGAATAAGCCACAGAAATGCAGACTCTCTGTCTAGAAGACCATGTCCTGCAGAGTGCTCCCACTGCAGAAAAATAGAAGCTAAGGAAGCTGTGATTCGAAGAACCTCGGTGACCAGCGGCGAATGTACACCAGAAAAGTTGGAAGAGGCAGGAGATTTCAAGATACTCACCAACGATGAAATCGTATTGGTCCCAGTGGGACTCGCTGGTTCTGGAAAACGGTTTGCTTCAGCGAGTAATCGAGAACGATAAGGGTTCCGAAAGTAGAAGACATTTGGTGATTCCAAGAACAAGGGTAGTAGCAGTACTGCGGAAATTACACGACAGTCTAGGTGTGAAGGTTTCCACGAAGGAGACAAAGTCTGGCTGCATAACCCAAGAAGACAAAAGGGTTTTCTCCAAAGTTGCAGAAGGCTTGGGACGGTCCGTACCTCGTATTAGTTAAGTTATATATATATATATATATATATATATATATATAGAAGTAAAGGGTAGTCTTGACGGCTAGTTAGAAAACAATCTACTAAATTATTGGGGATTCCGTCACAATCTGGGCTGGTTAAGAAATTAAACTCTTTTTTACTACTTCCAAGCTTTCGGATTTATTTGAATCCTTTATCAAGGCTAAAATATGAACAAGTTCTTATAACAGGTAAAAATTATAATAAATTTAAACTTACGTGCAAAGTGAGTTTGTACAAATCAAGTAAAACATCATTAAAAAACATGAATAGATTTTCCACTATAAGTGGTAGATAGAAAGGTTACATTTTGAAAAGTAAATTATAAATCTGATTGAAGTCGAACATGAAGACAAAATTTTTGTAATTAAAATTCTTAGTTTCTTATATCTATAAAATAATATTTCTTTTCTTTATTGACCTGCGTACCATTAATATTTAATAAACAATCTGAAATCATTAGTTGTATTGGACTATGAAAGTTATTTACGAGGGCTTGTGAAATTTTTAGTATGAAGATATTTACAAATGTATAAAATATTTTTATTTTTTTAAAACTTGAAAAAAAAAAAAAAAATAAATTATTAGAAAACCCTAACTTTATTACCCATTTAACCCTATCAATGACAAAACCATGGCCCATGCAATGTCTAATTCTTACATCCACAAGTTTGCCATTCTTATGAACATAAAAACCAAACATCACCCTTTTACCATTGTTCTTAAACATTATCTATCGCACATCTCGGGATCAATTACTTTGCCACCAATAAGGATCCAAAGATATGCGATATCCAATCTGAAAGAAAATGGACATGTCAAAGACAAAGCCAAAATGAGTAATAACTATTGTAAGTAGTGTTAATCTAAATTGTTACAAGGTCAATAAATTGTAAAAATGTACTTTAAAATTCGAGATTTTTATTATATCCCAGGACAATACATAACAAAATTAGCCATTCGCAACAATCTTATCCACAAAAAACCATGGCTCATGTGACATTCAGCGTCTAAATTCATCAGTTTGTCACTCTCATAAAGATAGAACCCAAATATCACTCTTATTACCATTATTTTATCTCACTGACTACCACACATCACACAATCAATTACTTTGCCACCAATAAAGACAATGCAACATGTGATACCAACAAGGAAAAATTGGTCTTGTTAAAAAGAAGGTTTTAATAACCGGAAACTATTGATGATGTGATTATGCTAAATTCTAAATAAACAAGACTATAAAATTCACTTCATTATATTGACTCTGATGATGTATTATTGAAATTATTACTATCTTCATTCATTTTAAGTAAAAAGGAATAAGTATGTATTAGATGATGTGTGTCTCTCTTTTTATTTAAGGAGTTAATATCCAACACTGTTTGGAACATCTCTAAGCAATTTCTTTTAAAGTTATGTGATTCACTATATACAATTGAAATGTCTTTAAAGTTAGCTTTATGATTTAATAAAATGTTATGTTCAGCTAAGGCACAACTTTGTTTTTCTAACCTAATATCACTTTGATGTTGAGTGACACGACTTTTAAGTACAACATCAAAGTGATATTAGGTTAGAAAAACAAAGTTGTGCCTTAGCTGAACATAACATTTTATTAAATCATAAAGCTAACTTTAAAGACATTTCAATTGTATATAGTGAATCACATAACTTTAAAAGAAATTGCTTAGAGATGTTCCAAACAGTGTTGGATATTAACTCCTTAAATAAAAAGAGAGACACACATCATCTAATACATACTTATTCCTTTTTACTTAAAATGAATGAAGATAGTAATAATTTCAATAATATATATATATATATATTTCAGTAATATTCAGTAAGTACTTAAAAGATTGTTTTGTTAATCTTTATGCAGATTATACAGTGTTGTCAGTATGAGGAACCAACTTTGAGGTAATTTCAGAAACAATAAATGAATAATTAAATATTTTGAAAAACTGGCTTTGCTTCAAAAAGTTGAAATGAGCCCTAGTAAAACAAAGTCTATGATTCTTGGTACAAGATGTAAAAAATTCAGTGACTCAAACATTGTGATAAAAATTAATTCTGAAACTATTGAGCAGGCTACTGAAATGAAATATTTAGGGGTACAGTTGGATCCGCAATTGTGTTTATGTTATCATGTCGATTACATGTGCAAAAAATTGGGAAAAAAGATAGGGTATTTTGGCAGGATATCAAATAAATTATCACGGTGGGCTCGACAAATAGTGTATAATTCTATTATCTATCCCCAATTCACATATTGTATGTCATTATTAATTTATTGCAATAAAGAGGATATAAACCGTATACAAATTTTGCAGAACAAAGCGATGCGAATTATATTGAGATGCAATAGGTACACCAAAATAAACGATATGTTACAAAACTTGAAATTTTTAAGTATTCATCAACTGGTTCGAGAAGCAAATTTAATTTTAGTTTTCAAAATAATCAATAATATAATGCCAAGATAATTGCTTGAATTTTTAACGAAAAGGAAGGACATGTTGTCTTACAATTTAAGATCAGGAAACGAATATCATATTGATAGGTATAAAACACAAATTCAACAACGATCACTATTTGTCGGAGGGGTAAGGCAATATAATGATCTCCCTCTTACTGTAAAAACTGCTCCCAATGTACGAATAGATTAAGAAAATGTATTTACAAACATGATTTTCATATTAGGTATTTTCTAAATTATACACTTATAAAAATGTGTACTGAAATGAATATTGTAAACTAGCTTTTGGGCTAAATAAAGTATTTATTTATTTATTGTAAAGAAAAGAATCAACGACGTCATTTATAGTATCACCAAGATCCCAAACGGAAAGCCAAAGGTGATACACCGTAATTGATTAGCGCCATTCGAGGGTGACCACGATGAGGAAATGAAACAGCTTCAAGAGGTAGCTGATCCCTGCCAGCGTAACCGATGCGCGCGGACTGCCATCTATGTTTATTAAGAAGAGTGGCGCACGACGTTTGGAAAACCAGTTACGAGTACCAGGTGAAGCATTGAAGCTACAAGATGGGTCCCGTTACAATTTCCACCTAGTGACGAGGAACACCTTCGACGAAATGTCTGGGAAGCTTTACTAAGCTTGAGGGAGCATGTGCTTGAATTGAACGTACTAGCGCTAGCCATGCCCAAGATTGAACGTAGGTATTCAGATTGTCGGATAATCCGTAGAATGGTAGAAGTAATCTTCCGAGACACCGAAGTGCAGGTACTGCGGCCATGCTCAGAAGGCACAGTCAACGGAGAAGACGGTGGCATGTTACTTCCATGCAACTGGAAAATGTAACAAGGGAACCAGTTGCCGATACAGTCATCTCATCTCAGTTTCCTAGTTAGTTCCAGGAGGAACTGTCTCTTAAGGAGGGGGCAATGTTACGCGAGTGCCCCAGTGAACTTCCCGTATGAGACGACTATGACTCCTCCTCCTAATAGTCGAGAACTTTCGAGAGACTACCTACCCCGCGCCCTCCCACTCGAGAGATTTCTAGTCTATCCAGCGTCTTCAGCAGAACGAGAGATTTCTAGAATCATACCCACCACGAGATATAAATAGACGAGCATCGCTGCACATGATTAGTAGTCACATAGTCATATACAGTGTGACCCATTTTTAATGGAAACACCCCCATAAAATTTGAAGTTGTGAACAGATTTTAATAATTTTTTTTTAAATGTCGAGTACTAAAAGGTCTACCTTGGGACAAAATTTGAAATGTTTATTCCAATTTTCAGGACATACTACGATATTTTTTCTTAGTCGAAAATCGAGATTTTTTATTAGCGATTTTTTTATTGAAAAAATCACTACGCCACTGGATTCAGTGTGCCTCTGAACAGATGTGACCAAAATTTCATGGAAAAATATTCATTAATAACAAAGTTATGACAACTCAAAAATTCGAATAAAGTGCCGCCAGATGAAAAAAAATATAGCGTAAATTTTCTGTTATATCATTTCTAAGATTTAAATTGAAAAATCAATTAGGTCTTAGTTCTAGTTAATTTACGCCAAACTTGAATGTAATTCCGTTATTGTTGAAATCATAAAAAAGGATTCTTACGGCTATATCTGTTGTTTTTTGTGACTATTAGCTGTGTGAGTTTTCGAATTTTTGTTTTGTCATAACTTTGTTATTAATGAATATTTTTCCATGAAATTTTGGTCACATCTGTTTAGAGGCACTCTGAATCCAGTGGCGTCGTGATTTTTCCAATAAAAAAATCGCTAATAAAAAATCTCGATTTTCGACTACGAAAAAATATCGTAGTATGCCCTAAAATTGGAATGAACATTTCAAATTTTGTCCTAAGGTAGATCTTTTAGACTTGACATTTCAAAAGAAAAATGATCAAAATCTGCTTACAACTTCAAATTTTATGGGGGTGATTCCATTAAAAATGAGTCACACTGTAGATGGACAGTTAGTGTTTATACTGGAAAGCATCGCGCATCGATATAGTAGTTTACCTAACTAGTGCGGAAAGTGATACTTTTCCGCACGCTATTGCAGATGGCCGAACGACGCTAGCATCTACTAGCATCCGGAAAAAAACCCAAAAGTTAACATAAAGAAACATTTATTATTAAATACATATCAGCAACTTAATTATTATTATTTGGCACCCATTTGATAAGGCTTTTACCAGGGACATGGAAATTTTTTGAAAAAAAATAATTTTTTTCATCAAAGAACTATTGCAGACTTCTAAAAATTTTTTTAATTTTCCATTCATTTGGTAAACTACTACCATAGACATACATATTTTAAATATTCAAATGTCAGTATACTCCCCAAAAACTCTACAAATTTACTTTCCGCACTAGTGCGGAAAAGTGACTCTTTCCGAACGCTTTTTAGTGCGGAAATGATTCACTTTCAGTCAAATACTAACCAAATCGCAAGAGATCGTTGGAAACAGTTGAAAATCACGCAGGAAAACTAAATGATGTACAAATACACATTAAATATACTGTAAAAAGAAAGATGGAAAGTTAGTTTGAAATTTTTTATTCTATTTCAGTCAAATAAAAACCAAATCGCAAGGGATTATTTAAAACAGTGGAAAAGCACAAAAGAAGACTAAATGATGATAAAATACACTTCAATATTCTGAAGGAAGAATGTTAGCTTGAAATTAGCTAGTTCTCCAATCTGTTTCAGTCAAAAACTGACCAAATCCCGAGAAATCGTTAAAAACAGTTGCAAATCACACAAGGGAACTGAATAATGTACAAATACATTTTATTATACCGTAGAACGAAATTTGACTTGAAATTATTTCGTTTTTCATTCTATTTCAGTAAAATATGTACCAATTCGCCAAAGATCGTTGAGAACAGTTGAAAATCACACGAGAAAACTGAATAATGCACAAATACACTCCAATATTCTGTAGAACGGGAGTGAGGCTGGAATTAGTTCATTTCCCATTCTATTTCAGTCAAATACAGACCATTTTCATCATATTTCAGTAAAATCGCAAAAGATCGTTGGAAACTGTGGAAAGCACATAAGAAAATCAAATAATGCATAAAATTTCCCGAATATACTGTGGAATGGAAGTTAGCTTGAAATTAGCTCATTTTCCATTTTATTTCAGTCAAATACAGACCAAATCACAAGAGTTCGTTGAAAATTTAACTGTTGAAAATCACACAAGAAGACTGAATAATGCACTAATAAACTTCAAAATACTAAAGAACGTCAGGTAGCTCGAAATGAGTCGATTTCCAATTCTATTCCAGTCAAATGTAGACCAAACCACAAGAGATTATTGAAAACTGTTGAAAATCACACAAGAAGACTAAATAGTGTACAAATCTTCTCGAATATACTGTAGAACGGAAGTAATCTTGAAATTAGTCAATTTTTCATTCTATATCAGAGATCCATCTATCTATCTCAAGAAATCGTTGAAAGCGGTTAAAAACTGGACAAGAAGACTAAATATTGCCCAAATTCACCCGAATATACTGTAGAACGGAAGTTAGCTTGGAATTAGTCCATTTTTCATTCTATATCAGAGATCCATCTATCTATCTCAAGAAATCGTTGAAAGCGGTTAAAAACCAGACAAGAAGACTGAATATTGCCCAAATTCACCCGAATATACTGTAGAACGGAAGTAAGCTTGAAATTAGTATTTTTTTCCTATTTCGGTCAAATACTGACCAAATCGAAAGAAATCGTTGAAAACAGTTTAAAAAAAGCACAAGAAAACTGAATTATGCACGAATACACTTCAATATACTGAAGAACGGAAGTTAGCTTGAAATTAGTCCATTTTCCATTTTACTCCAGTCAAATACAGACCATTTCGTGGGAGATTGTTTAAAACAGTTGAAAAGCACATGAGAAGATCAAATATTAACGAAATACACTTCAATAACCTGTAGAACGGAAGTTAGCTTGAAATTAGTTAATTTTCCAACTTGTTACAGTCAAATACTAACCAGATCGCAAACGATCGTTGAAAACAGTTGAAGAGCACACAAGAAGACTTGATAATGTACAAATACATTCCATTATACTGTAGAAAAAAAGATCGTTGAAAAACAGTTCAAACGCACAAAAGAAGACTAAATAATGCACAAATACACTTCAATATACTTTTAAACGGAATTTTGCACAGAATTAGTCCATTTTCTATTCTATTTCAGTTAAATACAGACCATATCGCAAAAGATCGTTGAAAATAGTTGGAAAGCACACAAGAAAACTAAATAATGCAGAAATACACTTCAATATCCTGTAGAACCGAAGTTAGCTTAGAATTAGATAATTTTCCATTTTGTACCGGTCAAATACTGACCAAATCGCTGGAGGCCGTTGAAAACAGTCAAAAAGCACACAAGAAGACTTAATATTGTACAAATACTTTTCATTATAATGTAGAGCAGAATTTAGCTTTAAATCAGTTCATTTTCCATTTTATTCCAATCAAATGTAGACCAAATCGCAAGAGATCGTTGAAAACAGTTAGAAATCACACAAGAAGACTAACTAATGCACAAATACACTTAAATATACTGTAGAACGTAAGCTCGAATTAGTCCATTTCTCATTCTGTTCCAGTCAAATACTAACCAAATCACAAGAGGTCATTAAAAACTGTTAAAAAGCACACAAGAAGACTAAATATTGTACAAATACATCTCATTATACTGTAGAACGGAAGTAAGCCTGAAGTCATGCTCGAAATGCCTTAACGACTATTATATACAGGGTGGATCAACAGTAAAATGCATGCTCGAAAGGCATCAACGTGTATTATATACAGGGTGGATGAAAAGTAACATGCATGCTCGAGAGGTCTTAACGACTATTATATACAGGGTGGATAAAAAAGTAACATGCATGCTCGAAGGGCATTAACATCTATTTTATACAGGGCGGATCAAAAGTAACATGCATGCTCGAAAGGCCTTAACGACTATTATATACAGGGTGGATAAAAAGTAACATGCATGCTCGAAAGGCCTTAACGACTATCATATACAGGGTGGATAAAAAGTAACATACCTACTCGAAAGGCCTTAACGTCTATTATGTACAGGGTGGATCAAAAGTAACATGCATGTTCGAAAGGCCTTTACGACTTCTATATACAGGGTAGATAAAAAGTAACAAGCATGCTCGAAAGGCCTTAACGACTTTTATATACAGGGTGGATAAAAAGTAACATGCATGCTCGAAAGGCCTTAACGTGTATTATATACGGGGCGGATGAAAAGTAACATGCATACGATTGTGATAGAATGTTCTAGAAAAAATATTTCATTGGCGACAATTTGCGACTATTTTTGTTTTCTTGTCTGTTGTCAACCGCATGATAAGAATTTCCTGTAAATGTGGTCCGATTGCGAATATTCTAATAAATTTTCACTATTTCCTGTACATGTGGTCCGTTTATTAATAGGTAAAAGCTTCTTATCTTAAGATTGGCGTTCGGGAATTTTCATAAAAATAATTTTTTTCTCCGATTGGCAGCAAATATTGATTTTGCTGACTAATATCAATTAGCAAAGTATTACTTTTCCTGCCTAGACAGCAAAGTGGTTACTTTGCTGCCTGTGATACATTTCCATAGCAACCAACTAAAATAAAGAGATTGTGGGAATTGTAATGATTTGCAAATACAATATCCTCATTAACAATCGGAGGAAAAATTATATGTTCAACTTGGCAGCAAAGTAGATTGACTGCCATAACTGAATTCCTAGCCTCGCTACGCTCAGCTATGAATTCAGCCTCGGCAGTCAATCTACTACTTTGCTGCCTAGTTAAACAAATAACTATTTCAATTATTTACAGAGTTTATTTAAAATATACATCATTGATAAAGGAAAATTATTTTTGTTAATAAGATTTTGTGATGATTTAAAAGGTCTCCATTTGGACATGGAATATCGAACACGTTCCAATTAAAGGGTCCGGCTCCAACAAGTTTTTTGGTAAACTCATTATATTTGTAGTATGTGGTGTTTTTGAAAAAGTACATGTGTCCGTCAATGTACTGGAATGCTCCTGTAACATCTGTGGGTAGTCCAGGGAAAATACCTTTCATCTGTCCTCTATTCTGGACAGTTTTCAAGTTCTTGTCAAATTCAATATAATTACTGTTATTATAAAATACATATATTTTCCCATGATTGCTTTGAAACATTGTGTTTATTTATTTTAGGTATAATTAAATTATTTTCCTCAAGTATTTGTAGAGCGGGAAAATCTGCGACATAGTATTTACGGCCATTGACTGCTATTGAATTATCTGAAGAACTTTGAAAAATTTGAATTACGTGACCCACTTCTGGTGGTGGTGGCAGCGCTGAACGAGATGTGAGTTTGAAAGGATTATTTACATATATATTGATTGGTCCATAAAGAGCTTCGGGCCATTTTATTATCCTCATCCAATTTAGGAGCAATGTTGAATTGATACCATATGGATACATTATTGCTGTCTCAATATCACTGTGAGCAATTCCTAGGATATGTCCAATTTCATAAATTGATACCATAAGTAGACTAGTCTGATCTTCTGAACTTGATCCATCCAAACTTAAATCCCACTTCTCATCAGCATCAATATGAAGCTCTATACAACTGTTGCCTTTTGGAAAATAAGCATGTGCCAACAACTTTCCGGGATCATCAAATGTACTGGAGCACTCACCTCTACCTTGGCAATCTGTTCGAAAATAGTGGTTTCCCCGTACAACTGTAATAGTTATATCGGGAGCATGAGGCCGTGTTTTGTGTATTAATTCAAATTTAAACTTTGAACTGTTACTCCACACTTCAAAAGCCTTTTTGGTTACTTTAAGATATTCTGAAGTTGCTTGAGGGAAATACCATTTCAAATCAAATTTTGACCATTTTGATTTATCTCTAAAAGAATGATCATCGTCGGAAGCTGCTTCACTTACATCATATCTTGGTTTATTTAGAAATTGAATTGTATTTTCATCGAATTCTCCCGTTGCAGGGATATTATATCTTTCTTGAAAACTCAACAGATAATCCTCAAGTTTAGTCGAATCATTTTCATTTGCGTACCCGAACCGTTGTAAATACTTCATAGCATACTGTTGGTCGACAAAGCATAGTGCTGGACATAGTACTGCAGCTAATATAATGATTGACATGATCTTCACTCTTCTGCTATCCTCAAAAAACTAATTCCCAATCACATTAATAACGGTATATATAATTTTTTTAAACCCAGAGTTACTTTTAACCGACCTGGTATATCAGCGCTCCTGCTGTTATCATCGCAACGAATCTGTCTCGATCACGTTACGTGTGTGATACCTTACATTGATAAAAATCTCTTTTTATTCATACGTTATACTTTTATATTACAAGATTAGCGAAATGTTCGTCTTACAATTTTTAATAATCAAATTAACAAAAGTGAGGTTATGAAGCAAATAGAAAATCATAGTTTATCGGATGGAGAACAAGTGAATCAACAGACGTGGAGCAGACTTCGTATAAGCTGGTTGTCTATAGCCAGCAGACAATTACCGCAAATTACTTATCCAGAGGTATCCAGCCTACACCATGTTCAACAAAACAGAAGAGAATTTGAAAAATTAAATCGATAATGTTTTTGCCATGACATGTGTAATATTAGTATCTGTCTTTGTTTTAATTTTGAAAATTGTCTTGAAAATTGTAAGACGAAAATTTGAATCTTCCTGTAATATAAAAGTTGATGAATATACAGAGTGTTTCGATAAAAACCCATGTATCTTGAAAAAAACTTCATTTATAATGGTAATACAATATTTGAAAACCAGTGGCGGAGGCGTTGTACATTTCTTCCGGTACATGAATATAGTCCAGAGGCGTGGCAGGGGTTGGGATCTTGAGCAAAGTTTCCAGTTTTACAGGGTGTGCCATCAAATTTGCAAACATCAATAATGTGTGGAAAAACACCAAATATGTGACATTTCTTAAGCAGAAATTCCGCTTTTTGTTGTCCTTAAACGTAAATGTAGTCTGCAGCATACAATAGTTTTTTTTCCAATATTTTATTCACTCTAGGATATTCTACATCTCCTGAAGAGTATCGAATACTGTGCACATTCCTCTCCAAGTAAGATGTTGTCTTTTTTCCATCGTTACTTAATGTGGAAAACGGTTGGGGTGGTAAAAATATGTAATGTGAACTTTTGAAGCCAATTTCTATGGTAAGTTCTTTGATAAAAAAAGTCCATCTATGACAAAGCCTTGAATGTCTACAAAAGCTACTCTCATGTTGACGTCTGTTCTAATACTAACTCAGATCAACATTTAGTTTAAACTTTTAACAATTTCGGTGAGTGGGTTCCATTACGCAATCGTGAATTATGATACAATAGACTTTGGTGTTTTCGGGAAAGCCTATGTTTGCTTCAATGTCAAGTTTTACATCGACTGTGGACGCCTTCATGCTTTCTTCCTGTTTGGAACAATCTATAACAAACAATGCTCGCTTCTTGAAAGAAGAATAATCCAGCAGAGGGCGCTTTTGTGTGGAGTTTAGGTAGCTATGATAAAATTCAGTATAGTTAAAATATGCCTCATTGTAGTTATTTTTAGCGAAATCCAATTGCATTCTTTCATTAGGCCAATAGTCACCATTGAGTGAAAGTCTTATACTTTGCACGTCGGCATTGTCAAATAAAGTAGGGTCGGCTGTAGTCACGTTACGTTTGTCAATTTGGAAGAAAGCAATAACAAAACGGGGTCTTTCAACTGACGTGGATGTTTTAACAGCCCAAACTTCACGTCTTGCACCTTTAATAATTGAAGGCAATTCGTGTAATTCCCACAAGCTAAATGGAATAACTATCGGATGATCTTTTTGAATGGATTCCATGAGATTTATCTTTATATCATCATTGGGGTAGATATGTTTAACTTTCAGTTTAACACTTGTAATATTAATTTTAGCAGGTGTGTGAGAGAGCGTGCCAGAGACATTCATCTCCGTGATATATACGCAATCATTATCATTTCGTGCTCGAACTAATCGTATTGTTTGTCGACCACATGTAATCATGTGATAATCGTTTGAAATGTTGAGAATATGTTTGAGAGGTATTTGAAGGCTGAAGGATTTGTCGCTGACATTCAGAATAGGATCTTTCGGATAATTCCAGCCGGCTATGGCCATATGATTGGAATCTTCTTGGTTATAACATGTCATGGCACGTACTGCACTTACTATTCCAGGATCCCGAACTGTTTCCATTTCCCTGACACTTTCACTGTACGTACATGAATGGAATAGAAAGGCTCCAACATCATTTGCTAATTTTACCTCACCGCCTCCTTGTGTTTCAATCGAATCTTTAATGCACAACAAAGTTTCGCTCATTGCAAAAAATGAATCAACTTGATTAATGCTAAACTCCACAATATCACTGCAATTGAATGATTTTATAAATGGAGCATAGGTTCTGTATTCAGCCTTTCGAATAGAAACAAGTTTCTTGAGAACTCCCTGGTCCGTCACAACGCGTCGTCCAATCAGGTCGATTGTAATGGATGAAACAGTCGTATTCGTAATTCAAAATTTGTTCGATATTCCTTGGGAAGCTTATGCCATATATCAAGCAATTCCGAAGGTCTATCAGATATTCAATGGGAAAGTACTTTAGTTCTTCGACAGTGAAATTACTCAATGCTTTTCCATGGTAGATGTGTTGTAGTAATAGTTTCGTCATTGTTGTAGAAATTTCAAACAGAAATGACCGCAATTGATTTGATCATAGTTTTGATATTGGGTATTGTTGTAGAAAATTCGCGCACTTTTTCCGAGATATTTAACAACTTCTTTCGGCGGCTTCAAGCTACGAAATGAATCGAAATACTCTATTCTTCCGCTATTTTTAGAGGTATCCAAATTAACCACTGCACATTCTTGTTTTCGGGGACCGTCTTTGGGGAGGGTATCCCGCATAAAAACTCCTCTAAAATGGGGTATTTTAAGCAATTTTGCTTAATGCGTTATGTCGAAGTCGGATAGCGCGTGATTAGGTAGCTTCATTAGTTTTTTTGCTTTTTCAAATCCGAAGCCGCCTTTTGGATACTTTTTCAGATACAGGCCAGATCCAACACGTTCCATAGCCTTATTATGACGTACATCTTCTTCCAATTTCTTTAGCGCATGCTTAGCATCAATGACAGTTTTTGCAATTCCAGCAGCACTACCTGACAGTGCTCCCAGTGCCGAAAGGCCAGCAAACAAAGGAATAAGCGGTAGGAAACCTCCGGATTTCGCTACAGGTATTACTCGAGGAACCTCAACTTCTTTTTTCCCACCAAATTGCCTAATTAGTGATTTGGCTGTCCGTAAGTCAAACTTTGCGGTGTCTTCCAAAGATGTTCCTTTTTTCATGGACTTTACCACTTTAAGAATAACATCTCGATGCAAGGAACGACGTTTGCGATTACAACCGATTCCCAGCTTTCTTTTCACCTTCATTCCGCCTGTTACAAGTAATGCAGAAGCTTTCTCTCCCAAAGAAGCGTCTTTTGATTTGACGCGAGCCCAAGCTTTATCTTCAAGTATTTGATCAGCTTTGTGTCGTTCCTCGAGAGACTTATTCTTCCAGTAAGAAATATCGTGTTGTTTACAAGCTGCATCCAAGGGGTTAATGCCTGGATCTCCACGATCAAGACGTTTTTCCAATTTTGTACCGGCTAAATGAAAACAATTAATTTTTTACAAAAGGGTGGGCTGATTTACTTACGTCCACAGTAATGATAGCTAGGTAAGTGAAGTTCAATAGGTAGTTTATTGATGAGAGAATTTAAGAGACCTTCTCCTTCAAACATCAACATTAAGACTGATACGCGTAAGTGGTCATACCTATATTTATACAATAGCACCAAGAAAAACAACACACACGATGAAGATAATTCAACAAGATCTAGATTTCACCTCAACTCCATCGATCGGTAAACATGGCAAATTATTACCAAATTCTTTCCGTGCCATTATATGCGGTCCCAGTGGGTGTGGAAAGACGAATGTCGTGCTGGCGCTCCTATTTAATCCGAATGGTGCGAAATTCAAAAACGTTTATGTTTATTCAAAATCGTTATTCCATCCAAAGTACCAATTGCTACAAGAAGTTATAGCGCAAGTCAAGGGCGTTGGTTATTTTCTATTTAAAGACAACGAGGAAATAATAAGTCCAAATAAAGCTCAACCTAATTCCGTCTTTTTATTCGATGACGTCGCATGTGATGGTCAACAAAAAATTCGTGAATATTACTCCATGTGCAGACATAAAGATATCGATGCTGCATATCTTTGTCAAACATATTCAAAAATACCAAAACAGCTTATACGCGACAACTGTAATGTGATTGTATTATTCAAGCAAGATGAGGTGAACTTGAAACATATATTCGACGAACACGTATCTCCAGACATGAAATTCAACACATTCAAAAATATTTGTTCAATGTGCTGGTGTGACCGTTACGGTACTTTGGTAATTGTGGAGGATTTTACCCTTAATGGTGGTAGGTATCGCAAAGGATTCGATAAATATATAAAATTGTAAGCTGCGCCTCAGTCCATACCAATATGTCTGATGATAAGGTTGCTGCTGCATTGCGCAAGAAAAAAGTGTCTGAGCTTGCTAAATCGATTCGCAAAAAATACTTGGCGTTAAAATTAGGTAAATCGGAGCAAGATGAGTCTATTAATAAACTATTCAAACCAATATCCAAACCACTAGAAAAAATTGTACAATACTCGAAGACATTACAAAAATCGATTACAAATTTACATCCAAAGGAGGAAATAAAGAAAGAAGAACCTGATGATGATGTGTTTACACCTTTTCTCGAAACGGAAACGGTGGCCGAAACCGATGAATCGGGCAATATTACACGTTCTGAATCTCCAGAAGAGATGCACCCCGAAATTTCCCAGGAAGCTTTCGCAGACTATTTGGACCAATATCCTGCCATCAGTTCATTGAAGATTACTTCCAAAAAGATGATAAATTTATGGACCGATATACAACGATGAAATCGGTTCGTCATTAGGCAAACGTCGAATTGCGTTTGATGGAAAAACCGGTAATATAAACATACTACCTGAGAAAAACAAAGTAGGAAGATATGTAATTGGAACACCAGACTTGTATGAGCTTCTATTTTACCGAGACCCCAGTTACAATAATCAAGATTTACAGAACTATAAAAATATTTCTTTTGACAACAACTGAAGTTCATTTAGACACGTTAGATCGTCTTAAGGGGTCAAGTACTGAAAAATATCACTACATCATAAAACCTTTATCCAAAACAAAATCTCTAACGACGACGAATAGATCATCTCAAGTATTGAGTCGTCTAAAATCGATTCCTTCAGCAAAGGGAAAAGGTATCGATCGTTTAAGATATAATGATAAACCTATGGAGTATATTTATTGGGACGATGCGAATGAATTGGTGGATCGTTTGAAGTTGTTGATTGCTTCAAAAGAAGCAGGTAATACGTCGCACGACAACGAAATAGTAGCAATTATCAATGAGCTCAAGCAGGCTGATATAATAGAATAACAAGCTGAAACTTGCTCATTTCAGTTATGCCTGTCGATAAATTCGGACATAGACATCAAATGCCTTATGCGCGTTTACCAGCGAAGATCACGTTCTCTAATACACCGGACGATAATATTGATATTGGAAATGTGAAAATTTGTAATGTTAAAGAACCGACAGCAATTAGTGACGTTGCAACAAAAAAATATGTTGATGACTTGCGTACTATCAACTCACCACAAACACACGATGTGCAGCAACACGATATAAAGGATATAGAAGTAGGATTGAACGAAATCAGAAACAAGCTTCATAAGATCGAAATTCCCATATTACAGGCGAATATTGCCAACTTACAAAATAAAACTAACGAAATCGATGCATTCATTTCACGAAATCCCCCTGTAGCAGGTAGGGATATGGCTACGAAGAAGTACGTTGGCGAGTCAATTGCCACTGCAAAAGTCTTCATTCGAAGAGAATTTAGTGCGAATGCAAGTATACGTGAATTGAAAAAAGAATTTGCAGAAAATACCAGAGCCGTTTCTGATTTGAAAAGTAACATTTCAGGCATAGTGAACAATATTAAGACAATGGATATGAATTTCCATAACCGCATTCACAGTCTGGAGGTGAAGCCAGCCGGTAATACATCATAATATACACACCAAGGAAAAGATTCAACTCGTGAACGAGCTTCACAAACCGATTCGGAAAAAATTCCCTCCCAGACGCACTATTATTAAGGGCCTTGACGATCTTTGGCATATGGATCTTGCGGAGATGAGAAATTTTGCACCAAAAAATAGGAATCATAAGATGATACTAGTCATTATTGATTGTTTTTCCATGTTTGTGTAGACACGCCCACTAAAGACGAAGACCGGAGAGGAAATCACTCGAGCATTCTCGGACATTCTCACTCACACTGGACGAATACCAAAAAACTTACAATCTGATCAGGGGAAGGAGTTTTACAACAGCAAATTTCAAAATTTAATGAAAAAACATGGTATTAATCATTATAGCGTTTTTAGAACGATGAAGGCTTCTATGGCTGAGCGTGTTATAAGAACTTTGAAATCGAAGATCTACAAGTATTTCAGTTTAAATGGCACCTACAAATGGATAGACGTTTCACCTGAAATTACTCTAGAATATAACAATACAAAGCATTCAACAACAAAATATAAGTCTCCTCAAGTCAACAAATCCAACGAAAAATCTATTTTGAATAACACCTATAGCCATTTAAAGATAGCAGGCCCGCGAAAATTCAGGGTCGGAGACATTGTTCGCATATCCAGGGCTAAACATGTCTTTGAAAAAGGTTACACACCCAATTGGACTACAGAACTATTCAAAATAATAGTATAGTTAAAATAACCAATCCTGCTACGTATTTACTTGAAGACATGCAAGGCACACCAATCAGCGGCTGCTTCTATGATGAGGAGCTACAGAAAACATCGAATCCTGACATTTTCTTGGTGGAAAAAGTTCTTAGACGTAAGGGTAGGAAATGGTGAAATGGTTGGGCTTAGACAAAAGCCACGACAGCTGGATTGAAGGAGCTGATGTTTTATAGCGTAAAAGGCACACACTCACACAGGCTATAAATTGGAGTGAGCTTCAGATCTCAAACTTAGTTAGCAACATGAGTTCTCAAGATGCCAGTAGCAGCGATGACGATATTGTCTACACTGCAGAGCTCGATAGAATTTTGAAAAACTATGAGTCTAGTACAAAGTCTGAAAATGTATATCTGCTTTCAACACAATATTCAATTTCCGGTTATGAAGTGAAATGTGGAATTAGTCCAGCAAGATCATTTACACCTGCCGTTATTTTATCTCAGCAGCTCAAGGTCAGCAAAATATCGTTTGACACTTACGAATGGCAGGAATTTATTTCAATAATGATACAACAAATGACCGTAGACGAGTTCAAACCCGGGGGTCAAGTTTTGAAATATTCCACAAGTGAATTAGCTAATATTTCGATCAACCCAAGTTTTGAACTAATTTCATGTGTGAAATAAATTCGAATTCGAAAATATAATATATAATTAGGACGCTGTTTAGCTGTCGAAATGCTCTTTTCACATGCGAATTATTCAGAGATTTTAGAATCGCCGGAATTAGTGTTGTGATTTTCTATAGATTTTACGTGAATTTTCTTGTTTTCAAGCCTAGTTTGCAGTTATTAGTCTGATATTTGGTATTTATTATAATTAAGTGAGTTAGTGAGAGTGACACGAGAACGGTTTTCGAATGAAATGTCGAATTTGGAGGAACTGCAGCAAATAGTGGTAAACAACGTAGTGGACCTAGTGGAGGATGATTTATTATCAACAAGAACAGTACATCTTTTTAGGCAAGATCCTTTCAATCTGAGTGATCGCCAGTCCCTTAAAATTTATAAATTACATAAGAAAGGTGTTCGTGAACTAATAAATATATTAGACAAGAAAACAATTTTTTTGTATTCTGTGTAAAAAAATTTTTATTTTAAAATTGCAAAGCGCTTTCGGCTGTTAAGCCCTCTTCAGTGCCTCACCTGCAAGTAAGCAATAGTTGTTTCAAATTGAACTTAGGAAATTTTTTGAATGAATTACTTACTCGTCAGGCGATTACAAAAAACCCCATCCATTAAAAAGTTCACAACACATTTTTTATAAAATTAAAATTTTCCAATAAAAAATACATGTAAGTTTTATAAAATTTATCCCTTATTTAGGGTACTGTCATTAATATGCATTTTTTATCATACTTGATATTCATTTACACCTGTTGGTGTAACGGTTATTGAAGTGACACTGAATTAATAATTAATTTGAAATCAACAAAGAACTTACATGGAACTATGACAATTCACAGTCTAAATGGACACAGAGTTAAAGTTATCTAAATCAAATCAACAATGAGGTTAAATGCAAAATATTTTTAAGGAATAGGTATATCAAAGTAATAATTCAATCAAAATGATATGGTAATTGACAGAAACCAATGTGTAAACTTCTTGAATAATTGTGAAATAAATCTGATAATAAGGTCTAATGAGAACCCCATTTTTCAAATAATACAATGAGCTGAAAAAGATTGAAGGTCTAATGAGAACCCTTTGCTAAATCTTATTCGATAAATAGTACATTGTTTACCGGGTAGGAAAAGCTTAACATTCCTGGACGACTGTGAAGATTGCTAAGTCGAGGCGCAAGCCGAGACTTAGCAACACAGAGTCCAGGAATGTGGCTTTTCCTACGAGGTAAACATACTATTTTTCTGCAAATCGTTTAAAATTCGACAGATATTGATTGATTTAAAAAAAACGCGATAATTTTATTCCCAAATAAATGGTGCTTTGAAATTCCTAATAAAATTACTTGGGTTACTATGGAAACGTATTGAGGTTGAATTGTCAAACTTGACGCTTATAAATTTAATTGCTGGTGTTCTCGAAAGTAAAATGATAAGTGATGATGAAATTTCCATTCCTGGGACTCCTCCAGAGCTGGTTGAGGCAGTGAATACTGCTTTATTAGAATTATTGCCAAAGAAATCAAGAGAAAAGTACGAAAATGCATACAGACGTTTTATGGATTATGTAGAACACTAACAACTGTACGGAAATATCATTTCCTCACAGTAAGGAAATGACATTTCCTCACAGTAAGGAAGTCCTGACTTTTTCTTCAAGAAATTTGACAGGATTGTCAAAATTTCCTAGCAATTTGCGGAAAAAACAATTTACACAATAGTCCCCAGCAACTCCAAACCATCTATAACAACAGAGAACAATTTCAAAAAATAAAAAATCTGTAATTTTGGTTATCTCTCAGAGAGAGTAACTAATTATCCGTACTGAGAAAAGATATGATTTAAAGTCTAATGAGAACTCTTAATCAAATCTCATTCAGAACAGGAAAAGATTATGGGTCTAATGAAAACCTATTACTAAATCTTATTCCTACAGAAAAACCATCAAAATGCCTAAGAGAATCCAAGAAAATTATATCAAACCATGATTTAAATTTGTAAATAAAAAATTTTTGTGAATAAAAAATGTAAATAATGAACAATTTCAAAATAATAAGTACTGAAAGTCGGTAATCTCTCTAAACAATCAAAATAAGTATTCAACTATCCGATAAAGGAATTAATTTAGAGTCTAATGAGAACCCATTGCTCAAATATTCCTAGATCAAGAAAAGGATTTAGGGTCTAATGAGAACCCATTACCAAATCCAATTCAAAAACAACTTCAATAAGAGTCCAAAAAATTACCCCAAATAAACTCATGAAATTCAACAATTTTGTAAAATTTGTAAGAAATGCTATGAATTGAAGTTTACCAAACTAAAAAATATAGCACTAATCTGAAACATTGAGGATCAATACGAGTATCATCATAGAGAAAACTTGTTTGGATGTACTAATTTAATCTTTTAATCTTCTATGTAAAGGCACATAAGATCTATTTTATTGTACTTGTGTGTTCAAACAAAGATCATTGGTCTTTAATTCTTTGTCAATTTGTAGATCTTCCAAAAAATCCAGCCTATTAAAATTCTTAGAGGTAACTTCTTTTAAAATTTGTAAATTCTTATTAGGACTAAAATTATGTTTGTTGAATTTTATATGATGACCAAAAGCTGACCTATCACTTCTGTTCAAATGTTCAGCTATCCGAACTTTCAAAGGTCTACAAGTTCTTCCTATAAATGAAGCTTCACAATCATCACAATTAAGTTTATAAATACCACTCTTTGACAATTTATTAATTTTATCCTTTGAATTGACTAGAAATTTGCTAAAGTTATTTGTGCTTTTAAAAGAAATCCTTGTATCTGTAAATCCACTATTAAACAATTTAGAAACTTTTTGAGAAATGTTTTCATTTAGAAAAGGTGAAGCAACATATCTTAACGGTTTCTCTATAGAAGGATAAGTCAAACTTTGTTCTTTTTTGTTCTTAACCTTTTGAATTAACTTATTAATGATGTTAGGATTGTATCCATTATTACAAGCAATTTGTTTGAGAATATTCAATTCATTATTGTAATTAATATTTGAAAGTCGAACATTAAGAAGTCTATGAATATAACCTTAGACCAGAGGCTCCCAACCTTTTTTTGTCTGCTGCCCACTCTAAGAATAAATTATTTTTTAACGCCCCCCTTTTTAAACATACCGTCAAATGGGGTGAAATTGATTTTATGGGGGGACTTTGATAACGACAAATATTTTATTAAATAATTTCAAATATCCCGCAATTGTAATCCAACGACATCCGCGCTATAGTCAGTCGAAAGCATGAAGTTCCGCCATTAGTTTCTTGTGTTAACGTGCTGGTAAGTAGTTGTTATGTTATTTTTGTAAATACTTTCTGATAATACGTCAAACTGATGTTAAATGGTTCAATTCGATTAACTTTTGCTTGAAATAAACCGAATAGCTTCAAATTGTTAAGTATTCTTTTAACAATCTGCGATTTCGATCGCGGTCAATCTGGATATCTTACTGCGAATAAGGCACATGTTCTTGTAACAACTTTGTCATATTTACCATGTATTAAAAGTAAATTCACCTAAAATTTTTTATTTCTTAGTGCTTGTATCAAAATTTAGACCACACCTGCATCACCAAAAATTTACAGAAAACATTTAATATCTGCATAACGGTGAGGTTTAGGTATAGGAGAGTATACATAAACTTGTCTTATTTTTTTCTCCTGAATTCATTAAAATAGAAAAAACAGGGTGGTTCTATTTAAAAAAATGGAGAAATTTGATATTTATGAAGTTAAACTTTGAACACTTTTTATACACACCCTGTATAAAATAAAAAATTTTTCAACATAGATTCAAATACGCTTGACCTTGCTCAAAGCAACCCAACAGAGACCATTTCCATATCTTCAAGGGTCTTCTCGTAAAAAAATAATTTATAAGGGTCTTCAACGGTCAAATTTTTTACAAAATAATCACTAACTCAAAAAGTATGCATTTTTCGAAAAAAGTTTTAAGACAAAAGTATACCAAAATTTCACGTAAATTATAAAAATGTATTAATATACAGGATGTTCCATTTAAAATAACAAAGTTACAGTCGACTTCCGGTAGAACCGGAAGTCGGCCATCTTTGAAAATATTTTAGTTGAAAAGATCGTATCCGAAAACCCAAACGTAAAAATTTTCGTGATTTTACTGTGAGTATTTTGCCATATACAGATAGTTTTCACTCGTCGTGGGACACCCTGTATAGTAACTTGCAGTGACTGGGGTTTTCCGCTAGGAATAGAAGATCTACAAATGGTTACAAAATCGTTCTTGGATAGGCAAGGACGTCAGGCTACTCGTTTTAAAAATAATATTCACTTATTAAAAGACAAAAAGCTAGTTTGACGCAGCGCCTAGCAGCCAATATAAAACGTGCGCGTGCCAGTGTTTCTCCCGAAGTAATTCGGAAATATTTTGAAAATTTGCAAACTAGCATTTACGATGTGGCTCCATCAAATGTGTTTAATTATGACGAAACAAACATGGCTGACGATCCTGGGAAAAAAATGGCTATATCGCAGGGGTAAAAAATACCCAGAAAATATTATAAATCATTCAAAATCTGCTATTTCCATAATGTTTTGCGGGTCAGCTTCGGGTGTTCTTCTCCCCCCCTACGTAATTTACAAATCCGAGCATTTGTGGGACCGCTGGACCGAGAATGGTCCCAAAGGACATCCTTGTTGTGAGGACCGTTGCTGCAGCTCTGGATCCAGATACAACAGAACTAAAAGTTTTGTTATTTTTATAGAAAATAAAGTTTAAATTTGATAATAAATAAAGTTTTATTAAAATTTTTGCGTGGATACTATATGAAGATCCAATTCCTATGCCAAATCATAGGGGGTGACTTTGATAATCTATGTTAACTTATGGATTATCAAATTCACCCCAAGCGCACCTCACTTTGATAAAAAAAAAATATATTATTAGTGAGGAAATATGGGTTACATTGATAATTTTAGACTTAACGAATCCGTTGTAATAAAAAAACATAGTACCTATCAAAGTCACCCCAACTTGAGTATAACTTTGATAATGTGGTTTTTACTTATTTTGAAGCAAATAAGCCATTATTTGAAAAAAATTATAGCCCTGGATGTTACTATTGGACATAGTGCTTATTTTCTATATTTTTTGACACAAAAGTACGTGTAGTTTTTATGTAATTCACGAATTATTGAAAAAAACTATCAATTCCACCCCATTTGACGGTACTTAAAAACCGCTGAGTACTTATAACTGATTATTGACACGCAACTTTATAGTATCTTTTATTGAAAATAAAACAAACATAATCAATTCTTATATAATAACTAATGTGAAGGTTGAATCTGATGCTGTCCAATAAGTTTATTGATATCAGGTTCCAATTTACTCAAAAACAGCCGCAAGTCGTCACGTTCGGTAACACGCAAACGATTCCTCTTTTTAGTAAGCAGCGTTGCCACGGCACTAAATCCACGTTTACACAAATATGACGATGGAAATGCTATCAAAAATCGTTGAACAATTGACCACAATCCAGGGTACAATTGCGGGATCGGTTTTTGTAGCCAAAATTCTTGATATCCATTTTTGAACTTGATTTTTATTTCTTCGTTTGTTGTCAATTCTATAAGTTCTTCTTCCAGCTGAGGTGACATTGCTGTGTTGACATTTGAAAACGGATCTAACACCCAGTCTGGTATTTCCAAGTTTAAAATATCCTGGTATCGTTCGGTGAAGTCAATGTGGAGGTTTTCCAAATGTTGGCAGTAGGCAAACAAGTCGTCGTTACTGCAGGATACTGATAAATTCGGAAAATTGTGAAACTCACGTCTGCCCATATTCTTTTTGTGCAGAAGCAGTTTGGCTGCGAGAGCAGCAACGACATTTTTTGTTTTAATTAAATTCAGTTCATCGCCTTGCAGTTGGAGGTTCATGTCGTTGAACAATTTATACAGGTCTGTCATGTAAGCTATATTATTCTTTGATGTTATGAGCTTGTTGCGCAGTTCTGTATCTTTAGTTTCCAAGAACTTTATCACAGAGTCAAACAGGTTGTAAAATCGTATCAGACAATTGCCTCTTGACAGCCAACGAACTTCAGTATGAAGCAACAAACGGTTGAAATCTTCGTCATTAGTAACACAAAGCTGATGAAATAATCTATCATTCAAAGAGCTGCTACGGATTTTATTGACTGCTTTGATGACATATTGCAGTGATTGAAATAGTCGTTCACTTAAGTTTCTAGCAACCAAATGTTGTCTATGAATAACGCAATGTATAGCAAGGACATCTGGAATTTTATTTTTTAAGTACGTTATGAAGCCTTTATGGCGCCCTGTCATAGCCGGAGCGCCATCCGTAGCAACTGATATAATATTTTTCAAAGGAATCTCTTTATCTTCACAAAATTTTTCCAATGTATTGAATATGGTTTCGCCTTTTGTATCTGTCTCCAAATTTTTGGCAAACAATAGTTCTTCACGTATTTTTTCATCTTTAATAAACCTCACGTAAGATAGCAACAACGCTTCATTAGTTGGTAAAGTGGACCCATCGAGCTAAATTGAGAATTGACTAGTCCTCAAATGATTGCACAATGATTCTTCAATATTTTCAGCCATTTCATCAATTCGTCTTTGCACAGAATTATTACTCAAAGGAATTTTTCGGATAATATCTGCGGCCGGTTTATGAAGCACAGTAGTTATTACTTCCTTTATTGCTGGCAAAATTAACTCTTCTCCGATGTTGTGTGGTTTGCCTTTTTGAGCAATTAACAAAGAGATATTGTACGAAGCTCGAAGTCTGTCGTCATCTTGCTTAGCAGCCGCCGAAAATAGTTTTGATACACTTGGCTGAGTATTATGCTTCTTCTATAGGTCTTGAAAACATGCTACATTCTTGTCTTTCTTATCTGAATGCATTTTATTCAAATGATCTTGCAGTCTTGAAGGCTTCATTGCTTCTTTCGAAAATGTTTTTAGACATAGAAGACACAAAGGGGACGACGGGTTTGTGGGATTTTCAATAAATCCGAATTTAATATATTCCGCAGAGTATTGCCGTCTCTTCTTTTTTACTTCCGAAATTGGTTTGTTCTGAGAAATACGTAAGTATTGAAATCAAGTACTGCTTATCTATTACGCGCGAAACCGCAAATAAAAATAAAATAAATTTACGTCGTTTATATAGGATTGCATAAGCAGCAGTTAGCACGCACCAACAGGAATAAGACAAACGTGCATAAACTCGTTTATCTCATTCGACGCAAAATCGTACTCGACAAGCAAGAACTAGTATTATAGAACCAGCCGATTGATACAGGAATGTACAAATCGAATTATTTAACAAAAACTTGTTAAAACATGATTGCTCGCGGTCTATTATATCGAACCGAGTTTGAGCTATATCTTAATTAATATTAGTTGATGTTCACAAGATGTAATCGAGTGGAGAGCTAAGTCGGTCTCTGAGAGTCTTCCTAGCTGGGTAGATGAAATTATAAATCAACCCCAAAGCCCTACACAAAGTTTCCCATATGGTTCCAACTTACTGAGACATATTGTATACAGGGTGCATCAAAAGTAACATGCATGCTCGAAAGGCCCTAACGTGTATTATAGACAGGGCGGATAAAAAGTGACATGCATGCTCGAAAGGCCTAAACGTCTATTATGTACAGGGTGAATCAAAAGTAGCATATTTGCTCGAAAGGCCTCAATGTCTATTATATACAGGGTGGATCAAAAGTAACATGCATGCTCGTAATGCCTTAACGACTATTATATACAGGGTGTATAAAAAGTAACATGCATGCTCGAAAGGCCTTAACGTGTATTATATACAGGGTGGATTAAAAGTAACATATACGCCTGCGCGAAGTTCGTATGCGGAGAGGAGCGCTATTGTAATTAACTCTCTGTGCCTACATAAAATGACCACAAACTGGAGACAGCGGGTCAAATTGTCAAGACAAAATTTGGGGAGGCAATTCTACTAGAGCTAGAAGATAAGGTTGTATTCCTACCCCAGGGGGTGACAGAAATCGGCTGCACGTGGTGGCTTCCAGAACTTTGAAAACAAATAGACGTTGGGAAGTGGAATCCTTTAACGTCCTTTGAAATACAAGAGAATTGAAAAAGGGTAAGTGATATTTTTTTCATGATGACAATATAGAAGCATATTGGTAAACGTTTATATAATCGATTTATATAATAGTTTGGTGATTTAAGCAAAATAGCGTTGATAAACTCGGTACTATATAACAAATATAACCAAAGTATACGTCAGCTTGAAAAATTCTATGTGCTTTTTAATTAGTACATTGCCATTATGAGTGAGAATCCAAAAGAATGGAAAAATATTAAGAAAAGTGGTAACTTTAAACGCAAAGTAAAAGGTTAAGATAAAGGCAAAAATTCAAATGATGTCTAACGAAACTATGTATAATTAATCATAAAGTAGAAATATTGGCGTCTACATCTTCAACTTCCAGTTTACCTGAACGCATGGATAATAATAATGATCTGATCCCGTGGAGTTTATCAACGCTATTTTGCCTGAAGGCAAGTTCATGTATACTTTCCCATACCTAAACCTTACCGTTATCCAGATATTAAATGTTTTCTGTAAATTTTTAGAGATGCAGGTGTGGTCTAAATTTTGATACAAGCACTAAGAAATAAAAAAGTCTTTTTCTTCATCTGTCTCTAAAAAAAATTAAATCAAATTGTTTTTATTAATCCTATTCCAACTTTTAGTCGTTTCCGAGATATTTGAGGTTTCAAATTGTTATTATATTATTTAACAAGTTTAAATTTTTCATGTATACTTTTAGTAGGCTTTGTAATAAATGACACTTATTTAACTGACATTAGTTAACATCTAAAGAAGATTGTGAGCTACGAGTTCAAAATTCCTTCAATTCCCTTTCTGAGATGATGATTAGCCGTGCGACGAATGAAGGTATACTGAGAAGGGTTGAAAAATGCATTGAAGTTCAAGGGAGCAATTTTGAACATTTACTTTAAAACATCAGACTATTTTTCTTTGGCTTTTAATTTTCCATAAAATTTTGTAGCATATCTTATTATTCTCACAAATGGTTTAACTCGATTAACTTTTGCTTAAAATGAACCGAATAGCTTCAAATTGTTAAGTATTCTTTTAACAATGTGCGATTTCGATCGCGGTTAATCTGGATATCTTACTGCAAATAAAGCACATGTTCTTGTAAAAACTTTGTCATATTTACCATATATTAAAAGTAAATTCACATAATAATTTTTATTTCTTAGTGCTTTTCAAAAATTTAGACCACACCTGCATCTCTAAAAATTTACAGAAAACATTTAATATCTGGATAACGGTAAGGTTTAGGTATAAGAAAGTATACATGAACTTGCCTTATTTTTTTCTCCTGAATGCATTAAAATAGAAAAAAACAGGGTGGTTGTATTTGAAAAAATGAAGAAATTTGATATTTATGAAGAAAAACTTTGAACACTTTTTATTTACACCCTGTATAAAATGGAAAAATTTTCAACATAGATTCGATTACGTTTGACCTTGCTTAAAGCAACCGAAGAGAAACCATTTTCATATCTTCAATTAGAACTGGGCATACCTGAGGTAAGCCTCAGGAGAATACCAAGAAAAACAGATTGGGAAACTTATAACACCTGTCTGAGAAGAAATCTAGCACAAATCCAGAGGAAAGGAAGGGCTAAGCACCATCTCGACCTGGAAAATGACCTACAGAATCTGAACAGGGCAATAATCAATGCGTTTGAATCGAGATGCCCTCTTCAAAAACAACAAAGCAGCAAAGATGCACCCTGTTGGAACAAACATCTGTCAGAACTAAGATCTCAAAACCGGGACCTTTTTAATAAAGCAAAACTCACCGGAGACTGGCAGATATACACCGAGGTGAGAAATACCTACTACAAGGAAATTAGAAAAAAGTAGAAAGAAGTAGCTTCAGAAAATTCTGTGAAGATATAGACTCAACACCTGCTTCGGCAAGACTTTACAAAGTCATGGCGAAAAGTATGGTCAACACAGAGGTGGCTCTGAGGAAGCCAGACGGTAAATATACCGAAAATGAGGAGGAAAGAGTTCGACTCTTACTAGTCACTCATTTTCCTGGGAGCACCCCAAATAGGGGAGATAATCCTCTCGAAGCTCATGAAAGACCCTCAAGAGCAAGTATTACAGTGGCCAAACACATCTGTAGTAACGATAGGTTGAAATGGGCCATGAACACCTTTTCACCTTTCAAGGCGCCGGGAGCAGATGGAATTTTCCCAGCATTGCTCCAGCAAGGACAAGACGAAATTCTACCGCATTTAGTTAGAATTACTCGAAGTAGCTTAGAACTGGGTTATATACGCATGGAGAAGGGAATTAGTAACTTTTCTTCCAAAAACTGGAAAAAGGGACACAACAAAGCCCAAATCCTTTAGACCAATTAGCCTAGCATCGTTTGTGCTCAAAACGATGAAAAAAGCTATTGATAACCACATTAGAACGGAAATCCTAGAGAGACTACCTCTCCACCCGTGTCAGCACGCTTACCGGGCAGGCGGATCTACGGAGACTGCACTGGTACAACTGACAGAGGATATCCGAGGTGCTCTAGAAAACCAAGAAACTGTGGTATGTGCATTTTTGGACATAGGAGGAGCTTTTGACAATACTCCACATGAGGCTGTCAAAAGAGCATTGAACAGGAGAGGTGTAGACAACACAACATCCAAATGGATGTCGGAACTGCTTACCACAAGAGTAGCAGAGACAAAGACAAGCAAAGACATTGTCTCCATCTGCACTACCAGTGGATGCCCACAGGGAGGAGTAGCATCCCCATTAATGTGGAGTCTGACGGTTGACGAACTCCTGTGTGTGGTTTGACGAATCTAGGAATATCCTGGCAAGGATATGCCGACGATATTGTCATAACAGCCAGGGGGAAATTCGAAAACACCCTTTGTGACATAGTACAAAAGGGTCTGAACTATAAAAATAGCTGGTGTAGGCAAGTGGGACTGAGCATCAACCCCACTAAAACCATCTTGATAGCCTTTACCAAGAAAAGAGAACTCAACCTTAAAACCATTAAACTTAATGGAAACGAGATTGAATGGAGACAAGAAGTCAAGTATCTAGGACTAATTTTAGACAGTAAACTCCTGTGGAACAAACACGAAAAGGAGATTACTCACAAGGCGAAAATGGCTCTAGTGGTGTGTGAAATCTGGCAGGGAAAAATTGGGGCTGCAACCCAAAAATCCTGAGCTGGATGTACACTGCCATAGTGAGACCAATGATCACTTATGGAGCCATTGCATGGAGTAGTAGAACTAGTCTATTGACAACGAGAGAAAACCTCTCCAAAATTCAAAGACTAGCTTGTATGCATACAGGAGCAATGAGAACATGCCCAACGGCAGCCATGGGAGTAATTCTCAACCTCACCCCTCTACCTAATTGGTGGAAAGTGTTGCAGAAAGAACAAGATACAGACTAAGTAGAGAGGGAATCATTGAAAGGAAAATCACCTCCTCACTTCTTAGAAATCAGACAGCCTGGGACATGCCACAAGACGGTATGATGAAAAAGTACAACTTTTCGAAGAAATTCGTTACAGAATTAAGCAACAAGAAGGAATGGGATCCGAATACCATTACCAGACTTGGAAAGAATACCATTCAATGGTACACAGATGGTTCAAGAGCTGGGATAGGAGTGTTCGGGCCAGGAACCAAACACTTCGAAAGCTTGGGAAAACCCCAAGTATCTTCCAAGCGGAAATCCACTCCATAAGAAAATACGCCCAGTTCAATATTCCAATATTGATAAAGGATACAGAGGACAAAGGATTATCATAATGACAGATAGTCAAGCAGCCATCAAAGCACTGAGCTCTTGTGTAATCAGTTCTAAAATGGTTTGGGAATGCCTAGACAAACTAAATGAATTAGGCGAGAACAATATAGTTACCCTACTATGGATTCCAGGACACACTGGAATAGAAGGAAATGAAATAGCAGATGAACTAGCAAAGAGGGGGTCGGAAATACCCTTCTGGGGGCATGGACCTTTTTGCGGAATCAGCCCCAATGTAATATTGGAAGAAATAGGCGAAACCGAAAGAAAGAGAAGATCTAGTAGGGCTTAGACAATCAAAGATTCTCCTGGGTGACTACAACCTAAGGAGATCAAATGAATGCATAAGTCAAAGCAAAACTGCGCTAAGAGTTTTAACAGGGATCCTAACGGGACATTGTCGCCTGAATGGGAACCTGAAAAAGCTCAAATTAGTGGAGAAAGAAGAATGCAGATACTGCGGCATGGAAGAAGAAACCTCCATCCACATACTTTCCAACTGCACAGCACTCCAGAATCCTAGAGCACAGTACCTGGGAGATTACTGGATAGAAGAGGAATATTTACCTAAGTTGAAGCCTGCAGATATCCTAAAATTCCTCCGGGAAATAGGACTAAAGGAGCTACTGATTTCAGAGACTTTCCTCAGAAACTAAGTAGAAGTAAGGGGGCACAATAGATCTTTTAGGTTTCAGTGAATGTTACCCCAACATACATACATACATACAACTACCACACTCGCTGATCTTTTCCATCCGCATATAATAAACAACTTACAACTCTTGTTATGTAATATACTAATTTTCTCCGATCGTGGGAAAAGTTACACTATTTTGATTTGTTTCTATGCGCAAAGCTCAACATTCCAGAATAGTTGGCTGCAGTTGCTAAGCAACTAGAAAATAACTGTGCGGTAATATTCTCACCGCATTGTTGTAGCTATAGACTGTAGCGTGCGGTAATGTAACGAATGGATCATTACATTAAAATGAAATAAACGATCCTATCACGTTCATCGAAGCGCACCACGAAGAGGTGCTGGAACTAATTTTTGAAGACGGGGTATTTAAATTGGTTAGTTCGGATTTTGTGTGGGTAAATTTGTAACGAGTTATTATTATTCTATTATTACATTGATCTTTTTTATTCACTTTTAGGTATATTGTTTTTTTTTGTATTTTTAGTATAAGGCCGGAGGTACGCAAATTAATTCTACCATAAAATTTAGTGGTTTCCAAAGTTAAAATTTTTCAATCGACAAGGACATTTGGTATATATACCATTTATTTGATTCCGGAAGACGTCTGGTATATGACAAACTTTTTGTGGTAGGTATCTAAATTTTACTATCGAAAATGAGGATATAAATAGCAGAAGAATAGAATCTTGCTAGCTGACTACTGACCGTACAAAGAGACCGCTAAAGAGACCGCTGATTTACTTTTATCGTTGACTGCTGCTAATTTTTGAACGTAACGTGTGTGTCCCGAGTTTGTGCTATTCCGATCCGGTTACCGGAATATATTTTTATTAAAGACAGTAATTCTTTTTAAAGTGGTGACAAAAGTGAACTCTGATACAAAACCGACTTAAGGAGGTGAACATATTTTTATCACCGTTTACTTGAATATTTTTGTACCTCCGTAAACTAGAAATAGTTTGATATTTTCATGGAAATTTCCGTACCGGTTGTTTTTTTTCTGTTGTTAGAAAAGTTGTTTTGTTTGAGATTTTGATAAATAAATGTAACTTTGTTTTAGAAAAGATGTTTTTGATTTCAATTGCGCAATTAATTGGTTTTTGATTATTCGCCGGGTTTATATTAAGTTTACATTTTATTTTCTTCACAAGTCATTAATATACAATTAGGATTTATATGAATTGGTGCATTTTAATTATATTCAGGATCTTTTGTTTCTACACCGTGTGTCAAAACTAGTGGTACCTTTTATAATTTTTTTTGAGTTTGCCGGTTCACTTTAGATTCAAGGGATAAACAGATCTGGAAGTGGCCTAGCCATAATTTATTTGATTACCCGGCAGATTGAAATCGTTGTTTTTCAGTTCCGCTGTACCTTTCTGGTATATTTTTTTTTCTTAACAATAGTTTGCCGGTTTACTTTAGATTCAAGGGATAATCAGATCTGGAAGTGGCCTAGCCATAATTTATTTGATTACCTGGCAGATTTAAATCGTTGTTTTCCAGTTCCGTGGTACCTTTCTGATATAATTTTTTTTTCTCAACAATAGTCTGCCGGTTTACTTTAGATTCAAGGGCTAATCAGATCTGGAAGTGGCCAGGCTATAATTTATTTGATTACCCGGCAGATTTAAACGTGTTTTTTAGCTCTCAGGTACAAATCTTTTACACATTTTGTTCGTTTGTCGGAAAAATATTTTGCCGGTTAAATTTAGATTCAAGGGATAATCAAATCTGGAAGTGGCCTAGCCATAATTTATTTGATTACCCTGCAGATTTAATGCGTTTACGTCTCGTGTGACGAGAGTAGTTTTCCGTGGTTGTGATAACCTTGCCGGCTCTGACCGTACGTTCTTTTTCCCCGTTTTTTTCTACTTGCTCCAGTAAAATTATTCATAACAGTCCACAAGGTACTAATAAACAAATTTCCTGATTTCTCCACTATTTACCGTAACTTATTTTAATTTAAAAATCGATATTCAATTAAGTCGTGTTAAAAATTCGATAAAGAATTGGTTGAAATAATTCAACAAGACCCCTGGAATTTTTCGTAACCTCTATCTGAGGCTATCTGAAACTCTTGACGCTAATGGTCAAGGGGCCGTGGAGCAAACCACGTTAAAAATCTGGCGCCCGAGTATTCTGTCAAAAGATTTTCAGTCAAGGGTGTCCATAGTGCGTGTTAGTGTGGTAGAAGGCCACGTATAGCAGGAAAACGCGTTACAAATTTTACAATTTGTCTATAGATAGATAGATTTTATGAGGTGGCTCTTGGCCTATTCCACCGCGACCTTTTCAAATCTATTGTGGTCCTCTAAACTCTAGATTACATTCTCCAGCCCGACTTGTTTCAAAAATTCTGATAGCGTGGAGACTGAACCTTTCATATAGCTGCCAATGGCTTTTCTTCGCCTAATACAAAATACCGCACATTTGCCAGGCTATCGCACTGACATATAATGTGTCCCCCACAGTTTCTTCCTCTAGGTGACAAAACCTGCACATATCTTCGTTTATCAATCCCATCAGCTTTTAATGCTTATTGAGCTTACAATGCCCCGTTATCTGACCCACTACGGCTTTGACAGTTTTCCTATGTTTGGTCATCAGATCTGCTGTGAATTTTGGCGAGTGTTCCAGTATAAATTGTTTCGCTTCTGTCCTGTTGAGCTTCTCCACCATTTCAGAGATATATGTGGCCGACCCACTCCTTTGTTTCCATTTTTGTTATGGTTTTTGCAATGCCGCAGAAGAGTTCCGGCCCAATGAATGGCATTAATAAGCTTTTTCGTTGCCCTTATGACCCTCGTGCCCCGGTACCCAGGCTACCGGAACATTGCTACGCTCACCCAGTGTGTTTAGGGCCCACACACATTTTCATACTAGCTTAGAATTGACCTCTACGGAGTTGAGTGCCTTGAGCGTTGCTTGGCTGTCTGTGAAGATGGCAATTGAACGATATGTTCTCTCCTGCCATTTGATTTCTTCCACACAGTTGTGAATCGCCGTCATTTCCGCCTGGAAAATTGTGACATTCCTTGATAGGCTTACTGGGAAGAATAACCTTTGCTTTAGCCCTACTACACCGGCTCCCACGCCGTCTAACGTCTTTGACCCGTCTGTATACCAAAAAACATCCGCATTTATGGGTACACTTTTTTCCAGCTTTCCCTGTTAGGTATAGTTACTTTGAACTTTTTATCGAAGCTATATCTCGTGGCTATTGCATCTATGGGCTGTCCTATTACATAGTCCGCTTTTAGCTCCTCGATTAGCTTCCAGTTGTTGGCACTGAGCGTTTGGTTTATGTGTTGCTGACTATGTATTAATCTGTGCATTACAGATCTCGCTTCACCTTGTATAAATATGTGTAGAGGTTGCAGATTCAATAAGACTTCCATTGTAGCTGTAGGAGTAGTTCTTATGGCCCCTGTGAGGCAGTACAGCCTTTGTGTGTTATTCGACATTCTTATTTCTCCTACTTGCTGCGTCGACTACACCACGGACCTATAAGTTATCAACGGTCCGACAACCTTTGTGTATAACCCATTTTTGGGTTGTGTTCCCAGTTCTATGTGGTTTTCACTATGTGAGTATTCCAAGTGAGCCTATGATAAAAAAATACCCCTAGATATTTTGTTCCTTTGGCGAAGGGAATCTGTTTTTATCAGCACTGGCGGTTTTAGTCTTGCAGTGCTGTTCTTTTTGTAAAGTTGACAATTTGTGTTTTCTGAGCGTTGACCGTCAGTCTCTCTTGTTTACACCAGTGGTCTACCATATTTAGAGCCCACTGCATTCTTCCAGATATTACTCCAGCAAACTCACCTTTGACCACAATTACTACGTCGTCGGCATATCCTAGACAATAGAAATCTTCATTGGACAATTTATTGAGGAGATCTTCTACTAAGGTTGCTCAAAGTAGTGGTGAGAGAACTCCTCCCTGTGGGCATCCTCCACCTGCTCTTACTTTGATGGTAGCTTGACCCAGAGTTACTATCCTGTTCTCCAGGGTGGCCTTTATTTATTGATGAATACATCGTAAATATCATCCTGTTTTGGTTTATACCTATTTGTGATGTGTTTCATTACATAATTATTTCTTTTCAGGTGTGTCTAACAAAGTGATAGAGATATATACTACTTGTACCAAACAAGTTGCAGCACATAATTATGTTTATGAGGACAATATGAACTTATGGGTGATTCTTGTCTTCTGTAAATTGAAGACTGCAGAATTATGTCTTATTCTCACTATAAAAAATGCATGCCATGGAATTTTTGATAGGAACTACTCCATCAGGAATGATTGTTCCACAATAAACAATTATCTTCGATGCTTAACTCATCCCGTATTCTGTAAAAAGATTTCATTTCTGAATATAACTTCAAAACTTTTGTGTGCCAGCCTTCCTTAACATATTTTCGAACAGTAATTGAAGTTTTATCTACTTCAGTTTCCGATTTTATGTTTTTAAAATTTAAAGGAAAGTGTTCATTTTTTTCAAAAAAATGTATAAAATCTATGTCCACATTTTCCCATGAGTGTTCATTGAATTGTTCCGGTAAACGTGATAATGAATCTGTTAAATTTCTCTCAGATTTAACAAATTCGATTTTATAGTTGTAATTTGATAAAATTACAGCCCAGCGGCGGAGCCTGTTTGTGGAAAATTGGGGTATTCCTTTCTCTGGGTGAAAGATAGTAGTAAGGGGTTTATTATCGGTTACTAAAGTGAACTCGCGGCCGTAAATATACTGATTGAATTTACAGATACCGAATATAATCGCAAGCCCTTCTTTTTCGATTTGAGAATAGTTTTTCTCAGCCTTCGTCTATGTCCGTGACGCATACGCGATAGGTTTTTGCGTACCATCAGACATGACATGAGCTATCAAACCCGCAACTCCATACGGTGAGGCGTCAGTAATAAGTTTCAATGGCATATTCGGATCATAATGTACTAAAACCGGGGCGGATGTCAATAGTTCATTTACTTTGGTAAATACCTTTGCACACTTTGCTGACCAGAACCATTTTACATCGGCCTTAAGTAGCTCATACAAAGGATAAATTTGGCAAAAATTTCCCATAGTAATTAATTAGACCTAACCACGACTCAAGTTGGGTAACATTCTCTGGTACCGGAGCATTATTTATAGCGGAAGTGTTTTCTTCCGACGTGTGTAGCCCCTCGTGGTCGATGACAAACCCTAAATAAGAAATTTTATTTTTAAAAAAATCTCATTTTTTTAAAGATATTTTTAGACCAACATCTTGTAATTTTGACAAGACTTGATTTAACCGTGACAAATGCTCCTGTCTATTTCGACCCGTAATTAATATGTCGTCCAAAAATATAGCCACACCCGGTACCCCCCTAATAGTGATTCCATTCGCTATCCCAAAAGGGGCTGTATTATATTTAAATAATCCCTTATGAGTAGATATCGCTACTAGAGTTTTCGATTTTTCATCTAAGCAAACTTGAGTATAAGCGTTAGCTAAATCCAATTTCGTAAAATGCACTCCACCTTGTAATTTTGTAAATTATTCGCGGTAGTGGATACTGATCTATTTCTATAAATGAATCAACCGTAACTTTAAAATCGCCGCAACTTCGAACTGTTCCATCACTCTTGAGAATTGGCACTATTGGAGTTCCCCAGGGGTTGTAGTCTGTGGGTTCAATAACTCACAATTTTTGAAGTCGTTCCAGCTCCTTTTCAACCTTCTCCTTGATCGCGAATGGGAGCGGAGGAGCTTTAATGAATTTCGGAGAAACTTCTTCATTTTTTAAATTTATTGAAATTACTCCTTTATTAAAAGTACCAAGGCTTGTTTCAAAAACTTCGTTAAACTTATTTAGTAGAATTTTCAAATCATCAGGTAAGCCCAAATAAAAATTATTTGAAATATTGAGATTGAACAGATTAAAAAAATCACGTCCTAGTAAAGGTGGACCAGATGCTGCTGGTATAACATAAATATTTAATTGAATCTAAATTGTACAGAGAAAAATCAGATTCTAAATAATTTTGATTTGAATCAGATTCTAAGTAATTTTGATTAGAATGATTAGAAGATTTGTAATTATTTTTTTTATTACACATGGGAGTCAAATGACCTTTAATATTGCAAATGTGACAAAAACAATTTCTAAAAGAACACTTATCTAATTTGTGGTTCTTCCTTCCACAGACCTTGCATTTATCCTTTGCCGGTAGTGTTTTTTGTTGTTGATGTCTTACTTGTTCGTGGTAGTTACTGCGCGTTGTAGTTGAACCTGCTGACGTAGATTGCTTCTGGAAATTGAGCGACGAACTTGGTTTCGCCTGCGCATACTAGATGTCCAATTCTCGTTTTACAGCAGCGTGGTTAAATTCTGGCGCGGTACCATGAGCGGCTGCTTCAGCCGTTGCAATTTCAACAACTTTTTTTAAGGAAACATTCTTTTTTTCCTCCAACAATCGATCTTGAACCGCACCTGGATTGTACCCAATTACAAAATGATCACGAAGCACTAAATCTAACTCTGTATTTTCAAAATCGCACAACACTGCTAAGCTTCTTAACCGAGCCGACCATTCCCGCGCTGTTTCACTAGGCAATTTACGCGAATTGTAAAACTTTAATCGAGCCGGAAACACACCTAAACTTGGTTGAAAATGTTCTGTTAAGGATGTTATCAATTCCGAATATTTCTTTTTTTCTGGTTCCACTGGTAAGCACAAATTTTGCACAAGTTTGTAGGATTCTTCACTAAGTGCATTTAGCAAGATAGCGGCTTTGCGCTTATCTTCTTCAATGGCATTTGCCAGAAAATAATTTTCTAACCGTCTACTAAATATAGACCAATCTGACAATGATGGGTCAAATTCCCTCAAATTTCCAATAATTTCACGAGTTTCGGCCATTTTGGGTGAACTCAAAAAAAACTGCACGTGGAATTTCACACTAACTGCGATTTAATTGCAGAACTCAAAAACAAAATCCTCGTCGCCACTGCGATATCTTATGCTACAAATGGCATAATGCACATTCACTGGCCCTATAATTTGATAGGATGTAGAATAAAAATATCGACCAACTTGACCTTAAGACTTTTAATGAATGTTCATTACTTCCCATACAACTATTTTTGTTTTTAACCTAAACATACAAAAACCAGAACCATCAATAAATCAATGGCGTACCACAATGGGTATACCACAATTATCAAAAGAGGAATCATATTGCAGCTGCAGAAATAGCTAGGGCAAGGGTGCACGTAGAGAGAGCTATACAAAGATTAAAAAACTGCATACCATATATTGATGACATAATGACTGTAATTTCTGCTACTGTGAATATGTCACGTTCTATATTGGAAGATACGAAATTGTTTAATTACTTTTTCATTGGAACCGTCAATTCCACATAAAATTATGTGACCAGCCTTGAGAACCTCCTCACCTTCTTTAATTAGCCGAACACGTTCACCCACATAATCCAGAATATCTGAAATTGATTCCTCTACTTTCACAGGCATTATTACTAACACAACACAACTCTAAAATATCTTTTTCTAAAATATATGAACATAGATAATACAATGAACAACCGACCAAACCGACTCGGAGCGTAATGACAGATAAATGAGATTCACACCATAGATAACCCTTCACACTTCAATCCGACATTTTGTATTTCGCAGCGCCATCTCGCGGTGCGTGATATATTATCAAGGCTATAGCACAGTATACCAAAACAACCAGTAGTGCATCTCAACCTCGCGCATCAGTTGAGCGCAGTTCGCCATTTCGGTTTAGAAACCTTTCAAATTCAGCAAGGACGGCGTAGGAATAGGCACAGTTTAGTTTGGTTTAGTCGTGTAAGCAGTGGCGTGTGTGTGAATTCTAATTTTTTAATTTTTGAGTGACAGTCATCAAATAAGATGAATAAAGTTAAAGCAGGTGTAGTTTGTGCTGTAAAGAACTGCAGGAGTAAATCATATTTATATATGAAAAAAAGTTTTTTTAGATTTCCCAAAGATCTTTTGTCATTATAGGCTGTTATAGGCACGATAGGTCTACATTTATATAAATGCCGGTAGTTGAGATTGTCGGTAGTGATTTTTTTTTAGTTACATAAATATGAAATATTAAATTAGTTAGTTCGGTCTGTTCCTGTTTTGTTACAGTTTCGTCGATTGACGAAAAAATAATTTTCAATTATTTCCCGCTTTGTCTACTATAATGCTAGTACCATTCATTCATTCAAAATTTCAGTGTAAAAAATAATATTGTCAGCAATTTTGTTCAACAATGCAAGGAAATATTGTTCACACCTTCTTGTCCAGATTTTGCTGTTTTATTAATTGTAAATTTATACATAAGAGTACGATTGTAGTACACACTTAGAACATAAATAGAAATTTTAAAAAAGACAATAAGGATAAATTAATTATTTGGCGTCACGTTTAATGTAATGTAATCTTAATTTGTAGTTAATTATTATTGGATTAAATTTAACTAGGTGTTTAATAAAAATCTGTTTTATTACAATTTGTTTTGCCATTGTTGCCATTGTTGCCGATTTTAAATTCCTTGTAACATGTTCAAATTATGTATTTTGTATTATTCATAACATTTATCTACTTAATAACATTTTCTTCGAAATATAATTTTAACAACTTCAAATTATACTAATCCTTCCCTGTCCAAAAAGTAGAAATGTTAGTTAATACGGACCTCGGATCTAAACCCAAATGGCCGTCTCAAGGCCAAATAAAATTATTGCGTACAAGCGATGCGCCAGGTTGAGATGCACTACTGGTTGTTTTAGTATACTGTGAACCTGTAAATGCATTATTTATCAAAATTATCCTTACACAACCTTTGATCCTTAAATTTAGAAGGAAATCCTAATAGTTATTTACGTAATTAGTGGGATATGGACAAAATTTCAAGCTTAAGCAAAGCAAAGTTCAATGTAAATGGATACATGGAGACGTCATATGTCAAGCGAGCAAATTTAAAACTTAAGCACGCGCGTAATTGAATGTAAATGTACCTTAAGTATGGTAAGGGGCTGGCATGTTTATGATGATCCGTCATTGTCGTATCACAGTTACATTTGTTTTAGTTACAAGGTTATTGCGTTAAGTATAGGTACCCCAATACTAACAAGTGGGAACGGTTTAACTTGATCTCGCAAGGAAGCTTGGCGGTTTCCCTGGGAACTTTGGCAATAATGATAAGATCGATTGGACCATAGCAGAGCTGGGCTCGAATATTGTCTCGTCTTATGAAGAAAACTGCGCCGAAAAACGGAAAAAACGAGGAAGGAGGGTAAGGGACACAGATGGTGGAACAAGTCTCTGGACTCGCTACGGGAACATACATGGCGCCTATTTAACAGGGCAAGGAAGACAACGTCGGATTTGGATTGGGAGCAATACCGTCAGAAACGAATGAGTATAAGAATGCGGTCAGGTTAGCTCGGAGAGATGCATGTCGGGCCGTCTGTGAGGATATCGTCTCGGTACATCCAATGTCAAGGCTGCGCCGGATCTTGACGAAATCGCCGGACAGCGCTCTAGGCTGCATGAAAGTCGCACCGGGTGTGTCCAGACATGCGATATGTTGGCATACAGCGACCATGTAATGAGGACTATCTTCTAGCAAATGAAATAGTCACATAAGAGCGGAGTACTTGGGTAATACGGTCAATCAGATCATACAAGTCTCCGGGGAAAGACCAAATCTTCCCGGCTTTGCTTCAACAAGGCTGGGAGGCCGTTGGCACAATTTTAGTGCATATCTTTCGGGCCTATTTGGCACGCAGGTATGTCCCTAACAATGGAGACAGGTGAGAGTTGTCTTCATACCCAAGCCGGTGTGATGTTTTTTGGTCAATATAATAAGTTAACAATAATATTTAAATAAAAGCCATAAATTCCCTTGAAGCTAATTTCAAAAAATCATAAGAACGTGAATCATTACATAAATAGAAGTAGGAAGGTCGCATGTACGAAGTCAAGTTTAGATCGTGAGATAGACATAAATAGTATTATTTATATTTATTTATGATGAACTTGACTTGTCGTATAAATATGCAAACGATAGTGTTCAAAGAATGACTATTAATATTAGTGCTAAGTAATAAGTGGTATCATTGTCCAATTATAATGTATAATGTATAGTAGTAAGTTTAAGTGATAAATAGAATGTATCCCAGTGCTACAGGTAGTTGTTTTATTCCTGTAAGATGACCCTCTGAGTGACCAGCAACACCATCAGTTGAGAGGCCGATCCACATCGAATACCACCCCGTAACATCCACATCACATGGCGATCCTGCGAACAATTGGAATTCTGTGAAACATGGGTGGTAAAGCGACAAAACAAGAGGTCCAGGAAAATGGTGTGGTCAACAGTAATTTTATAGTTCAAGAAGAGGAAAGGAAAGCAGAACTGGAGGTGAAGACTCTCATCTACATCATTGTGGTTGCTTTGGTACTACAATTTGTATGGTCCGTATACAAAACGTACAGAAGACAAATGAAGAGGGAGGTAAGAAGAAATCTATAGGAAAGCACATTGAATATTTAGGATTGGTGAGAAATTTTTTTGTAAACTTTAAAGGTATATTCTGTTTTGTGTTAGTATTTGATATTTTATTTAAATAATCAATTAATTTTAAATGTCCTCGAGTGATGGGAATGCAGTAACGTGGGATCAATTTGAGATTAGATTGAATTTGATTTTAGAAGATATACGTAATAATAGTAAGCGAGTGTTGAAAAAAGAGGTTCCCAAAAGTTCAGAAAGTCATATATAGATACAATAAATAAGTTGTGTGATCCAAATAATTTCTTTAGTTTAATAAATATGAATTGGCATAAGTTAGATGAGGATCAGCAGAGTACATTTTATATTTTGGCAAAATCAGAGATAAGGTAGAGAAAGCATTTCAAGTGTTAGATTGTCGGTATAAAGTTCCGTCTCAATTAATTACACGTAATAATTTAAATAATAAAGAAGTATTAGAAGCAATGAGCAAGGGTGAAAAGGATAAAATGTCATTGAGTATGAGTGATTTTTTCAATTTAGCTGGTAAAATATTACCAAATGAGTTTAATGGCTATACAAGCAAACTACACAGTCTTTTGTAGATGCGGTTAGCCTACTACAAATATACGCAGCAGGTCTGACTGACTGGAAAAGGGTTCTCATTACTACGAAGAATTCTTTGAGAGAAATAGTCGATACACTTGACACTATAGTAATACCGCCTAGATGTGAAGCCTATCGGTTGGTAGAAAGTTTAAAAAATTTAAGACAGGAGAAAGTTGTTGATCAACAAGAATTATTACCAGGAATATTCATAGCAAGATCTATTATATCAAAAACTAATCTTTATGTCAGAATTTTATATACAAATTATGAAAGCAAGTCGATAAATTACACCGGGTCGTACCACATACACAGTGGCTAAATCCTTTAGACACATTAGCCTACGTTCTTTTGTGCTAAAAACACTGGAGAGGGTGGCTGATCGGTACATGAAGGAAAAGGTTGGGCTTAGGTATCCTTCGCACAACAACCAACATGCTTTTAGGTGTGACAAGTCAACCGAAAGTGCCTTACACCAGCTGGTAACTCAGGAGGAGAAGGCGCTGGAGAATGGCATGATCGCCCTGTGAGCTATCTTGGATATGCAAGGAGCGTTTGACAGCACCCCTGAAGGATCTATGTGTAGGGCTGCGGCAAATCATGGAATAGAGCCAATGATCACTCACTGGCCTGGGGCCATGTTTTGCAATCGTACAGTAGAGGCCACATGGAAAAACAGTGTGGCAAAAGTGATCGTCGCTAGAGGATGTCTGCAAGGGGGTGTTCTCTCGTCTACATTGTGGAACCTAGTCATTGACAAGCTAATAACCCTTTTAAACGGTGAGGTCTTTCTAACGATTGGGTATGCCGATGATATCGTTATCCTTGTTGTTGAAAGCCACATTACCGTTCTCAGGGTCTACATCTTGATGGAGTACCACTGCCGGTGGTTGAACAGATGAAGTATCAAGGAGTGATCCTTGATAAATCACTGACATGGAAGGCTCATCTTGATAGTCGCCTAAGCAAGGTGGAAAACACGTATTGGGCCTGTAGGAGAGCCATTGGTCCGAGCTGGGGACTGACCTTCAAAACGATCATATATTTCTATAGAGTGATCATGCTGCCTAGGCTCACATATGCGACTCTGGTCTGGTGGCCGAGGGTAACCTTGGTCACGGCTAGATCGCAACTGACACGCCTTCAAGGGTGGTCAGTTTGGGGACAACTGGCTGCATGAGGACTACACCAACTGTTAAGATGGAAGTGATCCTTGGTCTTCGTCCTCTTCACCATGTGATCGAGGTTGAGGCGGAGAGGGCTTTCCTGCGCCTAAAACGTCTGTGATACGTGCGAAGAGGGGAAGAGTGCAAGCACCTCAAGAAGCTCCGGCTCCTGGAAGATATTCCAGTTCTGGCTCGAGCAGCTAGCGAATGCCTGCGTAAGAACTACTTCGCAACCCCATACAGGACAATGATCCGGGATAGAGAACCCTGGGGAAAAAACAGCCTAATGGGACCGTCTGGTACACAGGCTCATGATCCGGTGATAGAGCAGGGGCTGGAATTTACTCCAGGAACCCAAGGACACCATTTTGTGTACCATTTGGTGTATCTGCATATCAGGCCGAGATATATGTTATCTTTGAATGTGCGCAGATAAACCTAAACAGATAGGTTATGTGGATCAATGCATAACCAAATACACCAGTCAGGTAGCAATTAAAGCCCTGAGTGTGTATACCATCAACTCAGGAATTGCTAACGAATGTCGATAACGACTTGCTAATTTTGCAAGTCGGAACGCAGTGCGGCTAGAATGGATTCCAGCCCACTGGTTTTGAAAGCAACGAGATGGCGGATGCACTGGCGCAAAGGGCGGCACTGGAGCACTATTGTATGAGGAAACACCTCTACAACCTAGGAGTAGAGGAGAGTTCCCCATGTAGGGGTTGCGGCATGACTGACAAAACGTCAGTCCATGTTCTCTTAGAGTGTCCACACTGTGCTGTACTACGCAGGCGAATCTTCAGAGTCCCTTATATGGCCCCTGCAGACACAAGCAGGCATCCACTGAAAAAGGTTGTGGCCTTTGTTGGAGGGTTCTGCTTTATGGATGTCTAGGTAGCATTAATGGCACATTGGGACCGCCAGTGGCTTCAGTGCTGGAACCTTGGTTTTGGTTTGTCTAGGTCAAGGCTCGCCTCCAACGAGAATTTATAGACGTTGAAGCTGCATGGCTAATTGTTTAGTTCATCTCGTTACCACATCTATATTTCAATATGAGCATGTAGAAACCTGTCTAAACTTACTTGATTGCATCTTGAATTAATAGTTATTTATGCAACAAGTGCAAAAAACACGTTTTCTAAATTCATGCAAAAACTGGAAAATTAGAATATAATATGTCAAGAGCCTAACCTAACCTAATTAAACTCAACCCGTTCTTCTTTTTTTGTATCTTTATGGCCTCCACCTTGTCAATACTCAATCATAGCTGGTTCTCGCCTTGACCATTTAAATTTTAAATAATTAAAGATTTTTGCAATAATTGTAACTCGTTGAGACAAAGTAGTAAGATATACATATATTATTGTTGTATTAAAGCAGGATCAGATACTTGCTATGGATTTTTATTTAATTTAAATGTTTATGTTTGTCATTAATCATCTCAAAACTGACACAAGAATGACAGATGAGTGCAATAAAATATTTTATTGCACTAGTGCAATAAAGTACTACTTTTTGCATTAAATGTGGTTCACAAAAGTGTTGTTTTTTGCATGAATGTAGAAAAATAATTTTAATCAACGATCGAAGAAAAAATAGTACGTATAATTCGTGGGAAAAGCATATTCCCAAACTCCTGTGTAATTATCACAGTCGTTTGAGAATATTATGCTTTTTCCACTAATTATACAATATACTTTCTTCGCTTCTATCGCATAAGAGAGCTCATGGCTCATATATGTTGAATGATTTACTATAAACGCGTAGGTTCTCGGTTCAATATTCACCGAACTCGGAATTTTTTAATTAAATAATTGAAAATTACAACGCGTGAACTAAAAATGGCACTTTGTCTTCCGCGAAATGTTATGCTCAGAACGCAACTTCAAGACGCCACCACCGCCAAACCATAGGGCCTGCTCAGTTTCCACCCATTACGATCTCTTAGTTATCATTAAAACTGCAAGATATAAAAAAAAATTGAAAATCGTACGAGAACCAGGATTACCTATAAAATGGTGCAGGGTCCTTTGTCGCCACTCTCAGCGCCACCAAGCGGGGGTTTTTCAAGTAGTGATCTGGAATCTGTATTGCTCTATCAACTTATATTTATTACTGCTTTGCAGAGTTCAAGTCTCTCTAATAATTTGAAATTCATTTCTCATGTACCAACACTTGTTTGTGAACGAATTTCAGGACAATATTATCACGCTTATCCACCGCAGTTTTTTGTGACGTCAAATTTTAAAGAAAAAATTACTCACATTTCAATATTCATCAAACTAAAACAATATTTTGGATTTTTCAACCTTTATTAAAAAATAGAACAAGTAATATTTATTTACATTGAAAAAAGTACCAAATAAAGTTTTGTTTATTATTAACTAATAATTCATTTCAATTATCCTCCTGTTCGAATTCAACAGGGAAGTCATCAGTAAGACCGATTTGTTGAGCATAATGTATACCTTCCAGATAGTTGGAATGAAATTCTTCTGCAGCAGATTGATCGCTAAATACTACTCTCAAATTTCTCCAGCGAACATTGCCGTCTCCCCATTCCAATGATTTCCATGTACATTCATTTTTACCGATCTGAAAATTTCAAAAACATATTTATCCACAGGATCCAATTAATATTTATTAATTATATAGAGTTTGCTGGATAATAATAATAATGATATCCATAATGGTTTCTATCAAACTCACAAACGTTCAACGGTACCAAATAGTTATTCAACTAACAAGAGTATTAATAAGGGCAATTAACAATCGATATAAATATTCGAGATTGTTAATTGCCCTTTTAATAATCGTGTTGGTTGCAAAGCTTTTCCGTCCACTGCATAAGTTGTATTAGTTTTTCTAAATATTAAAAAACCAAAAATATGTATTTGTTCCATAGGCAAGTACCTACTGTCAAAAATAAATAATGACATTGAAATATCACAGAGAAGGTCGCCGGTTCAAATGTTACTGTTTTCGTTTTTCTTGAATTATATTAGGGAGGTTTCATTGTTTCAACATTAATATTATTTTGTAGAATAATAAAATAAAACATTGGATAAGTCAAAAACTAGAAGTATTCTATACTAGTAATCATTTTTGAAGTTATTATTGTATGTTTGGTTGCCTACACTACAGAAACATTCAATTTTTATTGAAGTAGTGTTGAAAATTATAGCATATAAATCATTTAAAATTGTAGTCATATTATATAAGGGATTGTAGTAATGGATGTTCTTATTGGACTACTAGAAGGTCTGGAAAAAGCAGAAGAAAATGTAGCATTTCCAATCTTCATTATTTGAATTCAAATTAAAAACACAGAACTAAAAGGTATCTTGACATTAATGTCAAAATACATTGAAATCGCGGTGTTGCCGTAACTAGTCACTCGTAATACAGATTTGCTGCCAATCAAATCACTCCTCTCATGGATCGTTCGCTTGTGAGAGGATGGAGTTGAGAATACCGGCCCAACTCATTTTAGTCGAGTAGTTCGTTAATATACAGAATGTTTTCAAATGACATTTACAACGTTCGCATGTAGAATCCTCTCGTAAAATTGGACAAAACGATATAAGGATTAAGGGGTCCAGCACATTTACCTTTCGAAATACAGGGTGTTGAAGTTTTGAAAAATGTTCCAATTCAATAACTTTGAAATGGATGGAAAATTGATTTGACATTTGGCAGGTTGTTTTTAAATGTAAAAGAAATATTTTCCAAGTTTTGGTCCAGTGGTGTAGATTTAGAAGAATACGTTACCTCTCTCCTCCAATTTTCATGCCACTGACTTTTGAAGCAATTTTTATCCAGTTTTGTATTCCACAATGGTTTTCACGTGAAAAACGAATAACCTTCACACATCAAACGATTTGTAATTCTCAAGATATTTAATGATTTCATGAAGTCTGTTAGATGAATTTCTAATAATTATTTAAAAAAAAAAATTGTTTGTATTTTTTTCACTAACTACCAAGCACTTATGGTTGGAATATGTAGCAGGAACTAATTTATGGAACAACAATGCATCATATCAAACAGTCGGAGGAGATTGTTGAAAATTTTGGTCCGAACTTGTGATTATATTAATACAAAAATTAAGCAGCCAACAAATTACAAGAGATGATCAAAATTTTGTCCGTTTACATACATACATAATTTGCAGCTTTTTCTCATCGAAAATCGCATACCATGGAAAGACTGACGATTGCCGGAAATAATTGATGTAGCTGCATGAATACTTCCATTTTTTTTCAAATAAAATCACAGGTTTGGACAAATATTTTCATTGCTGTTACATAAATTAGTTCCTGTTACATTTTCCACCCATAAGTGCTTGGTAGTCATTGAAAAAAATACAAGAAACATTTTTTTTACATTGAATATTAAAAACTGATATTGCTGACTTCATGAAATCATTAAATATCTTGAAAACTACACATTTTTTTATATGTAAAGGTTATTCGTTTTTCACGTGAAAACAATTGAGGGATACAAAACTAAATAAAAATTGCTTTAAATGTCAGTGGCGTGAATAATGGGAGGGGAAAGGTATAATTTCTTTCAAGTCTACACCACTGGACTTAAAATTGGAAAATATTTTTTCATCAAAATATGACCATTTACATTTAAAAACAACCTGCCAAATGTCAAATCAATTTATCCATCCATTTAAAAGTTATCGAGTTAAACCTCTGTATTTAGAAAAGTGAATGTGCTGGAACCCTTAATCCCTATAACATTTTGTCAAATTTTATGGGAGGTATCTGCATGCAAACGTTGTGTCATTCGAAAACACCCTGTATATTGACAGTACATATGGAAAGCGATGGATTTTACGAGGATGACAAGTCAAGATCTCTTAATTTCAACCCATGCGATTTTTGTGGGCTACTCAATTGTTAATAATCTTCTAAATTATATAGGAGCATTTTTTGAAAATACCTAGTATGTAGTTTCTGAATGTAATGTGAAATTTGTCAAAAGCACAAAAAAATTTAACCAAATTCACCCATTACCGTTGAAGGCTTGTGATGGAAATAAAAAACGTGGTTTGTAGTAATCAATTTATCACAGCAGGGTTTGAACAACAAGTTTGAAGTTTGTAGGTTTGTATTGGTGATTTATCTCAATTATGGATTTCAAATCTAGAACGTGTTTATAATTAAAAACTAGCACTACTTACTTCCATTACAGTGTTTATTGTTATCAATGTATTACTAAGAGTGAAGTCACTGTAATCTGTAATTACTATCCTAGCGGCAAATAAATCTGGATCATAATGAATTTCCACGCAGCCCTCACCAACTGTTTCCCAAAATCCAGAAGCATTTCTTTCGCTAAGAGTGCATTCTTTCTTGAACAGAACAGTTCTGAAAAAAATGTGTCACGAAATAGAAAATATGGTTACCGAATATTCATTATCAATTACATAAGCTGAGGTACGTGTTCGTCACATTCGCCGAATTTTTATAAGTTTCGGCTTTCGGCCTATGCTTATACAAACGAAAAATTCGGCACAGTAAAGCACAGTTTTTATAATTTTCTTGAACCCACAATAAAAAATCTTAGGTACATTTTCATTAAAATCAAATTACGAAAGTTTATGTTTATTGTAGGATTCGATGGAATAACAAATATCAGACTTATATTTCAAAAACGTACCTTTCATCTTCTTCATCAACCACTTCTCCGTCTACATCATCGTAATCTTCGTCGTATTCATAATAATCGTTAACTTCAGTATCAACTTCAGAAACCGCAGAGGTTGGACTGTTATTACCAACATCAAAATTCTGAACTGCCGTTGGGATATGTTGAGAAATATTGGATACATTCAATTTACCAACGACATCTTCAATAACCTTATAAAATTTCATTGCAAGATCAGTATTTTTGAACCGGATAGCTAATTTTTCAAATGAATTTTCATCGTCGGAGTAGTTGTATCCAGCCCATATCCACGCTTTCTCAGAAGTTGCCATCGGTTGAAGTTCTAAATTTGGTGTTATCAATTGATTTAATACTAGTTTGTAAACTTGTTCGCGTCTAAGTAAAAGTCGGTATGTATCTGAAAATGAATCAATAATTCATTCACAAATCATATAATTTTATTGTCATTAAGTTTTTCATATAGAATAATATCATTTTCTGCAAATCCCTAGGAAATGCTGACATCCCATTCATGAAGGAAAATCAAGATTTCCTATTCATTTCTTTACTGTAAGGAAATTATATATTTCCTTATGGTTGTATATATGCATGTTCGTACGTTTCTCTTGATTTATTTGGCAATAATTCTAATGAAGCAGTCTCCACTGCATCAACCATCACTTATCATTTTTCTTTCGAGGAAATCAGCAATCAAATTTATATGCGTCAAGTATGACAACTCAACTTTAATACGTTTACATGGTATCCTAAGTAATTTTATCACGAATATCGAAGCACCATTTATTTGTGAATAAAATTATTCGCGATTTTTACAAAATTGATTAATATAAGGTTTGCGCACTGACAGCAATATGCGAAGTGACCCTTCTTTTCATTCTCCTTCGTTACCATGACAACGTGCGTATTAATCTAAGCATGTTACTTATTTTAGAAAAATATTTTTGACATTTGTAGAAAAAATTTTGTTTGCATCTCATGCGCGAAATACTTTGGTGATCTCGACTATTTTTTTAACTCGGCTGCGCCAAGTTAAACTATTATAATGATAAAGACGGATTTCTCTGACAATCTCTCATAAGATTACTTCGCAAATACACCACCAAACATATTAGATGTGGCACAGAATGCTTCTGATGATTAATTGACCCGAAAATCTGTGACTATTTACGAAACAAAATAAAAAATTTGTTTAAAGAATGGTGTAATAAAAATAAAATGATAAACTATTCCAAAAATGCTCTAGTGGTATATTAAAAATTCTAAAATTCTGTATTTTGATCGTTTTCGGTAGTAGAGAAAATATTGTATGCAAATCGTGTGCAAAGGCATTTTTTTCGACTCATGTCACATTCGTCAAAAAAAACGCTACTTCACACACTTGTTACATAAATAACTATTTTTCCACTACTAGCTGTGAAGTTGACAATTATTGCTTCTTCCAGCCAACTGACAAGTTGAAATTCTATATTATACTTCATTTAAAAACCAGGAGGAGAGATTTGAATTTAAGTTGGCAATTCTGTAGACCTCTGATTGGTAAGATTCCGCCCAGTTTCACACAACACTTTTTAACATTGACATCTCGTGATAATTGTCAGTTCTGACATATAAATGTTGTTGTTTTCATCATCGTTTTCGTTTCCTAGTAATTTCATAATTTTTAGTCAGTTTTCCACATGTTTTCCACTCTATTACGCTAAAACAGTTCTTTTCAGAACTTTTGTGTTGAATTTCTGCGATTCTCTACTCCAAGTACCAGTTGTTCGCGTACTCCGCCAAAACCACGAAAACGGCTAAGTTTAGGCCATTTAGGAATGTCAGAAAAGCAATACATAATGAATATGTATAAACAAATTTTGAATGATAAGCCGAATACCAAAGTTGTTGATATTATATAAAAAATTTCTCAAACAGCAGGTAAGTTATCATAATAACTTCCAAATTAAGAGTAGTATTAAATGCTGATCATTTTTCTTACAGGAGTAGCAAAGTCAACAGTTTACCGAACACTGAAAGAATACAGTAGTAGTGGAACAATTACCAGCCCAAAAAATATTGGTGGAAGACCCTCACTTCTTAAAAATGTTGATGAAGGGTATAAAAATTAAGTTCGAAGAATAGTTCATAGATTTTTTTTAAAACAAGTTACCTAAAGTTGATAAAATTTTACAAGCTTTGAAGGAACGCTCAGATTTGTTACAATTGTCCCGGTCATCTTTATATACTTTCTTAAAACAAATTAACTTCAAGTAAGTGTGTAACTTTGAAGAGTCAAATGTATTGTTTATTATCATATAATATATTTTTAGATATTTGAAGAGAAATCGGAAAAGTGTGTTGATAGATTGTGACGATATATGTCGATGGTTGAACTATTTAAGATCCATAAAACAATGTAGAGAAGAAAAATTTGAGAAGGTGTGAACTCTTATACCTAATTCGACAACATAAAGATAACCATAATTTGTATGTTGTTGATGAAATGGCAAAAGAATCTAACAAAGTTGTATTACGGCTGCCACCATATCATTGTGAGTTAAATCTAATTGAATTGATATGGGCACAAATAAAAAATAAGGTAGCAGTTAAAAACACAACTTTTAAGTTGGCAGATGTCAAAGACCTGTTATTGAGTGCAGTTGAAAATGTAACTCCTGCAAATCGGCAGAAATGTATACAACATGTCATCAAGGAAGAGGAGAAAATGTCCACACTGGATGGAATAATGGATGACATGATAGAGCCTCTAATAATATCTGCCAACACTGGAAGCTCAGACGAAACAGAATCTTCTGATACAGATAATTAAATTTTTTCACAGCTCCAAGAACAAATAAAATTTCTTCATTTTTTATCATATGAACAACTTCACCCAATCATGTCAATATTACAGTGATAACATAACATGGGCTACTTTCATGTGGCTATGGACACATATTTTTCGAAATGTCACAATTTGGTTGTAAAACTGAGGAAAATATTAGTGAACTCACAAATTTCTTGAGCTTGTTACAAAAGAAAATCTTGAATTGAAAGTTATATTCAAATATGCATGTGTGCAAATATTCAAATTTCCAGTTATTTAGCATGAATTTCCAGGTTTTGTGATTATTTATTAATCAGTCTTTCTGTATTAATGATTCTATCTGACACAATTCAATGTAAAATCTGACATCAAGTATTTCTCAGTGAATATCGGAGTGAGTTACTATTCATAAAATAACAATAAAAATGGCAAATTTACTTAGTTGTGAAAAAAATAGAGTGTGAATTGAAAATAAGAAAAAAGTTTCCTATATGGTTCCCGCTTAAGTAGAGACATTGTATATTTCTACTATTATTTTTGTTAAGATACATATAAACCAATGAATAAGATTTTATACATAACATTTATCATATGAATTTGTATTGCATAAAACTTTGGAATATACATAAGGAACTTAATACCTACTATTATGAAATTTTGTGATATATTTTGTGAAGCAAAAGTTGTAGAATATTTTCAATAAATAAATTATTAACAATATGTGTTGACTTTTAATTAAGAATAATTTTACTGGAACCATTTTATTCATCAGATGAAAAATTTCATCAAAACTAAGAGAGATTATTAATGATGTCCCTATATATAATAACACTAACAAGTCCAGGTCTCATTTAGTATGATAATAATTTCATGTGGAGGTTGTGGAATTGTAAGAAATCCCATACACAAGTTTTTGATCATTTTCACCTTTGATTTGTCGATTATGTACACCGATTTACTGGAATTTATAGAAGTTATATCTTTTAACATTTACATGTATTACCACAATTATAAAATAAATACTTTCAATATAGTTTCAAAAAGAGACCTTCAATATAACTGTACAATGAAAGATCTATTTTTAATCTCTTCATAACATCAAATACGAAACAATCAAAATAATACAAAAGTTTTACAGGTTTGTTTACATCCTGTGTTTACATCTCAACTCGAGATCTTAAGAACAATTTTCAGTACATAAGGGCTACCTATGATTGGCTAGTTTCTCCGTCAAGTCAATCAAGGCATATTTCATAGATTTTGAACACGACTATTTCGGAACACACCCTTTAGTAACTAATCTGGTAACTTTTAGTGGTGTGGGTGAGGCTTTTCAAATCGCTCCTCCTGGTTTTTAAATGAAGTATAGTGGTTGATTATTTTTGTATATTATTAACGTAGGTGTCAATATTGGACAAATTCAAATATTTTGACAATTCAAGGATAGTAGTACAACAAAAACTTGTACACATAATTGTGTATACCCAGGAGATTGTCTTAGACATATTTGCTGCCTGAAATTACCTATTAATATGAAACTGTGGATAAAATGCCATTGGTTTAAAATTCGCGCTCAAGAAAAAAAAATGACTAACGGCATAAGGAGTACGTTCATAATATGTAGAAAACTGAAAGTTTAATTGTCAGTCTGTCGAGGAGGTAAACGCTTCTCTGAATTATTTTTAATTTTTGTTTTTTGGCTTTACACCATAGTGGTGAAGACATTTATAAGCCTCGCACCTTATTCCGCTCGAGCGAACAAAGCCCCTGGAGAAATAATTTTGGTCCTTGGTGAATAAAAATAGTCTTCACTACCTTGGTGTATAATAAACTTATTTTTAACATATAGTTGGAGAAATACCTCAAGTTCTCGTTTTTTTCTCCATCATTCACAAATGAATGCTAGGGATCGTAAAAGTTACTAGATTTAGATACGTTGTAAATTAATATAAATTGACATTAAAATTTGAATTTCCACTAATTATATGACAAGAGATGAATATTCAACACAAAATATACACCTCGAGTGGTATGTGATTATATACCGAAAAAGACTAAAGCAAACAACAAAATGGAAGATTTTCAAAATATGTAGTTTATTGTCGGTATTTATAGTCGCTCAGAAAAGTGGTACTCAAGTATCCCTTAATGAAGTGACACTTGAGTAGCACTTACCACTTCCTTGATTACGTGTTCTATGGTTTAAGTTATGTTACACTCAGGTCATACTTGGATAAGTCACTCCTAAGTGTTCCTCTGGAAGGGTTTTCAGTTGTAGTTTATTAGCAGCACTGTCAACTTGACATTCGGGCTTAAAATTCAGTGGTTTTTAGGTGAACTTGCAACTGATGGCACAACAAATGCTATTAAAAATAAGACGTGGAAAACCATTGCTGAACAATACAACAGGGTCTTGCATATCACGAATATAACGTTTTTCTAATCTGTCTATTTTCATTATCTTCTATATTCTAAAAAGTCGTCTAAATCTTTCATTTCAGAAGAAATGCAGTTTTTGTGTACAACTGAATAACTTAATAACGTCAATTCGATTTAATTGTGAATACTTTGACGTATAAGTATCACTCAAGGGTTATATCAACCACCCTTAAGTTTAAGTGCCTCTTACTACATCACGTGACTTTAAAATTGTGTCTATAGAACAAGTTTACGAAGTTTCCGAGCTAAGTGACACTCAAGTGCTGTCCATAGTGACTATAAATACGGACATATATTTTTAATTATTCTAACGTTTTATAAGTTTTGAAAAATATTTTTCAAAGACATTGACCGTTCAACTAAGAAGAAACAACTACTTCCCGGGCTATAAGCCCCGACGGATATTGGATTACACTTCAAAGTCAAACGGGGTTGGCATATCTACAAGATATTTATACCAACCATTCTGGTTTGCAGCTAGAAGTGACAACATAACTTGTAGACCGGTTTCGGCATATTTGCGCCTCATCAGTACAAGGTATATGTTATCCGTCCGTGAGTTTAAAGCATAATCGCGGACTGAAGAATACACTAAAATCACAATCAATACATGTCTTCCAGTAACGGAAGTGTAAAAGATGTGATAGTAGTGACATCTTCACCTTCAACCACAAACCAAAGCTCGAATCCGACAACAAGACCTTGGCCTTGAAACTATATAAAGTATTATTACAGAAAACTGTAATACTGTCTTATTTAATAAAGCGAGTTACTAACAGATATCAAAGAACATTAATTATTCCAACGCTTTATAAGTTTTGAAAAATGTTTTTCAAAGACATTGATGGTGTGTTCGAATGATTACCGTATTGCTGACCTTATTTATCACTACATAGTTGAAAAGGACAGCAAGATGATTTTTTGGGTTCAAAGAGATGGGGTGAGATTTTTCCACTATTGAACATACTTTAGAAGAGCCAGTTTTAAAGCTAATAGCATGATAAGTATTACTTTTAAAATTTATTGATTGTTTACTAGATCAGTCGTGACTTCTCAGAGGCGGGTTAAGTTCGAGTAGTTGAGGGTTACTGGTAACATTTGACGAGATGTCGGCAAATTTATCCACAAATTATGCGAAACATTTTGAAGAGCGAGTTGTATTTGGGAAGATTATTTTTTCAACAATTTAAAAGAATTTTGCTTTATTTTTTCATTATCTTGGGTGCACTTCGATGCACTTTTAGTTGTCAATGTCGAATTAAAATTATGACGTTTCAATGTAAACAAGTATTATTGATAAGGAAGCAGTTTTATCTGTATATTACCGAATGATTGGCTAGAATGATGTATTGCTATATCAGAAAGGAACAAGCTGGATAATCGACCACACATCGAAAATTGAAAATATTATAATTTTTCATGAAACTATTTTCATCTGAAAACAACATAGCAATTGATTCCAAATGATAGTAAGGGTTGATAAGCGAAGATTAAAAATTGATAAAAAAAGGTTAAAGAAAAACAATCAACTTATGTAGGTATGTCGAAATAATTTTCAATTGTCACTAAGTTTTTCACATTCACATGAAACGACATTCATTCGGAAATTTCGGTCTATATGGTAGACAGCAAATTCATCACAAATGAAAATGTCTACAGTTGTCTGGGTTTTGTCTTTTAATCCGAAATATTAACAGTAGTTAGTAACAGATATGTTTCTATACGAAAGACTAAAATGCGTTCCCCGCAGATATTTGGGATATATGAAGATTATCGTTGTATGAGACTTACATGAATAAAAAAACTTACTTTTTTCGGGATGATGTAAAATTTTAAGTTGTCCAATTCCCCTTTCTTTCCATTCTTTGAGACTGGAGTCGTATCTAAATAATTTAGCCCTCTCATTGAATAAGATGGTTTCATTTTCTTCTCCTGTAGTGACAGTGATGGCGGCAGGAAGAGGTATGATTGGTTCGTAATGGGGATCATATTCTTCAGTTGCTGATGATGCATTATGTTCATCTTCAGACTCATTTTTTATTATTTTCGAAGGAGTTGTTTTCAATGATCCAAATATTGGTGTTCCAGCTCCAAGAAACGAAAATTTTTCATCTGAAACACAACAAACAATAATAATTGAGTTAACTGTATAAACCCTCACAATAATAATATCTACACATTCAGTGCTAGACAGATGTTAGGAAATATATTTGTTTTTATGAAACCTCCACCATATATTTTCTACAGAAATACTAGATGGACCCGACAGACAGTGCCCTGTCCAAACCTCCATATATCAAATGTATATGCATTTTGAGAAGAAGTGAGTTTTTTTGACATATTTGTTTTAATGTCCTCACCAAAAATCCAACAGAATCAAGCTTAAAAACATATTTTTGGATTTGTGTCTGAAACTAAACAAACTTATACAGTTCAATATTTAGGGTAATTTTTCCTTTATTGAATGACCAATATTATACTCACAGCTGTTATGATTTAGCAGGTGAGACGACAAAGATAAAGACATTGTTTTTTGAATAGATGATGCTTTTACTTGTAGATCCATAGTAAATTATGAAATCAAACAATTTCATTTGTTAAATCTACATTATATTAAAACTTGAAGTGACCTATACCTCCATTCGGTTGACAAAGCTACTGTGCGAAACGCGTCACTTTAAGTTTTAATATAATGTAGGTTCAACAAATTAAATTGTTTGATTTGATGAATTGTTTTTTTTTTCGTTATGTGTAATACATCTTTCTAGTTAGTATGCCTTTTTGGTCAATTATTATGGGCGGTTAATACCAAGAACAAATAAATCCCTTCTACATCTTTTCAAGTGTGTTCAACGTAAGAGTCTTTATTGTTTTTTTTTGACCTCTTTATTTATAAATGCAGGTTATTGCTATCCATGACTTAGGTTTGTTAAGTACAAGTAATTAAATTGAGTTTGGTTTTTGACGGTATTTGGTTATTACATCGTTCAGCGGAGCAATAATAGAAACGTATGGAACAATTAATGTGATTTTAGACTTCAAGTCTGAACGAAACATAATAATAGGTGTCTTTTTTTGGTTTTATTGTCTTTTACTTGACCTTGGAAATAATCGACGGTCTAAATGTGACTTCGGTGAAAAATTACATTTTTTGGAAACACTGTTAGTACAGCAGGTACTTTCTCAGCAAGAAAAAGTCGGCACCATATGAAATTCTTTAAAACTACAAAAATTAAAACAATTTAAAATATTCAACATTCAAAAGCTGCTAAATGACAGTGAAAGCCTTGTCAACTGGATACTTATAGTTGGGGACCACGAAGACAGATTACGAAATTTTGCACTTTTAGTTCAGCCTATAGCAAGTGCAACGTTATCCCTCGCCATGGATGCATACACTACAGCAGCAGAACTAACCGATGCCCTAACTTAAATATTGTGCATAAGATCGACACACACACACACACTGTTGGAATCACTTTAGTTTCAATGTTAATTAATATCCTGCGAGGTTGACAACCAACACAACAAACCTTGGTACTCGTGGTGGTTATTTTATGCTCGCGTTTTAATGAGAGATTTACAATCCATTCCATCGACAGCACGCAATTGAACAAGAATCAGTTTTTATAAGTTGGCTGCAACAAGGTCCTTAATGTCAGAAAAGGAGCTGACGGAACAGCATAAGTCACTGATAATAATAATAATCTATTTGCTTTTAGGAACTTGCTTATAGCAACGAGTGGCTACATACAGATTGCGAAATATCTAGAAATTCTTTCAATACACCTGATGCTATTTGAGTAGAAACGGAAAGAGTAAAATTGGCTTACAATGTTTTTAAATGGTCACTCAACTGCTATGGTAATTAGCCAATACATCTGGAATATACTCAAATTAAGATCCTTCATATTGAATGAATGTTTTCATTTTTTTTCTTAGGTCAGCAGCCTAATTAGGTTATATCACAATATTAATGTAATTGTATATACAGATTGCGAAAATCCTTATGGAACCTCGTCGTACACAAGTGCGAAAAAAAAGCTTGAAAGAGAGGTAGAGAATAATTCTGCGCGGTCATCAAGGTGTGACTTAATTCCAGAAGCCAGTAGTCGAATGTTGATTGCCCCCTATTTTAACCGCTGTTGCCAGAAGCGCCTATTAATTTGTACAAATGATATTTTTGACTAGTTATCGTTGATTTCTTTTCGCAGTCATGCATAATAGGTAAAACTAAACACTTCCATCATTCTCTCTGTAAAGTACACTGTTGCCGGATGAAAGTGTTTAGTTTCACCTATTATGCATGATATCGAAATAAGTCTATAAAAACGAGACAAAAATATCATTTGTACAAATCAATATGCGCTTCTGGCAACAGCGGTTAAAATAGGGGGCAATCAACATTCGACTACTGGCTTCTGGAATTAAGTCACGCCTTGATGAACGCGCAGAATTATTCTTTGTAAGCCAATTTTACTCTACCCGTTTCTACTCGAATAGCATCGGGTGTATTAAAAGTAGTCTCTTTAAAAAACATAGTTGCACTCTTTCAAGAATTTCTAGATATTCAAGTCCCCAAACAGAAACACAATTAAACATGATACTAATTCTCGGGCACTAAGTAACCATAAGTCACTGTCAGAGACCGAAACTCTTTGCAAACTTTCATCAGGAGAAAACCTGAAGACAATCCTTTGATAATCACAATGAGCTTTATCAACGCGTATTTGCCAATACATCTGTTCAATATCAGAGGTTAAGACATATCGAGGAAGATATATAGCAGTGCAGTGATAGATATAAAATTTACTATACATAATATGTAGTTATATAAATTGAATCACTGAACAAGATATGTTATAAATAAAATTCTTACCTTTCTTTAAAAACTCAGGCTTTTCATTCCCTTTCGAAATAGCTGCTAGTGATGCAAATGATAGATTCGGATCAGATTTTAGCACTACATCATCTGTTTCTTTAAGCTCGACCGTTGTAGAAATGTTAGTTTTATTGCCTTGCCCAAATAAAAAGCCGGTTTTTCCATTGTCTTCCGTTGATTTGGTTTTAACATCAAAAATACTACCAAATTTTGTACTATTATTATTACTTCCAAAAATGCTTGGTGAATTGGAGCTTGTAGTGGTAATGTTCTGGGAAAAAATGCTCGGTGAATTGGAGCTCGTTACATTTTGTCCAAAAATACTCGGTGAATTGGAGCTCGTGACATTTTGTCCAAAAATACTAGGTGAAGTGGAGCTCACAACGTTCTGTCCAAATATATTCGGTGACTTGGAGCTGGTGATGTTTTGTCCAAAAATAGAAGTATTTGTTGAAGGCTGTGCAAAAATACTATTCGTTTTGAATTGATTATTATCGATGCTGAATATACTCTTATTGCCATCTACCAATTTAATTTTATCGTCTATCGGTTTGGGCGTGGAGATAATTTCTTTTTTAGGTGTAACATTTTCTGATTTGTTGGTTTGTGATTGGAAACTGTTACTAAAAGAAACGTTACTGACTGAAAAAAGATTGGACGTGGTCGAAGGCCAAGAAAAAGTTGAGGTAGTGGAAATGTCTTTCTGCGATGTATTTTTTGGAGATACTAAAACGGAAGGTTTCAAACGTACGCCACTAGAATTAGTTGAATTTATAGATAATGGAGTATCTTTTGAAACGTTATCATTGAACGTAACTGGTGAAATTGGAGAGAGAAGGTTTTGTTTGGTAACAGATGTACTTTTTTTTGGTGTTTTTGATGATGATTCTTGAACGAATAAATCCTTTAAATATTCGTCGTCCTTTTTACACTGTTCGCAATCGCAATCAGGCAGTTGCTTATAAGACATGAATTTTGGTGGAAGTCCCAATCTTATAGCTTCCTTTTCTTCTTCCGGTGTTACCTTAGTTTCAAATACAATTTCAATTTCTTCTTTGCTTTGACTTTTTTTATCTAAAACAATAAATTAAGTAAATGTAGCTATTTGGGAAAGGATAAGATTGCGAATTTATTTGAGCTATGTAGCGATTTCAACAACTAAAAAATAAACTCTTTCGGAATAAACAATTTAAAAATGCTCGAAGGTTCCAAGGTTTCTACTCAAAGACATCAGAAATTATATACTTCATGCATCCACCGCAAATCGAATAGAGCTTAAGACAAGAACTAACTAATGATTATAATAAATAAAAAAAATGATACCAAAATGATAAACGACAATACGGGAGAGTGGAGATCACTGAAGCAAATTTTGTGACATAATTTTTATATTGCTTTTGTTATTGGGCTATTCAAATATAAAAAAAATATGTAAAATGGTATTGATTTCTTCGAAAAAGTCGAGAGAAACTAGAAATAAATTTAAAACGAATATTTATTATTATCAAATCCAGGTTCAGCTACATCTAACAAAAAATGAAGTTTATTATCTTATGGTTTGGAGTAATACGAGTTTTCATATTGAAAAAATTCAAAAGGATTATGATTTTTTGAACAATAACGTGAAAAAGCAATTATAAACTTTTTTCAATTCACATCTTTTTCCCAAAATTTAAAGCGACCATTATAGTTTTCCGTAATATGAATCCAAAATTTGTAGTGCTGTTTCGTCGACTTTTTTTCGAAGTCATGCACAATAGGTAAAATAAAACACTTTCATCCGGCAACATTGTCCTTTGCAGAGAAAATTCACCAGTTAGTGGTATTCAGTATGCTCCCAGCATTGAAGAAATAAAAAATACAATCGTTATTACGTAACCTGCACATCTTAAAATTCATTTTTGCCAACATGATCATTTCAGACCAAGTTGACAATTTCTAACTACTTGCAGTAGGATATTATTTTAGCCATTGTAACTTGAAAATATAACAGCATTTCTTGAGAGACCCATAATTAATAAACTAAAAATCCCTTCCATTAATAAATTAAATTGAAAAAATAAAATGAGTAAAAAATTTGAAAAATTCATTACTATCCTTCAATTATGGACTGGACAACCATCTTGTTGGAACCAAATTCTGTTGAGATCAACATCGGGTATAAGGAGAACTGTAGAAATTACATTTTGTAATAAGTCTAAATATTTGAATGAAAAAAGGACCTATAATGTGGTTACCCAGAATGCCCGTCCAAACATTTAGCTTCTGCGGATACTGTGTTCGGATTGGAATGGTTAGATGTTTATTTTCCATCTTACAATTTGCACTTTTTCGCAGGTTAAGTATGTGAATGAAGGTATATTGTAAATGTTTTATTTTCAAATACAATGGCATGCGCTTCCAACGTGATCAATGTTTGTAGCGAAAAGACCTAGGAATAGCAGTTTAAATGTGAATTCTCTCTGCAAAGGACAATTTTGCCGGAAACTGGCAAACAATAAAGTCGACTTCAAGATTTCAAATTTCCAACTATACCTATTTTGCAAATATTAAATTTCGAGTGAATTGGTTCCTAAGACTAATTTGTAGCTATGTTAATTATCTGCAGTAAATAGTAGTAAGGGAAAATTTTATGACAGATTTCGAAAGCTTGTTGCCTACAAGCAACAAGCTTGAGAAAGTTGTCATAAAATTTTTGAGCATTTATCAATGGTCGCGTTCATCACAATGTAGCGCTACCGAAGCGATCACCAATTTGCTGCTGAACGCGTGTTGTGTTAACTGACCAGATTGAGCGCTGTGGTATCAGTCGCCATTTTTTCAATAAGAATTCAAATACGCTACACGCTACCGATTGATGATGCGTTAACTGTCATTTATGTCATATGTTAAAAAACGTAATATAAATATTTTTTTCTACATTCATGCAAAAAACAACACATTTAATGGACAAAATTTTTGTTGCATTCATCTGTCATTCTTGTCAGTTTTGTGATGATTTATGACAACCATAAACATTTAAATGAAATAAAAATCCAGAGCCAGTGTCTGTGTGTGTGTGTCAGTGTCTCCTAATACAGCAATAATGTATGTATATCTTACTACTTATTGTCGAGTTAAAATTATTGCAAAAATATTTGATTATTTAAAATTTACATGGTCAAAGCGAAAACCAGCTATGATTAAGTACTGACAAGGTGGAGGCCATAAAGATACAAAAAAAGAAGAACGGTTTGAGTTTGAGTTCCTAACATATTATATTCTAATTTTCCAGTTTTTGCATGAATGTAGAAAAAATATTTAATGCAACTCGTGCGAAACGTGTTTTCTGCACTTGTTGCATAAATAACTATTGTTTGGAGGTATTTTAGTTTGTATTTCAGTGAAAATTAATGAACAGCTGTAGGTTACTTATGATTTTAATTATAAATATTGTGTAGTGTCAGGAAGTTCAACTCTTCATAGTAATCTCCAAAGTGGTGAGTTCAATTTATTCTCCATTTGTTAATACCTATTTCATAAATTATCGTATATATCTAAAAAAATTCAGTTGTTGTTGTCTTCATTGACATTCGACATATATGTCGATGATTTTATTAGCACGTTCAGCAGAATTACGAACTGATGAACATAAAATACTGTCCATAGCAACGTGAAAACAGGCCAGGGTCTGTTATGAGTGTAACGTTGATACGATTGGGTGAAATTGCTCATATGATAAAAAATGAGGAAATTTTATTGGTTCTTGGAACTGTCAAAGTAAAATTTCTGTGCAACAAACTATTCAATCAAATTATTGAACGTCCATACTTATTTGGCCGCGTTTTGAATATTTTGACTGACCATAAGCAATTAGAATGGATATTTTCTCATAAAGAGCCAAATAAACGCCTTATGCGTTGGCGACTAAAATTAGAAGAATCCGTCAGAACCTCTTGATAACGATTTATTAGATCTCAATAGGTATAAATTATTTTAATTCTATAATTCAAGAAAAAGTTTAAAAACTGACAGAATTGCCAAATCTGTAACCTAATGATGTTGACAATACATTAAATGATCAAAATAAAATGAATATAATTCAAATTGTCAAAATTTAACCACCGATTTAGAAAAAGAGGACCTGCCTTTTGATATTTGAGACAAATTTCTTTTCAATTAAATTAAAATTAGGAATATCAGGATGAAGTTCTATTCTATTGACTAAATCTTAAATGTTTAAGTGGAAATAAACAAAAATTAATGAAAACAAAAAAGGTAGTTATTGATCCTGAAAAATTTGTAGTGAGGATGTGTAATGGTACAAAAATAAAAAAGGAAACATACATCTGGAATCATTTAGAACTGTCGTCGAAAGGTCGAAAACGTGTCAAACGCGGGACAATTGACATTAGTTTTTGTAGAGAAGTAGAGAAAAGAAGAGATTATAGTTTTGTGTTCTGATAGTGAGACGTTATTAGCATCAAATTGTTAAAATGAAGGAGTAACAGTATTTTTCAATCCTAAACATACCTATGATCTATGTAGTTTTTTCTTGCAAATTCGCAGTTTTTGACTAATTCGTGGCTGAATATCGTTATTTACCTAATCATTTTTTGTAGTTTTTTCTTGCAAATTCGCAGTTTTTGACTAATTCGTGGCTGAATATCGTTATTTACCTAATCATTTTTTGACGTAACAATCAAAAACATTTTATGCTTATTATTGAATTCTAACAGGCACAATAAAAAACGCGGTCTCAAAGGTTCAGCTTTAAACGCAGCGGTCTGAAACTGGCATTAAATTAACAATACATGATAGTAATTTTGACAGATGATATTTGTTGACATACGCTAACCACACTATGAAATGAAAACCCATCATATATACCTACTTGCTAGGATCTGTTCTACCCTACATTTTTCCACAAAACGGTTAGTTTTAGAGTTGTAGTGTGAAAAAGGATAGATTTCACCACTTAATAAATGTATTTTGGAGTGACATGCTCAACGAATCAGCTCTGCAGTTTCAGGGTGTTTGAAGCACTGGAATATAATGGACCATGCCACATTTAGCAAAAAGAAATGGAACCGTGACCGTGTAAGCTATTAATAAACCTCAAAACAAAAAGATTAGTTACTGCTGTGAGGCGGGTCATGATCGTCCTAAATGGTATTAATAGAAAATGGTATACAATTTTTGATTATTTTGATATTCTTACCTTCTTGTTGAATGCAAATCTCTCGTCCTAAAGCACTATCAATTGTTTTTTTAAAATCTTGAGTAATTTCTGCATTTTTAAATCTTACACAGAACAGTTGATTTACTACAGTGCCTTCGGAAAAGTCGGCAGCAGTAAACATTAAGGATTTCTCATCTTTAAACTTGTAGTCGATGTTCTTTGTCAACAAATGATTCAAGCAAATTTTCAATACTTGTATTCTTCGCATTACAACTCTAAAAAAATATATATATTATATTGACATGGGAAATATAAAAAGAGTTTGGAAATATTTAATATTGTCACGGGTTATTTATTTGAAGTTCATTATTTCCCTGAAATAAACATGGCATTCTGATATTTCTGTTCATAATAATATGTAACTCCGCTTAATAACTTCTCGACCTAAAAAGCCCCGCCACCAAAGATCGTGGAAAGTTCGTTATTTCATTTTTTTCAAGTTACTCTATACGCAGTGCTCATCTATACTATAATACGCACGTATTATTCTATAAGTACGTTATCTTTAACGCGCGTTTTTTTTTATCTATTCACTTCAAAGAGAGCTGAGATTTATTCTCCCCCTTTACCGATGCTATGCTATGCCGGATTATCAGTTATACTTGAGTCGGAAACAAGGTGGAGATGGTGAAGAATTATTTGATTTGTTTGAATTTTGAGTGAATGTTATCTACATGATTATGCAAAAAAATCACTTTATGATGCTGATACGAATCTGTAGTACAACATTTACATAGGCTACATTTTAAAATTATTTTGAAATATTCAGAACGTTACAATAAAGTGTGGCGTATCGTTATATTTTTTCTAATGCAACAACCTATATTTTATTGCATCTATTTACTTAGTAACCAAATAGTAGGTAATAGGAAATTTACTAGTGTGAGAGTAGAAAAATAATTTTGTCTAATTTTGACATATAGTGACACTTTTTAAAACTGATTGACATTATGAAACGTCTTACTTTTTGTAACTAGTTGCATAAAGTAAAACTTTATGCAATTGGTGACGAAAAATGTATTTCAAAATTAGTGACAAAAAGAATTATTCTATTTATTTGACACTGTTATAATACAACCTAGACATAAATTATATATTAATTAACTATTATAAATATTGATAACACAATTATTGCAATTATTCAAATTAATTCCCGACATATTTTTTTCATTGGTCGAACTTGCTGTTATCTGGGCACATTGCATTAGATGTTTCACTAAATCTTACCTGCTGCCTCTTCAATATCGCTTGGTAGCTTTTCAGAACTTGAATCACTCATATTTTTAAAATAAAACTGAAAATATGTCAACCTCGCTTAAAACCTTCCATCTAAACTTTTTTACAAAATGTAAAACTGACAACTAACATGAACTAACAGCTACAAACTGAATTTATGTTTTCCAAATTTTGATCAATTATATTAAATTTTATTTTTTTATTACTTTCTCCAAAATTAGAAAAAATCTTGTATGCAATACGTTACGAAATGAAATTTTGGTAACTTGTGAGTTTTTGCGAAACTCTCTTCGTTCGTTCCGCAAAAATCTCACGCGTTACACAAAATTAGGCATTTCGTAACTGATGGCATAAATAGCTATTAAATATCGACAATAATAGTATGCACTATGCACAGTTATCATATTATGTATGTGCTAGGTGGATGTAATTGTTTGATTCCATAGGACTGCTTAAATCACATTATCATTGCCGTTGCGAGTAAAGTTTGAGTTGTTATGTACCTTTTTTGAACTGTTGAGTTAAAAACCAGAGCAAGATAAAAAAGGAGACTCATTTTTGCTCTTAGTATCTATGATCGATAAATGTCACTAAATCTGACGTTTAATGTCAATCGGAGAGAAACATGTTTTTAAATACACCGAAGCTAAATATAATGGAATTCATGAAAGCACAATATTAAATGTACATTTTCATGGAAAAACATTACTGATACTTGGTGAAGTATTTGTAACATTTATTAATATACATTATTAAGTTTATTCTTAATGATAGTAATTTTAAGTATTTACCTTAATGATCCATTGGATTTATTTTTCAATATTTTAATATCTCCCACGCCTCGTTCTTTCCATTCACCATCAACAAATCTGAATAGTTTTGCTTTATGACAATATAAAACATCGTCATCTTCTTCACCTGTCTTAACCTGTACTTTTTCAGGTAATGGGATAACAGGTTTAAAATAAATATTATCTTCTTCTTCTTCAAAGTAGCTACCTTTAATATTAAATAAGTAAATTTAATAGTGATTGCCTAAATAATGGTCAGTTTTCTAATAAGAAAGGAAATTAGAAAATGGAGGAAATTGGAAAATAAATGGCTAATTAATATCTAGACAAAATCTCACTGGTACAAAGATAGGCGAACCAGTTCATCAGAGGATATTCCCCCTAAGTATTGATTTGTTAACGTGTAATGTTCCTTGCCCTCGCAATTAATTATTTACGGATGAAGCTAATGGGGTTTTTCCAACAAAGAAATGATAATAACCAATTTACTTACCATCTTCAGAATCATCATTACTCTTGTGATTAGTTTTTTTCAGGGGTTTCTGTTTAAATTCAAACTCTTGCTTTGTAGGTGATATAAACGAAAAACTGTTTTGACTGGGAGGCTTCTCGGCAGATTTAACACTTTCTATAGGAGATTTAGTTTCTTCATTCGCTTTTATGGGAGTTACTTCTGTCTTGGGAATTCCGAACGTCCATTTTGAAGTTTGTACAGGTGGAATAATATTAGTTGAATTATCATTTCCAATAAAGGTCAATTTTGTATTCGTAGGAATTCCAAATACAAATTTTTGTCCGGGTGGTTCAATATTTTTCGCTGAAATATAATGTATAATTAAAAACACAAACATTTTCACAAGTAACGATGTTGGAAAAAACGGATGATTGTGTGATTTCAACCGAATGTAGCCAAATTTGTTTACCAGTTTTAGGAAGTGAAATTACCAATAATGAATTATCTGCGTTTTCAGGATGGTATACAAGTTTTCATCCAGGTTTTTCATGATTTATCATTGGAATTTTTGTTAATCGATACACACTTCAATACAAAAAATCACAAAACTGATTTATACAGGGTGCGGCAGATATACGGTCAATTAGAAATATCTCGAGAACTAGAGATATCTGAATTATGAAAATTGGCATGAAGGGGTTTTGAATAATGAGCTATTCAATGAAAATATTGCCGTCACCATTCTACTTCCGGTTATACCGGAAGTTGCACATAACTTCGTAATTTTTAATGGAAGACCCTGTATATTTTTCAATTTTATAAATATTTACGTTATTCCGAAAGTAAATAAGCTATGGGGATTCGGCCGCATGGCGGAGGCGCTAACATGGGAATCTCCATAAGAAAATCGTCAAAAAAGCCAAGGTTCAAATTAGCGAAATTTACGCTAAAAGTGGTGGGGGTATCATATACATGGCAGATAAAAAGTAACATGCCTGCTCGAAAGGTCTTAACGTCTAGTAGGCGAGCGGCAACCACCCCTAAAATGACATGGTAGTGACCAGATCACTTCTAATCGCTAAAAACCATGTTACTTTATGTTTTCGAGGGTGCTGAGTACGAATATGACGTTTGTTTTTCTCTAAAATTGGGGGAACATTGTTAAAATCTGAAATTACGTGAAAAATGAGAAAATTTTTTTTTCGCGATTATCGAACTTCAACTCGCTGCCATTCACGGAATAATCAATACTTTTCCATAAAAATTTTATCACACATTTTTGAACTCATTTGCAAGGCAGTGAAACATACCCGAAATTTCTAAAGCAATTTCCCACCGCTCGGGAAATTTTGGAAAATTTTTTACTACTCTTTCTTACTTTGTACATACTTTTGCAAAAGTTGAGTAACGAAGTTTTTAATTTTAAATTCCTACATATGTAGTCTCCAACTGCAATAGACAAGGAAGTTTTTCAGAAAATTTCAAATTTTTATTTGCAAAAATAAAAATTATACAGCATCTTAAACCTCAGCGTTCTAGTCGCTCGACGCTTGCACTGGGCGCGTTTCTCTTGAATTTCATGCAGTGAGTGAATAATGAATCTAAAATTTTCTAATAATAATTTTTTTTTACAAACAATGATACAAAGAATAATAGTAGAAAACAATGTATAAATATAAAAATGTATTCACTATGTACATTCATCATCAACTACATTTACAATATTAGTACATGAATCTCGGCAACTACATAAATCACAGCATTCCAATTCCAATTCCATTTCTAGATTTTTTACAAGGGCACACGTCGGTAGAACAAGAAGATTTTTGAGCACAAGAACAGAAAAAATTTTGTAAATATTCCATTGCCAATAATCCATTGTAAAAATCAGGTAACACATTCCCCTCGTCGATCAACCATCCATATTCTTCCAAGTTTTTTGTCAAAATCGTGGAAAATGTCGCCTGATTCCATTCATTGATTTGCCAAATGCATCTCAATACGTGTTTTTCCAATGCAGGCTTAGAAGGTGGTAACTTATCAATACATGAATTTTTCAAATTATATCTTAGTAATTTTACAATGGATTATCAGCAATGGAATATTTACAAAATTTCTTCTGTTCTTGTGCTCAAAAATCTTCTCGCTCTACCGACGTGTGTCCTTGTAAAAAATCTAGTTTGGAATGCTGTGATTTATGTAGTTGCCGAGATGTACTATTATTGTAAATGTAGTTGATGCTGAATGTACATAGTGAATACATTTTTATATTTATACATTGTTTTCTACTATTATTCTTTGTATCATTGTTTGTAAAAAAAATTATTATTAGAAAATTTTAGATTCATTATTCACTCACTGCATGAAATTCAAGAGAAACGCGCCCAGTGCAAGCGTCGAGCGACCAGAACGCTTAGGTTTAAGACGCTGTATAACTTTTATTCTTGCAAATAAAAATTTGAAATTTTCTGAAAAACTTCCTTGTCTATTGCACTTGGAGACTACATATATAGAAATTTAAAATTAAAAACTTCGTCACTCAACTTTTGCAAAAGTATGTACAAAGTAAGAAAGAGTAGTAAAAAATTTTCCAAAATTTCTCGAGCGGTGGTAAATTGCTTTAGAAATTTCGGGTATGTTTTACTTCCTTGCAAATGAGTTCAAAAATGTGTGATAAAATTTTTATGGAAAAATATTGATTATTCCGTGAATGGCAGCGAGTTGAAGTTCGATAATCGCGAAAAAAAATGTTTCTAATTTTTCACTTAATTTTAGATTTTAACCATAATGTTCCCCCAATTTTAGAGAAAAACAAACGTCATATTCGTATTCAACACCCTCGAAAACATAAAGTAACATGGTTTTTAGCGATTAGAAGTGATCTGGTCACTTTTTCATTTTCTGAACGACTTTTTGGGGGTATGCCGCTCGCCTATAGTGTATTTGAAAAATAATAGAAAAATTCTACCCCCGTTCATCCCCCATCATCCCTCTTACTAAAAATTAACCAATCATAGCAAACGATGTATCGTTCGAAAGGTCTTAACGTCTAGTGAATATGAAAAATAAAAGAAAAATTCTACCCCCGTTCATCCCCCACGCAGCATCCCTTTTACTAAAAGTTAACTAATCGTAGACGTCTCGTTGGAAAGGCCATAACGTCTAGTGTATATGAAAAATAATAGAAAAATTCTACCCCCGTTCATCCCCCATCATCCCTCTTACTAAGAGTTAACCAATCAAACGACATCTCGTTGGAGAGGCCTCAACGTCTATTATGTACAGGGTGAGAAACAAATCTTAACACCTTAACGACTTTTATATACAGGGTGGATAAAAAGTAACAGGCATGCAAGGCCTTAACGTGCACCTGCTCGGAAGATCCTAAAGGCATAAACGTCTATTATATACAGGGTGAGTAACATGCTAGTTCGAAGGACCTTACGGAAATCATATACAAGGTCAAACGCATCTTAGGTTTAACATGAGTAGCGGAAATGTCAGAACGTGTCCATATACATGGAGTGTCTGAAGAAGTCTACAATGGTCTCAAACGTCACGTCAAACGTCACGCTGTCACATTAAACGTCACGCTGTCACATTAAACGTCACGCTGTCACGTCAAACGCCACGCTGTCAAACGTAACGCTGTCAAACGTCACGTCGTCACGTCAAACGTCACGTTGTCACGTCAAACGTCACGTTGTCACGTCAAACGTCACGCTATCACGTCAAACGTTACGTTTTCACGTCAAACGTCACGTCAAACGTCACGCTGTCACGTCAAACGTCATGCTGTCACATCAAACGTCACGTCAAACGTCACGTTGTCACGTCAAACGTCACGCTGTCACGTCAAACGTCACGCTGTCACGTCAAACGTCACGTTTCCACGTCAAACGTCACGTCATCACGTCAAACGTCACGTTTTCACGTCAAACGTCACGCTCTCACGTCAAACGTCGCGCTGTCACGTCGTTACGTCAAACGTCACGTTGTCACGTCAAACGTCACGCTGTCACGTCAAACGTCACGCTGTCACATCAAACGTCACGTTTTCACGTCAAACGTCACGTCATCACGTCAAACGTCACGTTTTCACGTCAAACGTCACGCTGTCACGTCAAACGTCACGCTGTCACGTCAAACGTCGCGCTGTCACGTCGTTACGTCAAACGTCGCGCTGTCACGTCGTTACGTCAAACGTCACGTTGTCACGTCAAACGTCACGCTGTCACGTCAAACGTCACGCTGTCACATCAAACGTCACGCTGTCACGTCAAACGGCATGCTGTCACGTCAAACGTCACGCTGTCACGTCAAACGTCATCCGTCACGTCAAACGTCACATCGTCACGTCAAACGTCACGCTGTCACGTCAAACGTCACGTCATCACGTCAAACGTCACGCTATCACGTTAAACGTCACGTTGTCACGTCACGTCGTCACATCAAACGGCATGCTGTCACGTCAAACGTCATGCTGTCACGTCAAACGTCACATCGTCACGTCAAACGTCACGCTGTCACGTCAAACGTCGCGCTGTCACGTCGTTACGTCAAACGTCACGTTGTCACGTCAAACGTCACGTTTTCACGTCAAACGTCACGCTGTCACGTCAAACGTCGCGCTGTCACGTCGTTACGTCAAACGTCACGTTGTCACGTCAAACGTCACGCTGTCACGTCAAACGTCACGCTGTCACATCAAACGTCACGCTGTCACGTCAAACGGCATGCTGTCACGTCAAACGTCATCTGTCACGTCAAACGTCATCCGTCACGTCAAACGTCACATCGTCACGTCAAACGTCACATCGTCACGTCAAACGTCACGCTGTCACGTCAAACGTCACGTCATCACGTCAAACGTCACGCTATCACGTTAAACGTCACGTTGTCACGTCACGTCGTCACATCAAACGGCATGCTGTCACGTCAAACGTCATGCTGTCACGTCAAACGTCACATCGTCACGTCAAACGTCACATCGTCACGTCAAACGTCACGTCATCACGTCAAACGTCACGCTATCACGTTAAACGTCACGTTGTCACGTCACGTCGTCACATCAAACGGCATGCTGTCACGTCAAACGTCATGCTGTCACGTCAAACGTCACATCGTCACGTCAAACGTCACGCTGTCAGTCGCGCTGTCACGTCGTTACGTCAAACGTCCGTTGTCACGTCAAACGTCACGCTACCACGTCAAACGTCACGTCGCCACGTCAAACGTCACGTTGTCACGTCAAACGTCACGTTGTCACGTCAAACGTCACGTTGTCACGTCAAACGTCACGCTGTCACGTCAAATGTCACGCTATCACGTCAAACGTCACGTTGTCAAGACAAACGTCACGCTGTCACGTCACCTTGTCACGTCAAGCGTCAATCAAACGTCACGTTAAACGTAAAACGTCACGTCAAGCGTCAATCAAACGTCATGTTATCATGTCAAACGTCACGTTGTCATGTACGTGTATTATATATATATTTATAGGATGGATAAAAAGTAACATGTATGAAAGGCCTTAACGTGTATTATATACAAGGGTGAGTATTGAGAGTGTGAGTCGGCCAGAAGCTCGAAGAATCAACAAAGACCAGAAGGTCTTCTATCACCTGTTACCTTCATATCTCCAAAAATCAACAATGGTCAGAAGTGTTGTCGACTGACAGTACGCTATGAAGTATTTACAACGTTTCGGGTACACAAATGAAAATGATTTGACTTGAGGTTTATAGGTGATTCCAGCGGTCAGTGGAGATAGTAATTAGATAATAAAATCAAAGTCTCACCAGTGCCATGCTGGATGTACATAATTGGAAGAAAAAACGGCGGTACTGTCATGACCGTTGTGACAATCTGATACAATATTCAAGGTCCAGCGGTCAGTGGAGATGATAATTACATAATTAGATAATAAAATCGAAGTCTTGCCAGTGCATACGTACCGGATGGAATTGGAAGAAAAAACAGCGGCACGACCATGGCCGTTGTGGTAATCTGATACAATATTCAAGGTGAAAATTCTAGCGTAAATGTAAAAACGTCTGAACACGTTGAATACTGGATGTCAATTAGGATATTTTATTTGAATATTTTGTAAGCGTAGCGATATCATTACGAAAAACCAATCATACAGACTATAAGATATTATATTACGTAAATATTTTAGCTACAGTTTCATGAATATTTTCACACACTTTCAATAGATGTTTCGGAGCTTTAGCGAAGTATTCAATCGTAGACTCGTTCACCATAATTTTTTCAAAAATACCAACCATGACTATATCTTCGATGGATTTGCACCCAAATTCATCTTTTCTATGAGTAACTTCTAGATTATGGGGTATGTGGTGTTGCGTAACAGCTAGGGTGGGGTCATAGATTATATCATTGTGTTCTATCCAGAAATGTGGTGTAATTTTCACACCATTCGAATAGACTTTTGTACCCAGACATAGATTGGTTGCTATTCCATATTTTGCAGCCACTTCGTGGAAAATTAAACTTCCCGCCAAACACACACCACAATAGCCTGCTTGAATAAACTCCTGCTCGATACAACATTTAATGAGTTTAAGTTTGACGTACTCACGCATGGGATCCATGTCTGCTCACGTCAAGTGATAAATGATGAATGATGAACTTTTCAGATATGTTAACGCCAAACGATGCATAATTCTTCTATTTCGAAGTATGTCACAACTGGATATCCAATCAGGTACTATAGTTTTGATGCACGCTGTATATGTTAAAAGAATGTTGCAACTTATTGTCTTTGCCTCATTTTGATACATCCTGTATATGCTTGAGAATAATGTTTAGTATAGTTAACGTTTATCAACGAATCTAAATGAAGTTAAAAGAATGTTTCAACTACTTGGTGTTTTTTGATATGTATATGCTTGAAAAGAATTTTTATTATTTATCAAAAAAGGAAAAAGACCACCACAATACAGGAAACTTGCAGTTTTATTATAAGATTTTCAGACTACATTTATTGAAATTGCAGGAAATCACAATCCTTAGATAAGACGTTGAGATGATATAGGTATTAAGAATTTATATTTTATTTAAAATAAAAAAGGTTTTATAGTGTAATGCTAACTATATTTATAAGTTGATTGACCCAAGTACCAGGTCATGTGGCTCATATCAGGAAATTGATTGCAATAAAATATTATTTTGTAATATGTATGTGTCAACACGTCTATGCTGAATATCGAAAAATGGATAATGCTGTGTAACAGCATGTGCCGATTAGCAAACAGGAAATACGTTTTTGTTAATTCTTGATATTCAAAAACACAAAACCTGTAAATGCAGGAAATCTCTTATCGTGCGGTTAGTTTGGAAAAGCATATTTTCTTGCATTATCACTCTAAGAATCTGTCGGAGGGGAACCAATCATATTTTTTTTGTTTTATTCATTTAGGCGCGTTATATATTAATTTGTTAAGTTCAGAGAGCTCAGTCGCAGTTAATAGACGTCAGTCAATAGTTTGTGTGTGTGGTACCTTAAAATATTAAAAAGTAAGTTTATTTTTGAATTTCATTTCTTTTATTATTTTTTTCCACATTGATGCATTATTTCTTGTATCTCAAAAATATCTCAATTTTATTTTTCAATAGAAATTGCATTTTGCGCTAGTTAATTATTACGATGGGAGGTCAATCTAAAAATTATCATTTATATTGATGAAAATTCCCTATGGAAAATTTGAACTCAAAATTTATTCTCACACAACCAGATATACTTGATGATTATTCACCCAAAGAAGTTGACTCTATAATTCAGATTTTTCAAAGTATTTTTGGTAATCTGATTGCAGTCAATGTCCGTAAATAGTATGTAACAAATTTTCCTAGTTTGCAAATACTCAAGGAAGTTGATTTATTCGTACACAAAAATTCTCGAATGAACACATTGTTTCAAAGCAATCATGTGAGAATATATGTATTTTATAATAATGATAATCATATTGAATATAACCAAAACATCAATAGAGGACAGGAGCATTTCAGTTCATTAGCAGTCATATATTTTTTTTAAAACACTACCTACTGCAAATATAATGAGTTTACTAAAAACTTCTTGCAGCTGGACCATTTAATTGAAACATCTTTGATATTCAATACCCCAATAGAAACCTTTTAAATCATCTGAATTTAATAAAAATTATTTCTTATTATCAATATTTTAAAAATAGACAATTAGCTTATCTGTCACATAACACTTCCTTTAGTTACAACAGATAAGAAGTTTTAACCACAAGTATAATTTTACATAAAACTACATAAACATGATAAGACGTATGGTCAGTGGTTCTCAAACGGTTATTGTCTTTTTAATACATATGGAACAATGAAACATAAATTTATTGAGGATTGTGACTGAAAAAGGTTGCGAACCACTGCTCTGCCATGAAGGATATTTGCACACATACACACATAAGTCCACATAACAAGTTTATTCAACAGTTCATCTGACCTTATTGAAAGTTGTTATATACTGAATAAAGTGTATATTTTTCCCTTCTCCGGTTTTTCTTACATTTACGCTATTAACGTTTAAGATTTTAAGTGTAAACCAAGGTTAAGAGATTCTATAGTGGGTAAGTACTTTTTTAATTCCAATCCTGTAGAATAAACCGATTTTTTCATTTTTTTGATTTTTATAGAGTGGAAAAATAATTGGAGAGAAAACATTGTTAATAAAACGAGGATGTTTTTATGATAAAGTTTTGATTAATTTGATAACTTCTTTAAATTAAGCAGGTCAGGTTTTTGAAAATATTTTCTCTGTAAAAGGTAAATATTATTCGATTTAAAAAAATAAATTGTTATCTAGTTCCATGTTAGTTCCTTATATATTTTAATTTTTCACTTAATTAGATTCTGATTAAGGCATATTTCAGATATTAATAGTATTCTAAAAATTCATTTTGTCTGTATTTAAAAGATCGTTTTAAAACCTCTTCAATATCAATTAAACTGTTACAATACATGAATTTATAAGTCTAAACTTTAAACTGATAGGTAGGGACCATAATCTAAAAAGCTAATTATTCTAACGGTAGCTGGAAAGTTGAAATGAAAATATTATGGTTTAATTATATAAAAAATCATGAAAAAACTTTTAATTTCCACCTCAATAGTAAAGCTGTTCAATCGACTTGTTGAGAGTGTTGTGATTTTCATAATTCTTATGTTTAAAAGTAAAAAAAATATATAAGGTATACCTATAACTATGCTAACTAAGAAGATGTTACTATCATTATGGTATCTAGGTATCTTTGAATTATTAAAAATATTGGTTATTTTTCAATTAGATCCTTATTTATTTCTGTATTTATTTATTTTCTAAATATTTGTATAGGATAGTTGTACTGTTCCCTACATTTTCCCAATATATTATCCTCTCTCTATTTCACACTACTACCACTAGCAATAAATAAATACAGAATATTTAAAGTATCTTGGATCTTTCATAAAATACTTGATAAATCATTTTCTAGCATTCTGTTTCAGAACTTTGAAAAGCAATCAGAATTATCCTCAGCCCCTATTTAGATTTTTATTATTTTTCAAGTCAGTTTTCAATTATCTCCATTTTTTTAAACATGATATTTGAGGTTATGTATTCAAAAAATAATCAACTGTTTTGTTTTCAGTGCGTCTAAAAGTATATTTTATATCTATGAATAATTATTTTTTGAATACATAACCTCAAATATCATGTTTAAAAAAATGGAGATAATTGAAAACTGACTTGAAAAATAATAAAAATCTAAATAGGGGCTGAGGATAATTCTGATTGCTTTTCAAAGTTCTGAAACAGAATGCTAGAAAATGATTTATCAAGTATTTTATGAAAGATCCAAGATACTTTAAATATTCTGTATTTATTTATTGCTAGTGGTAGTAGTGTGAAATAGAGAGAGGATAATATATTGGGAAAATGTAGGGAACAGTACAACTATCCTATACAAATATTTAGAAAATAAATAAATACAGAAATAAATAAGGATCTAATTGAAAAATAACCAATATTTTTAATAATTCAAAGATACCTAGATACCATAATGATAGTAACATCTTCTTAGTTAGCATAGTTATAGGTATACCTTATATATTTTTTTTACTTTTAAACATAAGAATTATGAAAATCACAACACTCTCAACAAGTCGATTGAACAGCTTTACTATTGAGGTGGAAATTAAAAGTTTTTTCATGATTTTTTATATAATTAAACCATAATATTTTCATTTCAACTTTCCAGCTACCGTTAGAATAATTAGCTTTTTAGATTATGGTCCCTACCTATCAGTTTAAAGTTTAGACTTATAAATTCATGTATTGTAACAGTTTAATTGATATTGAAGAGGTTTTAAAACGATCTTTTAAATACAGACAAAATGAATTTTTAGAATACTATTAATATCTGAAATATGCCTTAATCAGAATCTAATTAAGTGAAAAATTAAAATATATAAGGAACTAACATGGAACTAGATAACAATTTATTTTTTTAAATCGAATAATATTTACCTTTTACAGAGAAAATTTTTTCAAAAACCTGACCTGCTTAATTTAAAGAAGTTATCAAATTAATCAAAACTTTATCATAAAAACATCCTCGTTTTATTAACAATGTTTTCTATCCAATTATTTTTCCACTCTATAAAAATCAAAAAAATGAAAAAATCGGTTTATTCTACAGGATTGGAATTAAAAAAGTACTTACCCACTATAGAATCTCTTAACCTTGGTTTACACTTAAAATCTTAAACGTTAATAGCGTAAATGTAAGAAAAACCGGAGAAGGGAAAAATATACACTTTATTCAGTATATAACAACTTTCAATAAGGTCAGATGAACTGTTGAATAAACTTGTTATGTGGACTTATGTGTGTATGTGTGCAAATATCCTTCATGGCAGAGCAGTGGTTCGCAACCTTTTTCAGTCACAATCCTCAATAAATTTATGTTTCATTGTTCCATATGTATTAAAAAGACAATAACCGTTTGAGAACCACTGACCATACGTCTTATCATGTTTATGTAGTTTTATGTAAAATTATACTTGTGGTTAAAACTTCTTATCTGTTGTAACTAAAGGAAGTGTTATGTGACAGATAAGCTAATTGTCTATTTTTAAAATATTGATAATAAGAAATAATTTTTATTAAATTTTCAGATGATTTAAAAGGTTTCTATTGGGGTATTGAATATCAAAGATGTTTCAATTAAATGGTCCAGCTGCAAGAAGTTTTTAGTAAACTCATTATATTTGCAGTAGGTAGTGTTTTAAAAAAAATATATGACTGCTAATGAACTGAAATGCTCCTGTCCTCTATTGATGTTTTGGTTATATTCAATATGATTATCATTATTATAAAATACATATATTCTCACATGATTGCTTTGAAACAATGTGTTCATTCGAGAATTTTTGTGTACGAATAAATCAACTTCCTTGAGTATTTGCAAACTAGGAAAATTTGTTACATACTATTTACGGACATTGACTGCAATCAGATTACCAAAAATACTTTGAAAAATCTGAATTATAGAGTCAACTTCTTTGGGTGAATAATCATCAAGTATATCTGGTTGTGTGAGAATAAATTTTGAGTTCAAATTTTCCATAGGGAATTTTCATCAATATAAATGATAATTTTTAGATTGACCTCCCATCGTAATAATTAACTAGCGCAAAATGCAATTTCTATTGAAAAATAAAATTGAGATATTTTTGAGATACAAGAAATAATGCATCAATGTGGAAAAAAATAATAAAAGAAATGAAATTCAAAAATAAACTTACTTTTTAATATTTTAAGGTACCACACACACAAACTATTGACTGACGTCTATTAACTGCGACTGAGCTCTCTGAACTTAACAAATTAATATATAACGCGCCTAAATGAATAAAACAAAAAAAATATGATTGGTTCCCCTCCGACAGATTCTTAGGGCGAGTTGTACTAAACACCTAAACTCGGCTTAATGATAACTGATGTTTAGACTGTGTCTGATTGATGTATTTATTATCAACAATTACATCAGTCTAATCATCAGTTAACATTAAACCGAGTTTAGGCGTTTGGTACAACTCGCCCTTAGAGTGATAATGCAAGAAAATATGCTTTTCCAAACTAACCGCACGATAAGAGATTTCCTGCATTTACAGGTTTTGTGTTTTTGAATATCAAGAATTAACAAAAACGTATTTCCTGTTTGCTAATCGGCACATGCTGTTACACAGCATTATCCATTTTTCGATATTCAGCATAGACGTGTTGACACATACATATTACAAAATAATATTTTATTGCAATCAATTTCCTGATATGAGCCACATGACCTGGTACTTGGGTCAATCAACTTATAAATATAGTTAGCATTACACTATAAAACCTTTTTTATTTTAAATAAAATATAAATTCTTAATACCTATATCATCTCAACGTCTTATCTAAGGATTGTGATTTCCTGCAATTTCAATAAATGTAGTCTGAAAATCTTATAATAAAACTGCAAGTTTCCTGTATTGTGGTGGTCTTTTTCCTTTTTTGATAAATAATAAAAATTCTTTTCAAGCATATACATATCAAAAAACACCAAGTAGTTGAAACATTCTTTTAACTTCATTTAGATTCGTTGATAAACGTTAACTATACTAAACATTATTCTCAAGCATATACAGGATGTATCAAAATGAGGCAAAGACAATAAGTTGCAACATTCTTTTAACATATACAGCGTGCATCAAAACTATAGTACCTGATTGGATATCCAGTTGTGACATACTTCGAAATAGAAGAATTATGCATCGTTTGGCGTTAACATATCTGAAAAGTTCATCATTCATCATTTATCACTTGACGTGAGCAGACATGGATCCCATGCGTGAGTACGTCAAACTTAAACTCATTAAATGTTGTATCGAGCAGGAGTTTATTCAAGCAGGCTATTGTGGTGTGTGTTTGGCGGGAAGTTTAATTTTCCACGAAGTGGCTGCAAAATATGGAATAGCAACCAATCTATGTCTGGGTACAAAAGTCTATTCGAATGGTGTGAAAATTACACCACATTTCTGGATAGAACACAATGATATAATCTATGACCCCACCCTAGCTGTTACGCAACACCACATACCCCATAATCTAGAAGTTACTCATAGAAAAGATGAATTTGGGTGCAAATCCATCGAAGATATAGTCATGGTTGGTATTTTTGAAAAAATTATGGTGAACGAGTCTACGATTGAATACTTCGCTAAAGCTCCGAAACATCTATTGAAAGTGCGTGAAAATATTCATGAAACTGTAGCTAAAATATTTACGTAATATAATATCTTATAGCCTGTATGTTTTTTTTTTTTTCGTAATGATATCTCAATCACATGCTGTTCCATACAGTTTCATTTAATGTATTGATATTATCATATTTTTGTCTAGTGCAGTCATTTTTGCGATATTTGTCGCTTTAAATATCAAATACAACGCGCCATGGTTCTATCTCCTTATATCAATTATTGTGATATATAAGATGGTGTGGAAATGAACCGTATTATAACAATTCAATAAATTTTAAAAACTATTTGCTATTTTATTCAACTACCCTAATAGATTACCATAAAAAAAAGATGACGCGCTTATATCTTACCAAGAAAGGTGGTGTGTGAACATACTAAATCTTTTTATAATCATAGAAATTCATAAAACATTTAAATTTCGAAAATTAAAACAAAGATCATAGACCATCTCATTGAAAATATATTCACTTCATATAGTATGTATAATGACCTTAAAAATATATTTTGGAGTGATTAGTTTTTATTTGAAAAAACATATTAACACTCACAAGGATATTGGAGACGTGACAACGTGACGTTTGACTGGTGTACCAACATCACTGTGAACAATACCTAGTATATGTCCAGTTTCATGAATTAATACCATAGGCTAGTTCGATCGCCTGAAATCCAAACTTAAACTTTTCATCACCATTGAATATGAAGTTCTATTTTAACGTGACAACGTGACGTTTGACAGCGTGACGTTTAACGTGACGATGTGACGTTTAAAGTGGCGATGTAACGTTTGCCGTGACAGCGTGACGCTTGACGTTTGACGTGACAACGTGACGTTTGATGTGACAACGTGACGTTTGACGTGACAGCATGACGTTTGACGTGACAGCGTGACGTGACAGCGTGATGTGACGACGTGACGTTTAACAGCGTGACGTTTAAAACCATTGTAGACTTCTTCAGATGTATATGGACACGTTTTGACATTTCCGCTACACTCGTTAAACTTAAGATGCGTTTGACCTTGTATATGATTTTCGTAAGGCACTTAAAACTGGCATGTTACTCACCCTGTATATAATAGACGTTTATGCCTTTAGGGTCTTCCGAGCAGGCGCACGTTAAGGCCTTTCGAGCATGTTACTTTTTATCCACCCTGTATATGAAGTCGTTGAGGTGTTGAGCTTAGTTACTCACCCTGTATATAATAGACGTTGAGGCCTTTCAATCGAGACGTCTCTGATTGGTTAACTTTTAGTAAAAGGGATGATGGGGGATGAACGGGGGTAGAATTTTTCTATTATTTTTCATAAACACTAGACGTTAAGGCCTTTCGAACGATACATCGTTTGCTATGATTGGTAAATTTTTAGTAGGAGGGATGATGGGGGGGATGAACGGGGGTAGAATTTTTCTATTATTTTTCATATACACTAGACGTTAAGGCCTTTCCAACGTGACGTTGTTCGCCGCGATTAGTTGCCATTCGGTTGCAGTCCGGTTGCCGGTGTGAACCCACCTTACAAGCCAATTTCGCTAATTTGAACCTTGGCTTTTTTAGTGATTTTCTTATGGAGATTCCCATGTTAGCGCCTCCACCAATAGGCCGAATCCCCATAGCTTATTTACTTCCGAACATTTTTTGTTGTTATTTCCCTATACCTATTTTGAACCGTTTTTGAGTTGTAATGTTTTTCATATGAAAATTACACTTTTTTACCATGTACATAAAATTCAATACCATCTAAAATAATTTGAATAAAAGTTTGAATTTCTTAGGAACTATTCACCACATACCGCTTTATCGTTTACCCTGTGAAGTTCCCTTTTTTATTATACAGAGTGCTGTCAAAATTGGAATAAAATCGGATTCTTTAATCCTCGCGTAATTCCTTTTTTTCAAATGGGTAAGTGATTATTTATTTTAGAAGAATACGCTGCTCACTATCAATATATATTACTATTCCCTATACATATCTCCTGCTATTTTCAAATAAATCAGCTTTATACATTTTTGTCACAAAAAATTAATTTTTTTGTAGGCTATGTGGTATTAATTTATTGAGTTAAACATTTAACAATTATACGTAAAGTTACTATCCAAGATAATAAGGCACCAGCTTTTTAATGCAACAAATGTTCAAAATGCTGGCCATCAACCTCCAAACATTTATGGATTCTTTTAATTAGATTTTCATTAGTAGCTCTTGGTAGTGACTCTTCATCTATTTTATTAAAGACGTGGAGGACTTTGTTTATCATATTTTTCTTGGTAGTGACAGGTTCAGAGAATACCTTATTTTTAACATATCCTCAAATATAATAATCTAATTGTGACAATTGTGGGGATCTTGGTGGCCAGAGGAACGGACCTTTATTAGCTATCCATCTATCGTTGAAGATTCCATCAAGCAATGAGCCTACTCCTCGAAGATTGTGAGCTGGTGCACCATCTTGTTGAAACCAAGCTTCGTTAGCCTCATTATTTGGTAAAGCGTGCATTGCTGGTACAATTACTTGCTGTGAGATGTTGCAGTAACGCTCTCCGGTTAAATTTTCGTCATAAATCATGAGAGCGAATATTTTATTATTCTTCATAGCACAAAAAACAATCAACGAAAATGACACTTGAAATTTACTATCTCATGTGACTTGAGAATTTTCGTCACTCCAGAAGTGACTGTTATGACGGTTAAACAAACCATTTTTAGTAAACTTCGATTCATCGCACCAAATAATTTTTTTTGTAAAGTCTGCATCTTCTTGGCATTTCATTAAAATCCATTCACAAAATTCTACACGCCTCACATAATCTCCAGGATGTAAATGCTGAGCTAGTGTATAGGAATAAGGGGTCCAATTATGTTTTTTTTTTTAAATTCTGTGAATTGTTCTAGTCGACACCTCTAACAGTTTCTTCCCTTCTTCGCTTAAGGAAGAATTTGGTTGAGCTACAAAATATCCCAGGATATCCCTTTGTAAATTCTCATTATCGACATGGGTGTTCGGCTTATTTCTTTTACTTTTAAACTGACCAAACTGGGAACAGTTGTGCAGCAAACGTTTTACAGTTTTACAGTTTTTGGTCGAGGCTTTTCGGGATATCTCTCAGCAAATACACGGCAAGTTCTGGATACTATTCTGTTATACTATACTCACCGTGAATCATAATTAAATTTAAAAAATCATCATTTATATATCTTGAATGTGCCATTATTATTTTGTCAAGAATATTAAAGGCAAACTATAATTATACCTTCCACACAACGGTATACAACAAGATGACTACTAAATATTAATAATAACTGATTGTCAGAATATTCCATAAGCGACTTGTTAAATTAATTTTTTTGTGACAAAAATGAATAAAGCTGATTTATTTGAAAATAGCAGGAGATAGACAGACTACCTTTTTTATTATTGGTAATATATTATAAAAAATAATTAATGACAGAAAATTATGATAACCGTCCAAAAAAAAAGAGGCCAGAAATAGCTAAAAAGTAGATCTTTTGTATCAAATAATGCAGACAACAACGCAATAATTTTGAACGTTTACAGGAAGGTTCAAGAATTAGTCGATTTCGACTGTGGGATTCGATAGATCGCGCGGGATAGTTCCCATCGTACGAGAGAAGCACCGGATCGTATGATTTTCAAGAAAAGCTACCCTAAAATTCATGTTTATTAACAATAAAAACTTAAAAATCGTCATTTAAGTCAAAAGGATTGTGTTCTTTTCTCCATGCTCTTCTTTCAACTCAAGTCCTTAGTCAGATAACTAGGATCAACAACCATTCTGTTAAGAATTAATAAAAATAACTATTATCATCTTACAATAGCATAATTCTGAGAAAGTTAAGAAGTTGGGAAGGTTCTAATAAGACCATTTTGCCACATTTATCTTTTTTCTGGTATATGAAAATGCCTATTTAATGTGATCGTTTAAGAGATAAATACATCAATGTTTACCTCAAAACACTAGATTGGGCACTATATACAATATAGTTACTCTTCAATTCACTTGAATAATCCGCAATTCCAACCAAAAATTAACAAATATTAAAAATTTCCTTCCAACGAAAATCGATAACGATTACCGTGGTGTTCATGAGATCACGGTAGACATACCGATCCTCATCGACTCGAATTCGCGATATCGGTCGGTGAAAAGGTATACAGAATGCCGCACATGCGACTTAGCGACGGCTGTCGATAACTGAGTCTTACCGATACCGATGTCTCTCCGAAACGAGTAACAGAATAGCGCTCCAGAGGTCTTAAAAATATATTCTGTGAATAAGTAAACGTAGAAGTAAACTTGTCAATCTGACAGTTATACAAAATGTCAGTTTCAAGATTTGGAGACAAAAATAATAATTTAATCGACCAATCAAAGAATAATTATCTTACCGAACATACCTAGAACTTTGATAAATTTCAATAATTTAGCCGTAACTTCCATAAAGATTTTCCAGTACGAAAAAAATGTATTTGGTTAACTCCGAAACTACTAACATTTGAGGATTATTGTTAGTTAAAAAAATTGAACTTTATGAACAAATTATTAAAACTAAAATTATAACGTGTTCTTCCCAGCATATATATTAGAAGGGTCTCACGTTTTTTTAGTCTTTAGTTAAGACGGAGGTGGGATAAAATTCTGTTAATGACAATTGCCTAACTGTTAAACAACGGGATCTTTTTCTTTAAAGATTCTATATACGGAAAATTCGAGGCGAGGTGGAGTCAAGAGCGATTAATAGTCCGATGTATTGATAAAACATAGTTATAGATGGGAAGCTGACCCGTGATGCCCTCTATTTGTACGGGTGAGGCCACCTTGAAAGTCCCCTCAGTACCTCTAACACAAATGAGATGGTTTTGAGCTTCGCTAACTACCTATTTCGATCAATTCCCATTCGATTGGGGATTTTTTGACACTTACATTGAAAAGGTCTTAACGGGAATTAAATAACGAAATTAAAAGCTACCATAGAATTATTACCAGATGAACCTATTACATTGAATAACAGGGATCCCCATCGTCATGTATGACAATCAGGCATCTTATTCTATACACCATTTCATTTGAGGATTTTATCCCAAGAAAATAACTATTTTTTGAGCGCTGCTCATATACTTTTTTTTAAAGGACCCTGTTCCATTTGATAGGTTTTCTTGGTTCTCGTACGATTTTCAATTTTTTTAATATCTTGCAGTCTTAATGATAACTAAGAGATCGTGATGGGTGAAAACTGTGCAGGCCCTCCGGTTTGGCGGTGGTGGCGTCTTGAAGTTGCATCCTGAGCATTTTGCCTCCTAGCACTATAAATCTCGCAATAATAGCAAATGTCTTGTACGTCGAGGACTCATGAGGAGGTCTGGCACACTTCTGTGCCACCAGAATCGCAATTTCTCCAGAGGGTACCTCCGCAATGGCCAATTTGTTAGGCCGATGTTTCAACAGCAAGCGGAAGCAATGACACACACACACAAAATCATCAACAATCACGTTATGTAGATTAGTTGATTCCATCCAATTTCTAAATTCCTCACGAGTGGGCCCCAAAAAAACTTTTTAACATCTCCTGGATAACGCACACCTATCCACAAACCACATTGCACCCATCTCTAGAACCATCACTCGTGACAGACGTCAGTCGGAAATTTTCAGACATTTTCTTGTTGTCTTATATGCGTATTTTTCATCTGTCACGGGTGATGGCTCTTTTGACAGATATCTATCCGAACTACCGGATTTTTCATCTACTACTAGAGATGGGTGCGTGGGATCTAGAAAATGTTAAGAATTCTTTTGGGGCCCACTCGTGAGGAACTTGGAAATTGGATGGATCCAACTAACCTACCTAAAGTGATTGTTGATGAATTTGTTCGGTTTCATTGTTTCCGCTTGCTGTTAAAACATCCTCCTAACAAATTGACCATTGCGGAAGCACCCTCTGGAGATATTGCGATTCTGATGGCACAGAAGTGTGGCAGACATCCTCATTAGCCACCGACATACAAGACATTTGCTATTATTGCGAGATTTATAGTGCTAGGAGGCAAAGTTTTATGCTCAGAACGCAACTTTAAGACGCCACCACCGCCAAACCGGAGGGTCTGCACATTTTTCACCCATCACGATCTCTTAGTTATCATTAATGCTACAACATATTAAAAAAAATCGAAAATCGTACGAGAACCATGATTACATATAAAATGGTGCAGGGCCCTTTGATATACATAAAAATATGCTAAATGCCATTAAATTTTTTATTTATAAAATTTAGTACTATTACTAACCTGTTTCCTCTTCCTGTACTCCAGCTTTACTACTTCCGCAAGCTACACATTTGGAAACATTTCCTTCATTTCTTATCATGCACATTTGACATTCCCAGCATCCTGGTTTTATTTTAAATGCGTCCCCGAATCCTGAGGCAGTCACTGCCGGCTTTTCGCTCGTTTTTTGAATACCTACAATAATTTGCCTTTCGTTAGGGTGGTCCTTTTGTAAAAGAAAATATTTCTCTAAAATTTCACTCATAGTGAAATCTATTAAGTTACTTTACAAATACCCCAAGTTTTAAAGATGAAAAATGGATTATATTAGAATTGGAGTGGCTCTTTGTCCTATCCCACTGCGACCTTGAGAGTCCCGTCAGTACCTCTAACACAAATCAGATGATTGTGAGCTTCGCTAACTACCCATTTCTATCAATTCCCATTCGATTGGGAATTTTATGACACTTACATTGAAAAGGTCTTAACGGGAATTGAATGAAGAAATTGAAAGGTAGGTACCATAGAATTATTACCAGATGAACCTATTACACTGAATAACAGGGATCCCCGACGTCATGTATTTTGATCCCAATAAAACAATAATTTTTTGACCGCTGCTCATACACTTTTTTTTAAATTTGATATACATAAAAATATGCAAAATGTCATTCAATTTTTGATTTATAAAATTAAGTACTATTACTAACCTGTTTTCTCTTCCTGTACTCCAGCTTTACTACTTCCGCAAGCTACACATTTGAAGACATTTCCTTCATTTCTAATCATGCACATTTGACATTCCCAACATCCTGGTTTTATTTTAAATGCGTCACCGAATCCTGAGGCAGTCACTGCCGGCTTTTCACTTGTTTTTTGAATACCTACAATAATTTGCCTATCGTTAAAGTGGAAAGGAAATATTTCTCTAAAATTTTACTCACAATAAAATCTACTAAATTACATTACAAATGCACAGTTTTAAAGATGAATAATAACAATAGTTCTTATTTTATGCAATACTACAATATATCGGATTTATTTTGAAAACTTTCCAAGGTAGGTACTGAAACTTTTGGACCGAAATTAATCATAATGCATCGTCAGTTTGTAAGTGTATAGCCAACTCGTTTAAGCGAGAGACCAAATGAAAAATCAACAAACCGTTTGGCCAGTTTGTGAAATAGCGATCCAAGAACCAGTTAAGCGGTTCGTCAAACTATCGACTTTGTAACTGCACCTTTATATTGCTATGGGAAACAGCACTAATTTCCAAAAACAGTATAATTGTGTTCTCCATGCCTGATACGTCTATATTAGTGATGTAACGAATGTTGGATTTTTCACATTCACGAATGCGAATGTGATTGCGAATATTTATCTTCAACATTCGCGAATGCGAACGCAAACGCGAATATTTCAAAATTTCAAAAAAAAACGTCAGTTAATTTCTCTTTGGCATCTCTCAAAAAAAGTCCCAATTATTTTTGTCATCATTGGTGTTTGGTGTAAAATTGAAATTCAAGTTGAAATTTTGTCGAAGTATGTTATTGATTCATTTGATTCCAATCTCCCTATGACACAAAGAGCTTATCCAATTCCAATAGTATGAGATAAAGCTGCAAGATTTATGTATCATGTATACAGTTGTTGTTGATATTCACCGAGACCCAAAAAATACAGGGTGGTCCGTAAGTAATGGACCATTGGAAATACAAACGTATAAATTTGAAGATAGTTTAGGGCCTGGGAAGTTATAATATGCGTTTCGGTGTATTTTCTAAACGGCGCCACAAAAGTTATGTTGTTGATATAACTGTGAGATTAACTTCTTTATCGAACGGTATCATTCTATTTATTGAAAAATATTAAAACTGCATACTTTTTGCGACAAAAAGGTATACCTCTTTCTTATTAGTCTCAAATAGTACTTGTTTTCGAGATATTCGCATTTTTAAACCCCACCTTATAATTTTTATTTCATTTATTGGCAAAAGATTATTAACGTTAGTAGGCGCTGATGTCAGCAAATTTATTATCTGCTATAATATAGCAGGAACATTGATAGTTTCGAAAGCCTATTGCTTTAATCAAGGCAACATGCTTGAGTAAAGTTTTCCACCAGTCCGCCAATGTTATCATAATAGTATATTAAAGTATAAGTGGATATTAAGGTCTTTAAAACACGCGCGATTTTTCTAGCACGACGGCGGAGCCGGAGTGCTCGAAATGGAGCAAGTGTTTTAGATACCAGTTATCCACGAATACTTTACGCTATTTTTTTTATTGGTGCACTTTGAAATTAGAAATACTGGTATTTATTACTACTACAAGAAAAAGAAATGGAAATAACTTATAAAAAATTGTTGAATTCGTGATGACATTAGTTTACCTTGCGTTGTCATGGAAATGTTAATAGAATCAAATTAAATACCATTTCCTCCGATTTGAAAAATCGAAATATTAATATTTCAAACAATATCACCTGCACTTTCCATTTTCATTTATAAAATTGAAATTGTTAAATATTGTTCAAATAAAGGTTTTGACGTTACAAAGTTCCTACTGCTGTCAGATCAATAATAAAAAAGTTGTCATTTAGACGTTTATACCATTAGGCATTACACTTCGTGTCTCGAGATGTTGATGTTGCCATGTTCACTTTAAAAAACGCGCGTGTTTTAAAGTTCGTTTTAAACACGCTGGGGCGTGCTTTAAATAGGTAAAAGGGTTCACCAATAAAAAAAATTTAATATCTATATAAAGAAACATTTTAGATATGGTGTATTCTGCACAAACTGACATTTGAATTCAACATAGAATCCGAGATTAAACTTACTGAACTATTTTTTTTTTTAAATAAAGTACTTGATTTTCGAACAAATTGTAATCTCTGATAAGAATCTCAATCTCAAATACATAAATCTGTACCCTGCGTTAATGTTTGACCAACTTTACTTACAGTCAATAACATTTTAATATATTTGTTTACTTATGTTAAATTGATAACATAACAGAAATAAATATTTTTTATATAGGAACTTCAATTATTCTTGTTCATTTCACATACTTAAGTTGCCTCCCAGTATAAAATAAGAACCGTTTTACACGTACGAGAATTATTGCGAAATTTACTCTGAAAAATTTCATAAGAATAATTTTTTCTGTTTTACACGTCAAAGAATTATTGCCAAAATTTTCAGAGTAAAAATAAATATTTTTATGACAATAAACTAGAAAGTGCGCGAGAATCAACGCAGAAGCCAAAAATAGGTTAAAAACCATAATGGCGTCATGTGTCATTAATTGTTGTCGTTATCAACCATTAATTCTTTATTTAGGAAAGCCAAAACCTTGGCATAACTGCAAATCTCAATTGATAGAATAAATAATCAATCAAATGAACGGTTCAAATAAAGCTGATTATTTAGAACTGTCAATATGTAAATCATGGTAAATCGTAACCATGACAACTTATCCCAAAAACAATCTCACTGCGCAGGCGTATGGTATGAATTCTTATGAAATTTTTAGTGGTAAAAATATTATGTGTAAAACGGTCAAGCAGTGAAATGTTTTCAAAATTCCTATGAAAATTACCAATATTATTTTCAGAGTAAATTTCGCAATAATTCTCGTACGTGTAAAAAGGTTTCAAGTGAGAAATATATTTGATTTCAGTATACGATACATATTTTGCATGTTTCTGTCTCGGCCGAAACTGACACCACAGGCCGATGGTTCGTTTTTGGTTTTGGCCAGAAACCACAAATTAATTAATCATAATATATTTGATAAAAGGTTAACTTTATAAGGAAAAAGATATTTTGGGTGTGAAATATAAAAAAAGACTGTTCAATTTTCTAATACTAAAAAGAATAATGAACATATCGCAATGAACCTAGAGAACTTTTTTACATACTTGTCAAAGTTATCAGACTAATTTCATAGAATAGTTTGAAATTGGAAAAATATGAAAATACTATTGTAAATCAACAGGTAGAGATACTCTCTATTGTTAGATTGTATACCTCCTACTATAACTGCCTGATATTTTAGATCATGTTAGATATGACAATTATCTATTTTAGTTACTCGTTAATTTGTGTCAACTTCTATAATTCACCCTTCACGATGTAAATGTAATTCGCGAAACGACTATTAACAAATATATCGGTCGACATATGTTCCCGTTTATCAAATTTCTCTCAATTTCGTTTGGTCCTTAGCATGAGCACTGTAAAAAATGAGAATAGCAGAAAGTTAAATAATACTTACCCTTCACATCTGTTGGTTGTGTTGCATCTTTTCTGGTAGTATTACATGCTACACACTTGTTGGTAACTCCATCGTTTCTAATCATACAAGTTTGACATTCCCAAGTGCCAGGCTTCATTTTGAACGCGTCACCAAATCCTTTAACATCCGGTATTTTGTTAATTTGTTTTGCATTGGTTGCATCGAAATTCAACGTTTCAATGGATTGATTCGTTTTCTTGGGCGATTCGGGTTTTGTTGATGCACTATTATTTTGTTTTGTTGCATTTAAACCCTGTTTATTGATATCTTCGACGACAACACTATTTTCGTCCATAGCATTCTTTGCTTTCTGTAGTGTTGACAAAAAGTCATTTGCGATTTGTTCAGTTTTAAAACGAGCAGTAAACATCTCCGTTACTATAATACCCTCTGAAAAATCTTGCGCCTGCCACACAACCGCTTTGGAGTTGTTAGAATTGATTTTAAAGAGCATATCTTTGAGAACTCTATGATTGCAGCACACTTTATGTACTTGATCTCGTCTCATTAAAAGTCGAATAAATTCGTCTTTTAATATTTTGAGAGTTCCAATTCCTCTTTCTTTCCATTCGCTAACTTCTCCGCTTGAATCGAATCTGAATAGTTTTGCTCTTTCTTCAAATAGAACTTCTGAATTCTCTTCGCCAGTTTTAATGTCGATTAATTCAGGTAAATTTACAACCGGCTTAAATTCAGCTGTTGGAACGAATTCTTCAATTGGAGACGATCTGCCATCGTCTTGTTTTTTATCTTGAGGTGGAGTAGACGTAGTTAGGTTTAAGTTAGTGAATTTCGCATCAGTTTTTCCAAAAAAGAATGTAGAAAACGGACTGTTTTTGTTCGTATCCTTCACTTCAGTTACTGTGGGAACTGCTTCAGTTTCTTTCGGTAAGAACGTTGGTGTACCAGTAAACACAAATCCTCCCATAAATGTACCACTGTCTGAAATAGGTTTTATTTCTTTGTTCAGATCTTTCTTCTGTTCGGGCGATTTTATATCGAGAGAAATATTTGGATTTTTGCTAGATTCTTTGGCAGATTTGAAAACTTCAGCAAATTTCGTAGCATCCTCAACCAATTTAAATTTAACGCACAACATTTCTGATTTTATCTCCCCATCAGCAAAATCTTGAGCAGCCCATGTAAATGCTTTTTCGTTGTTGCCTGTTGGATACAGTGTCATTTCTTTGGTTATAAAGTGATTAGCACATATTTTAAAGACCTGATCTCTTCTCATGAGAATTCTAGTTTTTTCGTTATCTGGATTTTTCAAAATTTTCAGATTGCCCACACCTGAAAAAAAAATACATTTTAGTCCTTGCTTAAGAAATCACAATCAAACTAATGTATTTACCTAAACATGTTGGAATCAACGTAATGACAATAGTAAAACTGTTGCTGGGTTGAAAAAATAAATCAGTTTTAGTGCAAATAAAAGATATTGTAGTTATTTTAAAAAGCAAGCAGCAGCTTATAAAAAAGGTAGCAGATAATGATTTACGATTCTGTTTATACTGGATAGCAAGTAATGAAAGCAAAGTGCTGTACAGCTGGAAAAATACCCTGAGTCGTTGTTTCCTTCTCTATAAATTATCTACATAAAGAGTTCGGCGAAAGTATTGAAGAAAATATAAATTGTTGGAAAAATCTTTTTATACCACAAATTTTACTACAACTTGAACCACAATTTGAAGATATTTAGAAATATAAAGGGTGTTCCAATTTTGCTTCTTCAAATGGATCTTCGGCTATTCAATGGCAAATTTAAAAAGATCAGTTTATTTGTGACAGATATTTTGCAGCACATTTAAAAACTTTTGAAAATATTATTTCATCAAATAATTCATATAGCTATAATACTGTGTTTTGATTTATTCCACATTCAAAAATTGGAAATCAAATATAATTAGCATAGGTTGAAATATTAGAATTGAAGGGTTTTGTGGCAAAATGTAATCATAGATGTGTTCTTTTTGACTGAGATCTCAGTTAATCATCGGTAATGTGCGCGTTCTTTTTCATTTACTCACTTGGAAGTGAGCTGAGATTTTTCCTCCCCCTTCACCGATGCTGAATGTGTTGTAAGGGAGTATCAGTTGGACTTGAGTCGGAAATAAAGTGGAGGGGTTGAAGCGTGGTTATCGGTGCTTACTCACATCACTTTAAAACCTTGAATTTTCATTTTCCCATGTTTTGTATGTGCCCCACTACTTTTCACTGTACCGTTTATTTGATGCTAGTGCTTCTAGTTTAGTAAGGTACTCACGATCCACATTGTCAGTGTATCTGCTAATGTTTTTTAGCTAGTTATTCCAAAATATAATAGTTATTTGACAGTGTACTAGTTTTTATGTTCAATGTGGAGTTGATAGGGAACTTTAGTTTTATTCAAAATAAAAATTTATTTTTTAGTAATACTTCAATTGAGTAAACAAAAATAAAATATTACAACTTAAACACAACATATAGTAAACTATTACGCCATGCAAAAGGTTAATATTTTTGACAAAAATCCAAGTAGAAAACGTATGATGCCATCATATAAAGGACATTGCGTAGTATCATTTTAATATGTTTTGGACACGAAAATGTTCAGTCATTGGTTATAATCATTTAAAACGAAAAAAACCTTATTTTTTGTTTTTTTCTTACTATCTGTTTATGGAAAATATAGTAAAATCGTGAAAATCTCGACGTTTGGTTTTTCGGTTACGATCTTTTCAACTAAATATTTTCAAAAATGACCGACTTCCGGTAGAACCGGGAATGTAACTTTATTTTAAATGGAACACCCTATATATTGATACATTTTTAAAATTGACGTAAAATGTTATTATACTTTTGCCTGAAAACTTTATTTGTAAAATGCATACTTTTTGGGTTATTATCGGTTTTTTCTATTTTAATGCATCCAGAGGTAAAAAATAGGGAAAATTCATGTATACTTTCCTATACCGGAACATTACTGTTATCCAGATATTAAATGATTTCTGTAAATTTTTGGAGGTGTAGAATATCTTACTGCAAATAAAGCACAATATGTTCTTGTAAGAACTTTGTCATATTTACCATGTATTTGTGAAATATGTCTTCAAATAAAACACCGGTTCGGTTGAAAAGTGTTATCTAATGTTGAAAATAAATATTAAAGAATCACAAACGAATCTCAAAAAATAGCTACAGTAACAAACACAAACAAGAAGAAAAATATCTAGAGCGATCAGATTTCCAAACTGCTCGAGAGGATACCAAATATGCACATGGCCTACTTGGCGCCAATTCTCGGTAACAAGGTCAACACTTGCAGAGGGGTAGTTTTTCGATGCAACAGCACAGGACCGGCCAACCCACTATCAGACATCCACGCACTATTTTTAACAGTATTAAAAGCAAATTTACAAAATATTTTCAATTTCTTAGTGCGGGTACGGGTCAAAATGAAATTTAGACCACACCTCCATTATAAAAAAATTACAATTACAATTGCGATAAAACCAACCGTCGCTTGGCGTCTGCTCTTCGCGCATATAAAGGGCATACGAAAAACTTACGCATATGAAGATATGAATTCTCAAAAAAATTAAAAATTTTCCGGTTTTTCCTGATTTTCAACATGTCATTGAGATTACTTCAGTACGTTTCACGCTATATGAAAAAAACTAAAAAATAAGGTTTTTTCGTTTGAAATGTTAATAACAAATTACTGAACAGCATTTGCGTGTCCAGAACCTATCAAAATTATATTATGCAATGTCTTTTATATGATGAGATCATCCGTTTTCAACTGAGATTTTTGTCAAAAATATTTAACTATTGCTTGGCCTAATTATTGAAATATTTAATTGAACAAGAAAAAATGGAATCAGAATAACATTAGGATACTGGAATGATGTTAATTAAGAATAGAATAAAGCGTGAAAGAAATAATAAAGATGTGTCAGCAATTACCGTGCTTTATATTCAAATATCTCATATTAAACAATCACTTTATGAAATAACTGCTATGAGATCCAAAAGTGAAATAATAATTTCAATAATTCCTTCATGAAGGCAGGCTAGTGTGAAAAGCGTAAATATGCTGTAGCAACATTATTTTGTTAACAGTAAGTAAAGAATTCCTAATCTCAACTAGTTATAGGTACTTAATATAACAGCGAATTCTATTTTTTTTGTATTTCACATACCAGGAATATTCTAACTGCTATTATCAATTACTTACCTTTATACTGATAAATGGTTATACTATACATGCATATTTACCTCTTTCTTTCCATTCTTTCACTCCATTGACTTGTACAAGCCTAAATAATTTTGCACGCCCGCAAAACAGTTCAGTTTCACATTCTTCGCCGGTATTGACAGGAACTTCATCAGGTAGAGGAATGACAGGTTTAAAGTCCACGTTCGGTTCATGATCTTCTGGAGAATAATTCGATAGGTCACTCTTGTTCAAACTGTCACTAGGTTCAATATGACGTTTCTCTTGATCTGCTATTGGAAGTTTTAATTTTTCGTTAGATTTAATAGAAAAATCTGGCTGATTGGATGTAGTTGTAGCTTTTAAGAAGTTAGATTTGATATGTTGTGGAGGTATAGTGACTGATAATACAGGTTGGGAAGTTAAAGTATTCTCAGTTGGTAGTGGATCTGATGTTGTTATAACAACATTCACTGGAGGTACTTTCCCGAAAGTAGGAATTATTGGCGAAGAGCTTGATGTAAATTTAAGGCTTGCAGCAAGTGTAGATTTTGGTAATTCTTTTTGTTGAGTTGATTGTGATACTACAGGAGGTAACGCTTGGATATTTAATGTGTCTAATCCTAAATTGAGAGGAACAGATGATTGACTTGACAATAAATGATGACCGGCTGATGATACTGTTACACTCGTGGACTGCTGCTGGTCTGGTAGAAATGGTAGAGATCCTGAAATACAAAAAATATGTTGTCAAAGTTAAATATTAACATACAAAAATGAACGGTAGTCTTACTACTACTACTAATTATGAATTATACAGGGTGAAATTTTTATTTTTACAGTTATTAAACACATACATAAAATACCTGATGTATTTGATTTTGATACATTAAAATAAATGCTCAAAATTTTCTCCACCTAGTTGTTGACAATGGCATAGTCTCCAATAGAACTCTTCCTCAACTTTTTTTGAAGTTTGAGGTAGTTATCCTGTCTTTAAGGTCTACAATGCTAGTTGGTTGTGTTGCATATACTTTGTTCTTGAGATAACCCCACAGAAAAGAATCTAACGGCGTAAGGTCTGGCGATCTAAATAGCCACTCAATAGTACCTCTTCGTCCAATCCATTTATTGGGGAAGATTTCATCTAAATAAGTTCTTACCATTATAAAGCATAATGGGGTGTTGCCCCATCTTGCTGGAACCAAACATTTTCATTTGGAAAGCTAGGATTTATTGCGTTGGGATATAAGTTTGCCAACGAAGGAATAACTTCATTTCTAAGCATATTAAAGTATTTTTCAGCTGTCAAATATCCATCTATAAATATAGGACCAATAATATGGTCGCCTATGATACCCGCCCAAACGTTCACCTTTTGAGGGTACTGAGTATGTGTCTCACGCAATCAATTAGGATTCTCTGCTGACCAGTTCTGTTGGTTTATCTCTCCATTCAATGTGAATGTTGATTCGTTAATTTCTGTTCAGCTTATTCATCAATCTTTCGCAGAAATCCATTCTACGATCTGCATCGTCTTCTGTTTCCTCCTGCACAAAAGTTAATTTGCAGGGATGAAGTTTTTCTTTAACATCTTAGAACAGTCGTATGACTAGCATCATTTTCACGGGCAATTTTACGTGTACTTGAAGTTGGATTCTCTTCGACTCTTAACAAAATATCCACTTTCACATCATCTTCAACGAAGTGTGGTTTTCTTTTCAATGGTTTGACATGTCCAAGTTCTCTGAATTGTGCATGAATTTTAGACACAGTACTTTGTGAAATATTAGGCAATTCGGGATACCTGTGATTAAATAAGTTTGCCACTTCAACTTGACTTCTGCAGTTATCCCAGTGCCGGATCATCATTAAAATCTCAATTCGGCGAGACTCAATTAAATATTTTATTGTTATGTCGACATCGAAAGAGTGTTTGACAAAGATTTTACTTTTTCAGTATAAACATCAACAACTGAGAGAATAGTAAACAATCCACATTATTTACCGATTTTGTCTAATTATTGGCGTTTTTAGACAATTTTTAGGTATTCATGATAACATGACTGAATGACTCAGGAGGCCAGAACCCTTTTGCGAAATTAGCTTCAATATAATATTGGAAGAAATAGTGTTGAAAAGTGGGACCATTGGAAATATCTAGTAGGACTCAGACAATCGAAGATACTATTGGGAGACTACAACTATAGTTTGGCAATTTTATCTAAACATACGGGGCATCGGTAAAAGTCGAGGAAACATGGATCTTATCTGTCAAAACGTACAAATGGCGTACTGTACCTATTTTATAAAGTAAAACTGACAAAACAATGGTCACTGACAATACCAACGACACTGGATAAATCAATATCAGTTAACTGACGAAGTGAGAGGGAAGAACACACGCCTGCGCTTGCCAATAAGAAGTCAGCTGTTGATAATTATGGTTTTCGCACAACGCTGCCAGAGCTTGAAGAAGTTCATAACAAATTTTGAAAAGTGTTCATATTTTAATATTCAATACTTGACAAAATAAAGTTAATAGACAAAATCCAAGTAATCAAGCACATTGAAGAATTAACGTTCAATCAGATTGTCAATAATGTTAATAATAAAAAGTCTATTTTCTTATTATTATCAATACATACTTAGTACTTTACTTTTCCATAGTTAAACGTGGCAATATCGAATGTTTTCGACTGCATTCCTTCCAGAGGTTTAGATAAATTTGTCAGACATTATGTAAAAACAAATCAATGCCTGAGTCACAGTAAAAGAGAGTCTCAACAAGTGGTCCGACGTCACCCTAAATGCTCAGAATAGTGGAGTAAAAGCAATGTAGATTCTGTGGTAAAAGAAGCCTCTGTTTACAAAACTTGCGGATTGCATAGCAATACAGAATCCTAGAACACCAAGGAGAGTACTGGAGAGAAGAAGGGCACTTACCTAAACGAAAGTCTGTGGATACCCTAAAATTCCTTTGGACATAGGTTCAAAGGAACTAGTTTCTCAGGAAGTAGAAGGGGGGCACAATACATCATTTAGGTTCAGTGAATGTAATCCCAATATTCTTTTCTTTTCAATTTCTTGGGAAATTAAACCACAATATTTTTAAATTATTTATTTCAACGTTTCGGTAGCGTTCCAGCTACCGTTGTCAAGATAATATGAGTAGAAATTAATTTTTATCCTTATCTGACACAACGGAAAAAATTTGACAACTAGACAATCAAAAATATTTTGAAGTTTAAGACTGCAAAATTCTGTTATCAAATTTTTATTAAGGTCCATTCATAGTAGATCATATCTCTGGCAAAATGTGAAATGAATGTGAATGATAGTCTACTAGAAATGGAATCCAGTGAAGTGCACGTTCCAGGAACGTTTTTTATTGGGATAGCGCGTTTTTTTTCGCTTATATTGGAAATGTTGCTAATAAAACGCGTTTCTTTATACTTTTTTTGTGTATGAATATTTTTGTTTTCAAAATATGTATACTCAGTTTTGTGATTTTGTATATTGAAATGTGTATCGATTAACAACTATTCAAATTATAAATCATAAGAAAACCTGGATAAAAACTCATGCTATCCTGATAACACAGGTAATTGATTAAAGTAAAGGTCTAGGTCTAGATGTTTCACCTAAATAAAATTTGTCGCATTCACATGATATATGCATTTTTTTGTAGATTGTTCTTCATTTTTTAATTTCGTTTTTGTTAGTATTGATATTAATGTATTATTCGATTTAAAACTAGTTCTAATATTGGATTGATTACCGTATGTTAAGGGTTTATCAGAAAGAATTAAGAAAATCAAAGAAAGTGCTTTATACAACTAAATGCAGATAAATGTGTAGCTAGTATTTCAGTCGAATGTAGTCAAAGTTGGTTACCAATGTTAGAAAGAGAAATTTCCAATAATCAATTACCTGTGTTATCAGGATAGCATCATAAGTTTTTATCCAGGTTTTCTTATGATTTATAATTTGAATACTTGTTAATCGATACACATTTCAATACACAAAATCACAAAACTGAGTATACATATTTTGAAAACAAAAATATTCATACACAAAAAAAGTATAAAGAAACGCGTTTTATTAACATTTCCAATATAAGCGAAAAAAAAACGCGCTATCCCAATAAAAACCGTTCCTGGAACATGCACTTCACTGGATTCCATTTCTAGTAGACTATCATATCGTTGGAATGTCAAAAAATGAAATATTTAATTTCACATTTTGCCAGAGATATGATCTACTATGAATGGACCTTAATAAAAATTTGATAACAAAATTTTGCAGTCTTAAACTTCAAAATATTTTTGATTGTCTAGTTGTCAAATTTTTTCCGTTGTGTCAGATAGGGATAAAAATTAATTTCTACTAATTTTATCTTGACAACGGTAGCTGGAACGATACCGAAACGTTGAAATAAATAATTTTAAAATATGGTGGTTAAATTTCTCAAGAAATTAAAAAGAAAAGAATGAATAATATACCACAAGGAACATACAGAAGATAATCCCAATATACTGGATCAGTGAGTAAATATTCCAATGCATGGGAAAATCTTCATATTAGAACCATGTCTGAAACGTGCAGCGTAGTTGTGCACAGAGTGCAGGAATCATTTTTGGCAATTATAACTGGTTTCATGATTGGTAAGAATATGAAAAAGTACAAGCAAAAATACAATAAATCACTATGGCTACAGTGTTTTCAGAGAATTTGTTCGAGTCGAAAAAAATTCCACTTAAATTAATTGGGATCAGTGCTGTGACATATGAATCTGCTTTCAAAAGTAAAGCTTACTTGCACCTAAATACATTTGAAAACATCAACAAGTTATTTTAAATTTGTGTATAAAATTACCTGGTTGTGCTAAATTGAGTCCTCCATATGTATACGGCAAACCCGGATATATTCCTGGATACAGCATTGCAGGTGCATATGCAGCTACTTGATTAGGATTTGGTATTTTATTGGTTTGATAGTTGGGAAAAGATCCAGGTACGATCGGAGGGTAAGAACCAATATTTGATGGGAGATTATAATCAACTCCATAATCTGGATCAAGTACGTATAGATCTTCATCACTTAACTGATTTTTTGTATCATGTTTTTTTATTTCCATTAATTCTTTTTTCATTTCCTACAGAATACAAATTAAATTATTATATTTCATACCAACCAAAGATATAATTATAGTTTACTAGCAATGGGGCCTGGTGAAGTGGCTAGAGAATTGTTTTGATGAGATTTTTTTCATATGTTTTTGCTTATTTTGGAAATGTTGCTAATAAAACGCGTTTGTTGTAACTTTTTCTTGACATACAATTATTTTTGTTTTGAAATATACTTTAAATCAATTTTTAGGTATTGGTTAACAACAATTCCAACAATAAATCATACGAAAACCAAACTTATGAAATTATTCTCATAACGAAGGTAATTGATTACTGGAAATTTGTTTTTTCTACGACCATGCGCTTTAACCCACTTTCCCGCACGAATTTAGTTTTGAAAGTGTCATTTTCCCGCACTAGTGCGGGAAAGTAAAAGTACGCACATTTTGACCTTATTAGATAGTTTTTTACTTCGGAAGTAATAACTATTGTGACTACAGGTAAATAAATATTCACGAAATAGTCCATAAAAAAAATGTTTCCTAGCTCTTTGTTGCATTTTTCATTTTTTGAAAATATAAAGTAATGAAGATATTTTTATATAACCCTAACACCAAATAACTCAACTTAAGGGGAAATTTTAAGTAATTTACAGAATGCAACAAGTTCTGTTTTAATATTTATATTTATAACAATTAGTAGTTTTTGGTTAAAGTTTTGTATATGTATGTTGAAATGAAATAATTTTAGAAAAATGGGTTGGTATATTTTTTGTACATACGATCGTAGAAAAAATAATGTTCATAACTCATGCGCAGTGTATTTCCGCACTTGTTAAGAAAATAACTATTTCGATATTGGTTACCGAATTTGACTACATTCTGCTGAAATGTTATTCATACATTTCTAGTACATTTTTCACTTTTATTATTAGGCTTTTTCAATAAGATCCGACGTGCCGTCTTTCTGTGAAAGAGCACAGCATATACTCTGTGTCTGTCCTGCCACCTCTCAATACAGGTATCTAATGTTTGGCATGGTCTCTCACAGATCATTCGGCAAATAAAATAATCAGCTTTGTTGAGAAGCTGAATTGGTTTGGTGAAATATGAATAAATGTGAGTCACAATAGTATTTTATGCAATGAACATGTATTAATGGCCATTACATGAAAGTGGCATACAATATTTTTTCTACTCCGGTTAATAAAAATTATTGAATCAATAATTATTAATTAAATCAATTTCAAATATAGTTACTTTTGAAAATCAAAATTATTTGACAGCTATCAAATTAAGTGTCACTTAATATGTCTGTTCGCCTGCAATAAAAGTGTAGCACTGAGCTATATAATTTTGAAGAATTCAGGTCTATCTGTGAAAAAATACGTATAAAATTACTAAATTTGGGAATATCTATGTATATTGCATTTGTAAACTGCAAGAAGCATTAAAACATAATTAAAATAAATAAAATCGTATAGCTCAGTGCTACACTTTTATTGCAGGGAACAGACCTAATATGATTAACTTCAGAAATGTCAACCAGGTATCCATGGTTATATACTAAATATTGTGCGAATGTCGCATTTCTATTGGCTTAAAAATCTGTATCATAATGAAAATCTGTATCATAATGAATTTCATTTTGATACAGATTTTAGTCTTTTAATAAGTATATTATAAAACAGGAGTACAAAAAAGAATATTATTAAACGAGCAATTTATGATAGCCATAATTCACGATGGGTGACGTTTGCGTCACGAGCCGCAGGTGAGGGGCGCAAGTCACCCAAATGAATTATGGCCATAAATTGCGAGTAGAATACTATACTTTGTCCACGACCCTTAATTTATTTATTAATAAATAAAATCCAGTAACGATTTGGCATATTACTAACCTCAAAATGTTGTGGCAGCTACATCAAATAATTTGACATATATAGAGATGGGCGATACTGTAGAAAGTATCAATACAACGTACCGTTATAAATATATATTTTTTTAAATACTTAATATTATAAAATATCGTTATGGAAAGTATCAATACTAAAAATTACAATATTTTATCGATACGATATATCGACTGTTTACTACCAATACCTCCTATCTACCACTTTTTCTGAAAATTTTGTTTCTACACAAATGGATAGATAATATTTAAATCTATGGAATGGAAATAACTCCTATTTCCGAATATTATAATATTCGCGCCAATTTGTAAATGCCAATATCACCAAACTACGCAGGCAACATAACGTGGAAGCTATACCTCCTATCTAGCAGTTTGTTATTATCCGTGTGCAAGTGTTAATATAGCTGGTAAGTTTTGTTGAAATTATTGTTGTTTTTATGTGCTTTTTGAAGGTTTTTTTTGGTTGTATCAGGTATCTAGTTAATATAAGTCCTAAGACTAGCATTGTTTTTGTATGAAAAGCTTATTTTACTTATAAAAACTTGCAAATCAAATTACTCTGTAGATAGCAGCTTTTTCTTTTCCTGGGTTTTGTATATTACCAGTAGAAAGGAGCTTTTGAATTTACCTAACTAAACGCTCTATGAAAATATTAAAAGTAATAATAATATTAGAAATAAATAATAATAATAAATTTTCCTAAATAGTAACAATGTACAGTGTGTCATTTTTTTCTTGTCTTAGTGACTCAGTTTGGGAATAGTTTAATGTTATAATTTTTTTAATCAAGGATAGAGATTTACAGTTTTCGCATCCCTGTGCTACTTTTTTAAAAAGAAAAATATGCTTCACTTAAAATTTAAATTGTTCCTTGTTCAAAAACACTTAATACTAATATTGTTATTATTTTCTTCAAGGAAAAAGTTATTATCACTAAACTATACTGCTCATTAGGTAAATTAATGACAAAAAATATAAACAAGTTACCCAAGTGAAAAAATCTAAATAATTTATTTTATTTCAGAACACAATGACTACTAGAAAAGACATAATCATGTCCATGTTAAATATGAAGACTGATGCATCTCCTAATGTAACAGATCAGCAACAAGAATCTGTTGTAAGTGATCCGCCACAAGAATCTGTTTTATCCTCGCCTCCTCTTCAATTAGATTGTAACAAAGAAAATTCTCTGGAATTGTATCAGAACTCTAATTTTGACGATCAAAATCTTCTAAACTGTATTTTTGATCAAAATGTAATGATTTCATTTGTGGGGTGTAAAGCTGATGATATTCAACTTATAAATGAAACTGTTGTCTTTGATGATAGTACCAATCGCGAATGTATACGTATGCCGAACAGTGATGTGACAAACAGTGTAACAGGGCAAACTAAAATGCAAGGTAACAGCAATGTCCCTGATAATAATGATGATTCTCTTCCAACTACTGATTCCGACAATACACCTGAAGTTAACCCCGATATTGTTGTTCAAGAAAATACAAACACTCAAGAAACTAGCAATGTTCTCGATGCAAATGATATACCTTTCTTGATTAGGGACAACAATTTTGATAGTTGTGACTTCAGTGAAGACATGGAAAGGACGCAAAACAACGATGACTATGATTTACAAGGCGACCCCAATTATTTACCTAGTGCGACAACAGCTGACAACGAATCCGACACTGATAGTGATGATTCTGATGGTGACCTATTAAACATTGGACAACATTCTCAAAATAACAACGTTGAAGAGATAGTAGAATATGGAAACATGAACGAGGGGAGAAAGAGAAAACATAGAGCAGAGAAGAATGAATGGAAGAAAAATCGAAATAAGAAACTGAGAATGGAAGGGCAGGAATATTTAGGATACACAAAATCAAATGGACAAAAAATGAAGCAAAACCAAATTAGGCCGGCCAGAGTACTAAAACCCACTTGTACTTCTTCGGTTTGTAGAAAATCCAAAAAAAGAATGTGTGGAAAGTTCACGGAAGAGAACAGGCAATTCTTGTTTAAAAAATTTTGGACAGAGCTTAACTGGGACCAAAGAAAAATATACGTCGTTGGTCATGTTAACAGGATTGCTACATCACGTAAAACAACAGCAGGTAGCTCACGCAGAAGCGAAACCTTAAATTATACCTTAACTTTTAATAATCAGAAATATCCAGTCTGCCGAAAAATGTTTCTCAATACGCTTGGACTTGGTTCCTTCACTGTACAAAGTTGGACAAGAAAAAGCGACCATGCGATGCATCCGCATAAAGAAGCTGAAAATTCAAGCCGCGTGAAAAACAATCCATATCAAGAAGACATAAATTTCTTAAAAGATTTTTTGAAATGTTTACCGAAGTTACCTTCTCATTACAATAGGGCTAATTCTTCTAAACTGTATTTGGAGCCAGTTTTTAAATCCTTAAAACAGGTTTATGACTTATACACTGACGAGTGTAAGAGGGCAGGCAAAAGAAATCTTTCAAATAAGACATTTTACAGTCAGTTTAACGACAGCAATTTAGCTCTTTATCAGCCCAAGAAAGATCAATGCGATATTTGCGTGAGTCATACAGTTGGAAATATTAGTGACGATAAATACTCAGAGCATATTAAAAAAAAAGAAAGAGCACGAGCCGAAAAAGAATGCGATAAAAGATTAGCTCAAGAAGAAAATTGCATTGTTCTTACTATGGACCTCCAAGCAGTCAAAGTTTGTCCAGTCGTACAAGCTAGCAGTGTTTTTTTTAAGACAAAGTTATGTTGTCATAATTTCACGGTTTACAATGTTGCTAGCCATCACAGTACATGCTATTGGTTCACAGAATATGATTGTGACTTGGTAGCTTCCGCATTCACATCATGCATAATAGATTATTTAGAAAGACACTGTACTGCTAAAAATTTACCGATTATTATCTATTCGGACGGCTGCACCTACCAAAACAGAAATAGTATTTTGGCTAACGCATTACTTATTTATACCCTCAAAAATAAGATTCAAGTGACTCAGAAATTTCTGGAACGGGGTCACACTCAAATGGAGTGTGACTCCGTTCATAGTTGCATTGAGCGGAAATTGAAAAATAGAAACATTAACTTGCCAAGCGACTATATTTCAGCAAGCAAAGAAGCCAGAACCAAACCATTCCCATACGAAGTAATCAAACTAAGTTATGACTTTTTTAAAGACTACACAAAAAATTCTTTGAGGTATACAAGTATACGACCAGGTAGGAGGCCCAACGATCCTACAGTCACGGATATTCGTGCCCTTCGGTACAATTTACAAGGTGTAATAGACTACAAATTATTGTTTGACGACGAATGGAAAGAGATTCCCTTGAGAACCAGGAAAATACCCGAAGTGATCCTAGATTATCCCTTACTTAATAAATCAAAAATACCTATAAAAAAATCAAAATTTAAACATTTACAGGAACTAAAAAAAGTTTTGCCAGATGATTGTCATAATTTTTATGACACTTTGCCATGTAATAAAAATGACTAATAAAAATGTAACTTTTCTAAATATTTGTTTAATTTAGCCCAGTAAATTAATAACCTTAATTGTACTATTCGCAATCCTTCTATCTGTTATAAAAGCCAAAAACCAACACCTCCTATCTTTCAATAACGTGTAGAAATAGCCTCCTATCTGACATAAAAGTTATAACAATACCTTCTATCTTGAAAAAACATGTAAAAATTGAGCTTTCTTATACAAAATTCATAAAAACAGTTTTAAAAAGAGTATATTAAATCCTCAATATTGATGTTGTATCAATATTTACTTAGAAACCTTTTGAACATTTTTATAAAACGTTTTTTGTCCCTCCTGTAAAATTCTGATTTTTGCACATAGGAGATATTGGTAGTAAACAGTCGATATGTCAGAAACAAATTTCCTGAACAAAATACACAGATTTAATAGTTTATTTCATATTGTAGGTACCCCCATCTCTACTTCATAATACACGTAGTGTATTATAGTTCATAATACACGTAGTGTATTATGGTTCATAATTCACGACAGTTGATTTATGGGTACCATATACCTTTTGTTAGGAGGTAAAATATTGACTTATTATTAGGTTGTCGTGGACAAAAGACTATTGTGAGTCACAGTGGACGGCCTCTCGGTTAACATAAGGTGTGTTCTTTTTGACTGAGATCTCACTTCAGTAAAAGTGAAGTGAGTAAGAGCCAAAAAGGAAGACCTACTCAATTGAAACGAGCGATCTGCCAACGCATGCGTGAATAAGAGACATAAAACATATCTCCTATAACCATGCACGTTCCAACCCCTCCACTTAATTTTCGACTCAAGTTCAACTGATACCTCCTTACCACACATTCAGCATCGGAGAAGGGAGAGGAAAAGTCTCAGCTCACTTTGAAGTGAGTGAATGAAAAAGAACGCGCACATTACCGATGTGAGCTGAGATTAACTGAGATCTCAGTCAAAAATAACACACCTATATTCAACCTTACAGGAAATATCCTTACTATCGTGTTACAAAGTTTACATACTGGTTTTTAACCAATTAGCTACTCATTAATATAGAATGAAATTGCATTACCTGTACAACGTCTACAACATTTTGAAAGTCTCCAACAGAATTCTTGATATCATTTACAGATTTCGAAACCTCTTTCAATCCTTCCACATCTTTTTTAATCAATTTCAATTCATTAACGACCACATTGAGTTTTTCCAACAGATTGTTGTGTGTTTCAGCTATCTGTTTATTTTGTTCGGACACTAACGTGAAAATAGCGTCTCTTGATGTCATCATTTGTCGAATTTGGGCATCTAATCGTTCTGGACTAGGTCTCGCTTCTTGACGTGTCGCATTAAGACGAAGCGGAGTAGACTGATTAAGAGGACCGAGTTTTGTTATATAACTGTTGCCTTTGTTTGTATAAGTTGAATTGGACAAGTACTCTTCACTAATACTAACATCAAACGAGCGATTTTCGTCTGAGAAAATGTCACGGTTGCATCCTAGTTCAATATTGGACAGCATTCTTTCTATGTTATCAATCTCTTTGCCTAGTTGACAATTTAAAGGATGTGATGGGTTAACAAAAGGTTCTCGAAGGCGATCCAACGTTAAATACAAACAATCTCTAGCTTTGGTTAGAGCGAGGGTAATGTCATTTTTCATTTCTCCGGTCACGTTTTCATTGCCATTTTTGTTTAGTTTACTGAATGCGAATTGTTTATAAATCTCGAACTGATAAAAGCTTGCGTAAGGATCTTTTAATTGCTCGAACATATTTAAAGCTTCATCGTATGATTTTTTGTTCATAAACTGGGTGGCAATAAAAAGTTTTCCTTTGTCTATGAAAGAATTCGCTTCAGTAGCAGTGAGTTCATTAGAATCAGAATCAAATAGTCTGTTTTGTACATATGAAATTTTTTGATTGTTTGCTATTTTTTCGAGGAGTGGTAAAGCAGTTTTCCAATACAATTCGGCTCTAGCAATAGTATAGTCTATTTCTGATTGTTTAGTGAGTTTGGACGAACGTTCTTTAAATACATTTGCTAGATTTACCAAAGTTCGTACATCCAAACCATGGTGACCAACACATCTAACGGTTTCAATGCCTTTTATCAATATTAATCTTGTATCAGCCAAATGACTACTCGCCATATTTTTATACATTTTATAAACAGACTCTATGAATACACATTGTTTGGTTGGTGCTAAATTTTCTGTTATTGAAGCTGGTAATAAGTTGTAGTAAGCTAGTTTATTGTCGTTCAATTTTGACTTTGCACTGAATGTAGCACAATAAATGAACGCATAAACATCAAGCAAATTTAAGGACTCCGCAGAACAGTTAGTTAAGTTTTTAATTGAGTACTGCATACCTTCAAACGTTACAAGATTCATGTCGGAAAGGTTACTATTTAAAGATATCCAAACGTAGTGATGTAACGAATCAGGAAATGATAATTGAGCAACTTCATCATACTTCAATAGGTCTGAAATAATTGGTAATTTCAAAACTGGTTCTAAAGAAGGAGTATTTACAACGAAAAAACTGCTCGATATCTTATTATGTTGTTCTCTTTTTATGAAAATCTTTTTGTATAGTTGTTCTCTCCATAATCCCGATGAATATTGTACTGCTTTTTCAAGCAAAACAGATTTGTTATCTTTTGCCATTGATAATAGTACATGACCAACTTGAGAGCATCTGAAACAGGCTGCTTTATACCAACGTTGAACCATTTTCTTAGTTTCTTCAGAAGACTGTGTAAACCAGACGCTTTGTATATCTGGGCGAGATGAATAAGCAGAGAACAAAGCTGGCAATACTATATGTGAAGCTTCTTTAAATTGTATGATGTCTCTTTTAGCTTGTTTTAAAACTAGTGTTGAAATGTGAAAGTGTAGCTGCGTGTGATAATGCATTATAAATGTCGAGATTAATTGACTGTCAGTGCAATGGTTTATGTTTTCGGCTGCTTTATATAACATTTGGTCAAAATTAAACAAAGCTGTTAAATAATCTGCCGAGCTCTTGTAATTATTCCGATCGTCTAAACGTAATGCAACTAATCTTTCCATTACTGAAACTAGGAGTAACCAAAAGTCCCATGTTAACTCCGATTTAAGGGAAACATCTTTTTGGAAACGCATTAAAATTTCAGCGAAATTTTCATACCAGCTAACACTCTGTTGGAAAAAATCCAAGTCTTTGTATTCAATTATAGTTGCATGTTTGTATGCTTCTTTTATCATATTATTTTGAATAAAGTGCTTAAGTAATCTAATTCTTAAATTGATATCAGTAGGTCGAATTTCTAATTCTTTCAATAACAACTGTGATACTTCATGAGGATTTTCATGATTAATTGTTATCAATCTCTCTTTCAAGCTATAAACAGCTGGGTTACTTGGATCAAATGATTGTGCTAATTCACAAAAGTATCTAGCACCTGATAGGTCGAGTTCAATGTTGTCAGATGATAGTATTTCACAAACTGAAATAGAAATAAATTCAAATATTAATTCAATTTCATTTGAGCATAATATAGAAGATGTCTATAACTTTTTTAAAAATAATAAAGCTATAATAGTATGAGATTTATACAATAATACACATAGTAAGTTTTTTTTTGGATTATTATGAAGCCTATTCTGTTTCTTTTCTGTTAAGAGTAAATGCACTGTGTAATGTACAGAAAAAACCTGTAAACTGTGTATTTTCTTTTTAATTCATTGAAGCTTGGTATGGATTAGCTCAATACAGAAAATTGTATAAACAGAAAAAGAAATTATTTTAAAATTATCTACAGAAAAAATGATTTTTTTCTGTGATGGGAAAAAATTTGACATTTTATCTCTGTTGACAGGTAACAAAATATAACTTTTCACGAAATTCGGGAAAAAAAAAGTGAGTACTTTTTTGCGATAATGACCTATTTAATGAAAATATTGAGGTCATCATTATACTTCCGGTTATACCGTAAGCTGCACATAACTTTGTAATTTTCAATGGAAGACCCTGTGTATTTTTCAATTTTAGAAATATTTACGTTATTCTGAACATTTTTTGTTGATATTGAATGTGAAAATGTGAAATGATAGTTATTTGTTTAACTAGGCAGTCAATCTACTTTGCTGCCAAGTTGAACATATAATTTTTTCTCAGATTGTTCATGAGGATATTCCTATTTGCAAATTATTACAATTCCCACAATCTCTTTATTTTAGTTGGTTGCTATGGAAATGTATAATCACAGGCAGCAAAGTAATCACTTTCGTGCCTAGGCAGCAAAGTAACCACTTTGCTGCCTAGGCAGGAAAAGTAATACTTTGCTGATTGATATCAGTCAGCAAAATTAATATTTGCTGCCAATCAGAGAAAAAATATTTTTTCTACAAACGTCAAAAAATGACAAGGTTCGCGCATTGACAATAGTACGCGAAGTGACCCTTTTTTTCATTCTCCATGTTACCATGACACCGTGCGCGAAGCAGTGTGCGAAATACTTACTTCGCGCACTGCATGTAAACCATATGGGATTATTATATTTTAACCTTCAAGTTCCTTAATCAAGCAAAAATCCAAGAAATCATTCATTTATTTATGTAAGGTAAAGTTGGGTAACTTATAACAATAATTAAGTAATTACTTGCTTTGGAAAAACAGTTTAAGCCAGTTCAATACTATTTTTCATATCAAGCTAAGCATGTTACTCATTTTAGAACAATATTTTTGAGGTTTGTGGAAAAAATTTTGTTTGCATCTCATGCGCGAAATACTTTGGTGATCTCGACTATTCTTTTCAACTCGGCTGCGTCTCGTTAAAAAAAATTAGTTCTCGATCACCAAAGTAGCATTTCGCGCCCTAGATACAAAAATAACTATTATTTTATGATATTCCAACAATATGACAGTCTACTAGAAATGGAATCCAGTGAAGTGCATGTTCCAGGAACGGTTTTCATTGGAATAGCGTGTTTTTTCGCTTATATTGGAAATGTTGTTAATAAAACGCGTTTGACTTTTTTATGAATGAATATTTTTGTTTCCAAAATATGTATACTCAGTTTAGTGATTTTGTGTATTGAAATGTGTATCGATTAACAACTATTCAAATGATAAATCATAAGAAAACCTGGATAAAAACTTATGATGCTATCCTGATAACGATGTGGAACGTGACGTCATTAAAATAAAATTCTATTTGTAGTAATCCCACCCCGGGAATTGAACATTCAAGATTGTATGACCTCTCGTATGGCCTTGTTTAAACAGGGTGATTCATAAGTAATGGGCCAAATTGTAAATATATGTTCAGAAGGCCAAAATAATAATATTTTCCTTAACAATAATGGGTCTTAGTCTGCTCCTTACTGAGGTACAGGATGTTGAAACGAAAAAAATAAAATAGATTTTTGTTAATAGATCAGCTACTTTTCTACATAATGACTTGAAAATTGGGTATGAACTAGTTTTTGTAAGGGTAAACAAGAATGTGTGAGAGGATTTAAGTTAACTTGTAGATGTCGCCACATGCGCCATATGAATTAGATGAAATCAGCTACAAATTTTTTATCGCTCATTATTTTACAACTTACTTAATTTGGATATCCCCATCATTTCTGTAGAAAAAAGCTATACTTCTTTGATCTTCAAAATATTAACGATTTTCGAGATATTTGAATTTTACTAATTCACTACAATACATTTCACGGTGGTCGACGTAGCATTTATCTGTTAGGACCTCGGTTAGGACACAAGCATTTATTAACTGGCGTACCATAAATGTGTTTCATTATCTAATTTTTGTATGGTTTCATTTTAATATTATTACCAATTATCAATTACGGTTAGGTAAATGTCAACATTCCATGGCATGCTTGTGTCTTAACAGATTAATGCTAGGTCGACCACCGTGAAATTTAGTGTAGTGAATTAGTAAAATTCAAATATCTCGAAAATCATTAATATTTTGAAAATCAAAGAAGTATAGCTTTTTTCTACAGAAATGATGGGGCTATCCAAATTGAAAAAGTAAGTTGTAAAATAATAAGCGGTAAAAAATTTGTAGCTGATTTCATCTAATTCATATGGCGCATGTGACGACATCTACGAGTTAACTCAAATCCTTTCACACATTCTTGTTTACCCTTACAAAAACTAGTTCATACCAACGTTCATACCCAATTTTCAAGACATTATGTAGAAAAGTAGCTGATCTATTGACAAAAATCTATTTTATTTTTTTTGCTTAAACATCCTGTACCTCAGTAAGGAGCAGACTAAGACCCATTATTGTTAATTAAAATATTATTATTTTGGCCTTCTGAACGTAGATTTACAATTTGGCCCATTACTTATGAATCACCCTGTATAATAATCAATCAGTTTGGATGCTTACTGGAGTATGCCAATTGTAGTTAATTTTGACAAATAATTTTTGTATCTACTAACCTTTAATTACTAGATTATTTTGTTTAGGATCTATCTGCAGGCTTGTTTTATATGCTTCCAAAGCAGAATCTAATTTTCCGAGTTTTTCTAGAGATTTTCCAAGTAAATGATGTCCTTCTGCAGACTTTGGTTTAGCCAAAAGGTATGAAGAAATGTATCGATACGCCTGCTCATAGTCTCCTACGCTTAAGTAGAGTTTTGCAAAAGAAAAACATCTCAAATTCCTCTGAAAATAATAATAAACAGTGAAATAATCTTTAAAATACATAAAAGTACTTAAATATCTTATGACAATACTGTTGAGATACAAGTTTTTTATCAATATACAAGTTAACATCAAATATGAATACAACATCTCAATATTTGGACAACATCGGATATAGATATGAATACCTATTTGACAGATATTGAATAAGTTAAATGTGGCAGTTTTCTGAAGTTTACTCTCTTGTAATTTGTGCTTATAACTTGTTTTCAAACTGGAGGGATTTCTAAATCACACCACATTTACAACATTAGAAGTGTGTTCTGACTTTTGGACACCTCTTGGTCTGACATCACAAGCAGTAAAATCATAAAGACATTCCTAAACAACTCGAGAACGCGTGTAAATTACCATAGATTTTTAGTCTGAATGAAAAATAGTGGAAAATAAGATAAAAACAAAAAGGAAAAAATGTCACATCAGCGGTGAATTGAACTGTCATAAGTACTTCAGGTTTAATTTTTTACTCTCCCGTGTCCCTACTCTGCTCGCTATCTCCTAATCAATTGAAAGTATTCAAAGTGGTATGAAAATAACTTTTTTTTTATTAAACCAAAGGGAATTTAAGAAAATTGAGTTAGTTTGAACCTATTTTTTAACGACCTTTCCAAATCTGTTATTATTTTTTATGAACGCTATTTGGTGAAAATGTTAGCTTGCATTTGACAGTTTTGTACAAAAATCCCTTTGTCGCATCTTATAAATAACACAATAGATAGTGGCTCGATCCATTTTCCCCTTTATAACATATAATCAATCACCCTGTATGTATATTACGTCGTAGAAAAAAATAATTGAATATTCAAAGAAATTTTTCATAAATATACTTTTCAATGTAGTTTCTATAGATTTTGCAAGGGATATATCTCGCTATTTTGTAAATTATTTAGATTAACACACAAGAAATCATTGGAGATTAGATATAAATGCTCGTAATTTTTTAGTGCAGAAAGTCAAATAATCACTACAAAATTTCAATGAGGTTGAGTTGTTTCTTATTCAATTCAGGAATACTTTTTTCAAATACACTATTCTCTTCAAGAAAAGGTTAATAATAATTCGTTGTTGATTTGTTAGTCATTTGAGGATGAATAAGTATGTAAAAAATTCAATTTTGTCACTATACTTTATTCACATTGGAAGCTTAAATATAGCACAAACTAATAGTGAACAGATGTTTTGATATTGAAAATACCATACCATAGAAAAAAATGTTTGTCGAGCTTAAAATTCAAATGAGCTAGTTGTATGCATTTTTGGTAAAAGTATTTGGGTACCTTTAAAGACATTCACAAAATGCAAGTTTGTCTTTTCTTGCCAATCATTTTGAATTAGTTTAATCAAGCTTTGTAGTTCACAGTTGTTTTGAATTTCCAGTATAAATTTATTTTTTGCAGAGTTATTCACATTCAGTATTACTTTGACTTCTAGCTCTTCTTCGTTTTCAGTTGATGGACTCATTTATTTACAATATGTACTTATCTGCTACTGGTATTTCATACAGATTGCGAAAATAACATTCGAACCCTCAGATTACACAAGTAAGACAGAAAAACAGCTGAAAGAGAGAGAAAGAGTTATGCGCGGTTATCGAGGCGTGTATTCAATTCCAGCTAGGGTGTGGATTTATTTCCCGATACTGACCGAATGCTTCTAGCGGTTTAAAATGTTGAAATGGGGGGGCAATGAGCATTCAGTAAATCTCGGGAATAAGTTTACACCCCTAAGGTGAAACAAAGTAATGACCATGCACAATTATTCTTCCTCTCTCTTTCATATATCCTTGTCATACTGAGGCCTTGGTTCCAATGTAAATTTCGCAACCTGTATCTACTTCTAAAAGTGGTGGTTGTGATAAGACATTTTGTATGTCCTTGAATCATTCGTCTTGTTCAGACATAATTGGTATACAATTGTTCAGATATGTAATTATGCCTAGAAGTCTTTGCTATTGTATTTTGTTTTTCAGCAGTTTTGAATTCATTAGTGCTGAAATATTTTCCAGGATCCCGTTCCAATCTTTTTGTTATAAGAATGTGCACAAGAAATTCAATATTTTGTGCATTGAATATGCATTTTCCGTTGTTCAGTTGAAGACCCCTATTTTTGAAGACATTAATAACATTATTTGTGTTTGTTTTCAAGACTCTAAGGCTCTTTAGATTTGGTATAAACTAGTACATTTTTCATGGAACAACTAACAATAATTTTCTCATAACTTGCTGGACAACTTATGCCCCTGTTGATAATCCTATGTGCTTATAGCTCTCCATGGTGTTGTATAAGTTAAGTATTGCTCTGTTTCTTTACTTACCTATATTTACAAGAAATTATTTTTACAATCCAAGAGTGTCAAGTATTTGGCTTTCCTATTTTTGCTACAATTTTATTCACAGTATTTAGCAAGTGGTGCTGACACTTGATATTTTGGTTGGGATTGCCTGGGTTCGTACAGACTCAAATTTTTCTGGATTTTCTGACTTTGGCCAATGGAATAGCTGGTGTCATTATTTTTATAGGTTTAAAACGAGGTTTAAAACTCCCAATTTAACCAATACATTGAGCTCTTTTTTAGCAGTGTTCCATTTTGCATAAGGAATTCTTCTGGCTACTTTATGTTATGGATTTTTGAAGAAAACTATATATGGTAGATGAAGCCTCTTCAACAGTCCCTTAAATCCAAACAAGAGGTTCAAAAACCACATTTGAGATACGGATGAGCTCTTGGAGTTTTAGTCCCTTGAATATTTGTTCATCTTTGTCTACTGACACTTCAGTTACTTTCATATCAGTTCCAATGCTTCACCAAATAAATAACTGCTTTTAAATCTTAAAAGTTATTTTAGTTGTTTATTTGCTAAGGGTGCGATCATTGTAAATCTGATTCAAAATTTGAAGTGTGAACACAAATTATTTTACTTTTCATTCAAATTTACAATGCTGTAGATGACATTGATTTTTCAGAACCTATGCTAGTTCTGGTCACTAGCAGTACTAATTTATACTATCAGTTTTAAACATGACCAGGTAAGTTTTTGAATTATTTGCTGCAGGTTTTACTGTTTCATGTTATATCATTAAATTGAAATGTGTTAACCGATGGTATTATTAGTTAAAAACTTTAGATCACTCAACTATTTTTCATTCAGGCTGCAGCATGGTATAATTTAATAGAATAAGAAATAAAAACTGCAATTGCTGCTCACAATATCAAAGAATATAATTTCAACATAAATTATGTTTTTGTAGTAAATTTGCTTACCTCAGTCTCGTTGTTTACTTTTTTTAAACAATTCTGAACATGGCGATCAACTTCAGATTTATTTTTAAACATTGTGGAATAAATATGATTTTAACCTTTCATATAAACGATGGCCGATGGCTTCTCCAAAAAATAGTTAGTAGATAAATTATTATAAGACGATTACACATATGAAAACAGTTAAAATTTCAATCTATGGAGGCTACGCAAAATACTTCAAGCCGCTAAAATTGACTTTTGACATTTGACAATAAAGTCGACACTCGACTGGTCAAGAATCGATTTTATTCTGAAAACTGTCTTAGAATCGAGTTTGAGCTCCCTGAAATCGATTAGAGTTGACTCTTATTTTATTTGATGACTTGATTTTTTTTACAGCACCTATTTGGTGGTAATATTAGTTATGGTTCATACAACAGCCTTTTTGGTGTGCGTCATCGTTTGTTAATGTCTTTCTAACACATTACGTGGAAAGAAATGCAAAAAAAGTCAGGTCTTTGATTAATCCTAATCAAAATATTGCAATAATGAACCGTTCAAATTTATTACAAACGTCAATCCTAATCATTGACTTTCCAAAATTTGATTGGTTGATGTTCAGATTAAGCGTAAGCGCGACCTATCAATCGGGAGAAATTTCTTTATTTAAAATAGGCATGCAGATATACCTTTCGTATTGTCAATGTGTCTTACATCTTTTTCTACTGTCCCACTGACAGTTCTTGTCAGGTCTGTACTTTGTTGTTCACGGTCAATTATTGTTTATGAAAAGTTAATATGAATATTATTGTTATATTTATTCGAATAATACAAAAATATGCCTATAGATACACGGAAAAACATTAGCATTTTGAAAGTTCTCATGCAAGTATTCTCAATTTAGAAAAAGAAGCTGGTAACTATTAATTTCATAGCCTTGTCGAATTTTGCTGAATGCGATCCTGATGATTTTATTTATCAAATTTAGGGTTAGATATGTGTTAAAATAGCGAATAAAATAAACGACATACCCAAAACCCGAATATACGTCACAAACGATGACGCACACCAAAAAGGCTGTTGTATGAACCATATGTTATGTTTTTCACATAGAGAAATATAATCCAATGTATTTTTTCTACAAACGTGTTAAAAATGCCATTTTTAGCACTCCATAGAAGCCTCAAAAAATGTCACTTTAAGGCACTGAGTGTCATAAACATTTTATGGCACTCAGTGTCTTAAAGTGAATTGTCAAATTTTGAAAGCAAACGTCAAAATATTTAGATTTTAATTATTAACATTAATATTAATAGTACAATTTGTGCAATTTGACAAATTAATTTCCTGCACTGCTGTTTTATCGTGAATCGCAGAATTCGCTTCGCTCATTCTGCAAACCTTCACATGCGTGCCTTAAAAATGTACTTTTAACACTTATATCATAAATAACTATTGTCTATGTATAAATGACTCCCAGTTTAATACGGAATCATTGGTCGCGTTCATCACAACATAGCGCTACCGTAGCGACAGAGCCACCTATACTTACAAGCCATGATCCTAGACTTGGCAACGCTGTATTATGTACTTAGCGTAGTCCGGTTTTCTAGACGTCGCCGATGGTTACTTTGTTAGTATAGGTGTAAGTATAGGTGGCTCTGGTAGCGATCATTAATTTTCTGCTGAACGCGTGTTTTGTTGACTGATCAGATTGAGCGCTGTGGTATCAGTCGCCATTTTTTTAATAAGAATTAAAATGCGCTACATGCTACCGATTGATGATGCATTAACTGTCATAGGTTAAAAACATAATAAAAATATTTGTTTGGAGATATTTTAGTTTGTATTTCAGTGAAATGAATGAACAGATGGTGGTGACTTATGATTTTAATAATAAATTATATAGTGTGTCAGGAAGTTCCACTCCGAGGGGTAAACCACTGAAGGAAATAGTGTACAAAATAGAGAAAATACATTGAAAATACAGAAAATAATCTAAAAAATACTAGTATCATTAGAAAATACTCCTGAAAATACAAGGAAAATGCAGTGGAAAATACAGAAAATTTCTGTTGAAACATTTCTTAATCATATAGTGATAGAAATGAAGATTTTCTAAAAAAAATACTTGAACAATACCTGGAATATACAGAAAATAGTCTACAGATTTTTCTTCAGTGGTTTACCCATCGCTTCATTCTCCATAGTATGCTACAAAGTGGTGCTATTAACACCTATTTTTTAATGTTTAGAATACTTATTCCATAACTATTGACGTATATATCAAATAAAATTGAGTTGTTGTTGTATTCATTGACATTGACAAATATGGTTTTATTAGCACGTTCAGCAGAATTACAAACTGATGGATCACTCTAAAAATCGCTACCTGATCAACTTTGTTGGGATGAACGCGACCATTGTGCCAGAATAGACAATGTAATAAAATTTATAAATTAAATCACTAATTGCCGTTTGCACCAATAGAAGCATAAGCTTAGAATAGCTATGGCGAGTTTAAAATTTAAGGGTCGCTTAGTTTAAGTTTAGTTACACCAATGTTTTTGTTCTGCTTCTTAGCTAAGTGATGAATACATTTGTCAACCTCGCTATTTAAGTTGAGTTTTATTAATTTCTCTATGGTTTCTGGTGACTTTTCGTTTTTGTGGTTTGAAATAACGTATTAAAAGCTGTTAAAAGTCAATTCTTTGAAAATCAAAGGAGTTTATTCTTGTTTTTTATATAAAAAAATTGTTTATAATGGAAAACAGTAAGAAATAAGAAAATCAGATCGGCAAATTATACAGTTCAGGAAAAATAATTGCTAATATTTCCATCGAATTCTTCACAATAGTTTTCACTGTTGTTCCGTCTTCTTGGAAATCCATTTTCAACAATATCCAATACTTCCAAATCATCCTCCATAACCATCCTTCTTCAAAAATTAAAAGAAACACATCTGAAATTGGAAGACAGAATACGAAAACTCGAAAAGAGAAAAATCATGGACATCAAAACGAGCGATTATCTAAGCTTGGCTAGGTGCAGCTTAAAATGACAAGTTGTTCATGGTGCAAAACAAAACTTTCCTAAAGTGCCACTTAACGTTATGTCGACTTAAATATCAATTGGTGCAAACAGCCATAAATGTATGTATCAAGGAGAATAGTCATCATGATGCTTATAATCTGTGCTCGTTGTATCTAACCATGTAGAGTTTTTGAAAAGTCGATTTTAAAGTCTACTTTTTGTAGTCGACGATCAATCGACGTTAAAATTCGAAAGATCTCGACTCGATTTTTTGCGCGCCTTTTCCATCCAAAACTGAGTATGTTCCTTGTGGCATTTATTATTTTTTCTCTTAAAAAAACATAAAAAATAATTATTGTGGATTAATTCCCAAAAAAATAAGAAGAAAAAAAATAAAAATTGTAAAAACCGGCAAGATCTCCCGACTTGAATCCACTTGATTTTTCCTTATAGGGCTACTCAAAGGATCGCGTTTATGTTAACAAATCTATAACTGATTATAGGATTTAAGAGCTCGCATAAGTTTTGAAATATAAACGATTACTGTGTGTATACAAAAATATTACGCACAGTAATAGTTCGAAAAGATGGTTGTCACATACTGTTGCGCGCACCAAACACTCTAGTCCCGACTCAAGGTCCCGACTAAGGTAAAATTTAAGCTGACACAAAAGTCACAAATGACAGCTTGTGAGCTTGAGCATTTGAATTTATCCTGGCGATATGAACTTTTAGATGTCAATTATTAATTATAAATTATTGAATGAAATATAAAAAAGGAAAAGTATAGAACAAGTTAAATTGAAAAAAGGCAGGATTTCAATGGCAATTGTTTGATTTTGGACAAACCTATAAATACCCTCTTTTTTATTAACTTCATCATTTGAGTCTCATTGTCTCATCCATAGATAAAAAAATACTTAGCCTAATCTTCACTATCGGAGCTTGAGTCACTATTACTATTAATCATCATTATAGTCTTTACAAATATATTTTGGAGGTAACCATAACTGCAGCCAAAATGCATTTTCTTTTTAAACATTTTCTCTGGTCATCCATTCCATAAATCAATCCAAAATCCAAGAAAATGCTCAGGCAAAGATTTGAAAGTTTCCAATTTGATTTGTCAACAAACATACATAACCTTGAAAAATGCTTGAAACAACACACTCCATGACTGCTCCATGACCGTTCGAAAACCTAGAGCGAGCTTAGCACCAGAGATAATATAACACAGACTTAGCACACCGAAGTGAGTTTTTACCCCCACTCCTTGAAACAAATTTCATACCAACAACCAGCTTCTCGAACGCAGCCTAGTATGTGTTTAAAAATGACATATTTCAAGTCTTTGACACTTGTTCTTTTTTTTCAAGTCATGCTGTACTTTTCTGTACTTATTCACTTTTTTTGAAAAAAGGAAGAAATAATCTTTTCTCTGATATATCATTGGACTGATTGGACCTACGTCGCCATTTAAAGAAATTCAAAATGGCGGTAATGCATTGAGTTTATACGTCACATACCTTTGACAGTTCCTCTAAAAAACGAAGAACAACTCTAAATTTAATATATTTGTCCACGACCACCTAATAATAAGCCGATATTTTACCTCCTAACAAAAGGTATATGGTACCCATATATCAACTGTCGTGAATTATGAACCATAATACACTACAGTGTATTATGAACTAGAGATGGGGGTACCTACAATATGAAATAAACTATTAAATCTGTGTATTTTGTTCAGGAAATTTGTTTCTGACATATATCGTATCGATAAAATATTGTTATTTTTAGTTTTGATACTTTTCATCGCGATATTTTCTAATATTAAGTATTTTAAAACAATATATTTATAACGGTACGTTGTAATCATTTTTTGTATAGAATGAACATTTAATTATTATTTCTTGATCTTAAAACGGCATTTTACAAGCATATTTTTATTCCTTACCCCTAAATAGAAAAAAAATGTGTCCTTTAAATTATGTACGTTACGAATTCCAATGATATTTTTGGAAACTTGGTTTTCAAAGAAAACTTCGACGTTGTTCATCAATTTAATATTAAATATATATACCTACATCAAATCGGTACATGGGTGGTGTAACGAACACGGACTTGCAGTAAATCCTGCCAAGGCTGAGATAGTTGCTTTCACCAAGAAGAGAGGTATAGGTATAAGACCTGTGGGTCTACATCTTGATGGAGTACCACTGCCGGTGGTTGAACAGGTGAAGTATCTAGGATATCCTTAACAAAATTATTAACCGGTTAATACCCATCACTGCAGATTTTCTCGCTACCCTGTATATCCTGACTAACGCAAGCTTGAGCACCTTAAAAAACCCAAACTATAACCACATTTAAAAACCAGAAGGATTAATTTGAATTTAAGTTGGCAATTCTGACGACCTCTCAGATTTCAGGCAATTTCTTAAATCTACCGATATATCTATCGGTAAATACGGTGTCTACCAAAGTCGTTCTTAAATTTACCGATAGATTGTCAATAGAATCATCCCAGCGTTCTTAAATTCATCAATAGCTCTATCGAACATCTATCAGTTCTAACGGTCTTTAGACTTGATAAATCTGGTAGATTTGGAAGGGAAAAGAGAGCACAATCATCATACGTAATATAACAAGTGATATGATTATCATCGATATTTTCGAGTGAAACCGAGCTGCAGATTTAACGAGTCCGAAGGACGAGTTAAATGTGCTGCTTCGGTTTTACTTCGCTTTTCTTCGATTATTAATCATATGACGAACTTATATTTAATGAGAGAATATAATGAATTTATAGAATTATATTATATGAAACGATTAGAACACATTTTTATACTTTCAATATGAACTGTCAATGGGACAAATTACCCTTAGCAACGAACCAAAATAAGGTGATAATTTCTCTGTTTTTTATCATCGCTGTGATAGACATGTATCTACCCACTATGCAAATAATTGTTACATTCACATCAATTTAACATCACATTGTGCTAATGTTCTTCCCATTTTTCCTCTTGTTTTCATCACATGCACATCTCCACAACCGCTTACGCCCAGCTTAGGGCTGTTCACTTTTGTGATGTTACAACTGAACTTCTCAACGATGTTAAAACGCTGCCTTTTTACATTACTGTGATGTTACTAGAACTTCCTCAAAAGGAAGTCTTTATAATGAACCGAAAGCAATATTTCTGTTACATTCAGAAATGCTTTTTAACATATATTGCATGTTTATGCAATGTCTATAAAACAACATCTTACCGATGAACTGAATGCAACATTTCAGAATCGATACAGTATATTCTTTTAGATGTACCAATATTCTTTTCTGAGATGTGGCCTACAGCCGTTTTTAGTTGTTCATCCTGTACATTTAAAATGAAAAAGCAATAAAAGATTTAAAACTAATTTAACTAATGAAAAAAGAAAACATAATAAAAAAAAACAAATCCAGCCTTAAAATAAATATATTGATGTAGCTTCTGGAATATCTTGAACAATGAACAAATTTTCTTCTCGATCATAATATCTGCAAAAATACGAGCATTATCTTGGATTTGGAATATTCTGAATCGTTATAAAAATATACCAAGTACCTAACTAAATAATTATTCTATAAGTTGAAAAAACCTCTTATTTTGTAAACTATTGTATAATTTCAAGGTACAGTCCCCCCACCCGCAATTTCAGTGTTTATGATTTTGGCATAAGTACTTACCAAAAACTGATGTTCGTCCATTATAACAAGAAAATGCTTTCACTGAAATAAAACTGCGGAACTGGAAACCATCTGGAAACCACGCTGCCACCACTCATAACCTACTTGCATGCCACGATCTGCCATACAAACACAGTATACCAAAACAACTACAAATATCATGCTTGTCATTGTTTTTTCGGCTTCTGTTTTCTTCTTTTTTATAATGTTATGAATACATCATTCAAACAGCTCATCCAATTATGTTATTGTGATGTTTAATGTAAAGGAAGATATGAAATATTACCGAGAGTTTTATAAACTAACATCGTACAAACATAGTCGCAGGAAGTTACTGAAGAGTAGTTCGAAAGATGTAAAAGTAACAACAAAATGTGATTATCTCAGAAACATGTTAATTTGTAATATTGCAGTCATGTTTTGTATGTAACATTAGTGAAACCTTATACAAATTAACATCGTATGGATGTTTCCAAAAAGAAGTTGCTGAAAAGAAGTTCATAGGATGTGTATATCACTGCGAATTCAAGTAGTATTGTGTACATCTGAAATATGTTTTATTTACATAACATGGATGTTAATAAAGTTGTTTATAAAATTTAAACATTTACAGCCTTATTCATAGTCGTTTACTTAAAATAATGTTAAAACACCACTAGTTAGTGGCCACCAACATCATACTAACAAGCCACTAACGTTTCCTATTCATAGTCGCATATTTTGTTCCCACTAGTTAAAATAATATTAGCAGAAAAATGAATGCGGCAACAATGGAAATTTTATTTTGTATTTGAGATGTTGGTTGTTGGATGGCCGGATGCCGCAAAGCAAGAGGCCAAGAATCTGAAGAAGTGGTTGTTAGATTAGGTATTGATCCGAAATCCGAAAGTTTACTTGGAAAAGCAAAATCCTTTGGTTGTTTATAATGATAAACAGTTTTTTACAAAAACGCCATTATTGAATCCAAGAAATGAGGCAGAAGAAAGATATAATAGGGCACACATATCTACTCGAAACAGTATTGAAAGAGTGTTTGGTGTGATGGAAAATAAATTTAGATGTTTTTTTAATGGGATAAACATAAATTTGGATACAATAAAAGCAGCTACAGTTGCAGTTGTAATTATACATAACATTACAACGAATGATATACTGCAAAATAGATGTTTTGTTCTCGATAATGGGGATCTCGCCTTTTAAAAATTCAATAAATAGATCCTTTTGATAATTGTCCCAATTTTGTGAACGGGGTCTTTTTCTCTAGAAGAAATTTATATTAACTGATTAAATATCCAATCAAAATATATACTTACATGAGGAATTATTTCCATATTTTACAAATTACAAATGTAAAAGATAGGTATAATACAGTAATAAATACGAAGTGAACGCTCGATTTTACGTGCTTGACGTTTGTTGACTTTTTAGGTTAGGTATAAAAGTAACTTAAATACCCGTTGTAATGCCACTAAGAAATGTATTGCCCACTAAAATTAGTAAGATCTTAGTAGCCACTAAATACGTCTATGAATACGAATTTCTTTAGTGGGATGTTAGTGGTGTGTTAGTAGCCACTAAATATGACTATGAATAAGGCTGTTAGGAGATCTTTTTTACGTTTTAAATAAACATCTCGAAAAGTCTCTAGAAGTCTCTAAAAAGAACATCACAAAATAGACTTGTTATGTTTCTTGTTCAGTGGGTAGGGAGATTCTCAATATTGATTGGTGGAAAACATGTCACGTGACATATGAATTATATTCTCAATCATATGCAATGACAATTAACAATCTTTGTTTATTGAGTTGTTTTGTTTTGTTGAAGATTTTATACTTTTTTTTTGTTAATAAAAATGGATTATGATATGGAATAAAAATTACTCATCGAATTAAATGCTGTGGTAATAGAAAAAAAGTTTACTAGCGTCTATGCGTCAATATTATTGAAGATGACTGAAATAATTGTCAAATTTATCTTCTTCCTTTCTTCAATCTACCATAGTATCTAACCAACGACCTATTATAAAATAGACCAGCCATCACACTATTACCTATACATTGTTTTGGTCGCAACATAAATCAGGGCAAGTACAATGCACAGTAGCGTATCATGTCGAAAGGGTTCATTTAAACCATTTTATGAAAATTGCTTTTATAGATTAAATGATGTAGATACCTTATTTAATTTTCGTTTGAATAAGTGGAAATTATATCAAAAAAAAGCAATTCATTTAAAGGATACATACAGTGTGTCCGCGTAAGTTGGCTACATATGGAAAAATTTTTTATTATTGGTTTTAGGAAAAAAAGTTATTCTTCATAAAAAGCTCTGCATTATCTAAAACCTAAAATGCAATCATTAGATATCAATTTTTTTCAGTCGTGTACGAGGTATGTCAAAAAATATGAATTTTACTCAAGAGTAAAGTACCTTTATTTTTCACAATACAGAAAAATTGTAGAAAGTAAAGTTGTTTAAAATTGGAAGTTATATCCAAATATGCAATTACAGCTATTTAGCATGAAAATTAAGATTTGGTGATTATTTACGTTTTACATGATTTTTGTTCGAGAGTAAAGTACCTTCATTTTTGACCATATCGAAAAAGTTTAATAAGAAAAGATGTTGAGGATTAAATAATTTTGAAATATTGTTTATTTATTATCAAAAAATATTAATTTTACATTTTCTATGCGTTAACATTAAAAGTTCAAGTTTGAAAATTAATGCATGCCAGCAACATTAAGTATGGACGATAAAATTGAAATTGTGTTAATAGTGGGTGATAAGTATAAAACATATCGAGAAGCTGCAGAAATATTCATTACCCGACATCCAGATAAAAATGTTCATTTTACAACAGTACGAAAAATTTATAATAAATTTAGGACTTATGGAGATGTACATAATAAATTTAGCAAAAAACATCAAAACAAAGCAGATAATGATGACATTGCATTAGAAGTAATTCTCTCGACAATTGAACATCCTGAATATTCTTTGCGACAAAGAGCATCTTCAATGACAAATGTCGTAAAAAAAACTACAGTTGCAAAGATCCTAAGGAAGAACAAATTTCTCCCGTACAAACCCCAATTCATCCATACGTTAAAACCAGGAGATTATGATAGACGATTTGAATTCTGTTGTGACATACAGGGACACTTGGATGATAATCAATTTATGTCGAGACAAATTATTTTTTCAGATGAAGCAACATTCTCATCAAATGGGACAGTTTCAAGCCAAAATTGCCGTTGGTGGAGTGATACTAATCCAAATTTCACATTGAAATCGCGGGACCAGACTTCATTCAAAACGAATGTCTGGTGCGCAATTTATAAAAATCAAATGATTGGACCTTTCTTTTTTCGAGAAAACTTGAATGCGGATCGTTATTTGTGTTTTTTAAACGATAAAATAAGTGATTTTCTTGACAACCTTCCCCTAACTGAACGTCAGCAGGTATGGTTCCAACAGGATGGTGCCCCATGTCACAGCAGGTTAGATGTACGTCAATACATTGAAAATCTGTTCAATGGAAAAATTATTCATCGTTATTCGGAAATTCCTTGGCCTCCGCGGTCTCCAGATTTAACCCCACTCGATTTTTTCTTGTGGGGTTACTTAAAGCAGAAGGTATATCTTCAAAAGCCCTTTCGAAATATTGACCATTTGGAGGAAGTAATTACAGACGCGGTACGTAGTATAACGCCCCGTATGATTAGGAGCGTCTTAAAAGAATTTGTTAATAGAACTGTTACATGTATGACCAGAGATGGAGGATATGTGGAAGCATTAGCAAATTGAGGAAACAGATTTTTTATTAGTACTGATAACAACATAATTATACAATTTTGTATTCGTTTAAATGCATAGTTCAAATATTACAAAATTAGTGATTGGAAGGTCATCAGCGTTCAATAAAAAAGGGGGATATGTTTGTTTTGATAAAAGTACATTTGTAAATTATTATTGTTTAAGATTTATTTGATTAAATTTATGAGTTATTAAATGTAATGCATTAATTTTCAAACTTGAACTTTTAATGTTAACGCATAGAAAATGTAAAATTAATATTTTTTGATAATAAATAAACAATATTTCAAAATTATTTAATCCTCAACATCTTTTCTTATTAAACTTTTTCGATATGGTCAAAAATGAAGGTACTTTACTCTCGAACAAAAATCATGTAAAACGTAAATAATCACCAAATCTTAATTTTCATGCTAAATAGCTGTAATTGCATATTTGGATATAACTTCCAATTTTAAACAACTTTACTTTCTACAATTTTTCTGTATTGTGAAAAATTAAGGTACTTTACTCTTGAGTAAAATTCATATTTTTTGACATACCTCGTACACGACTGAAAAAAAGTGATATCTAATGATTGCATTTTAGGTTTTAGATAATGCAGAGCTTTTTATGAAGAATAACTTTTTTTCCTAAAACCAATAATAAAAAAGTTTTCCATATGTAGCCAACTTACGCGGACACACTGTATAGAGGACTTTTAGCATAAAACAAGTTTTGTACTACAGATTATGAATATGTTAATATAATATGGATAGGTTTTTTTATTTTTTTTATATTGATTTTACAAAACTAAGGAATAAGTAAATGTATTAACATTAGATAGAATAATTATAACAATAATCATAATATTAATATTTATTGTTCTTAAGAATTATTCACAATCATATTACAAAATAAAATAACTAGGCATGATGACTGATTTTGAAAAACTGCTCCACGATGTTTTCACGTATATATTTTATCTACAATAAATGTTATTTCTGTAAAAGAAAATGTTTTTAAAGGAAAAATTCAACTTTTAAAAACACATTTTAAATTATGCGCCAAAACGCTATAATAGTAATGGCGTCCTTCTATGACGTCATCAATTCGTAACTGCGTCAACTGTCGATAGGTTATCTATGATCTGTGTCATGTAGTAAAATCGTCAGTCAAACTTCAAACACTTGACAGCTTGCAGGTTGAAAGTTTATTTTGATACAGTGATTTGTTAGACTCTGAACTCTGATCTGCTTTTATTATTGCAAATATCCTCGAGAAGAGTTATCATTTTGTGCGAATAGTTATCATAGTGATGAATCCTAACATGTATCGATGGTGTGCGGTACCACAATGTAAGAATACATCAATAAAAACTCCGAACAAGATATTTGTTAACGTTCCAATGAAAAAAATGGTTAGAGATAGGTGGCTAAATCTTGCAAGAAGAGATCCAGCAACTGTATCATCAAATTCGGTCATATATTTCTGCGAAGACCATTTTGACGTGAGTATTTACTTTGATCAGTATATAATAATAATAAGTGGTTAATAAAATATCAAGATTCTTCAATAAAATTGCCAATCACTTGTTTGCGGCTATATTTCATTTATTTGAGCTGAACAAAAGTCATCGTTAGACGAAAAAAATGCTCCCAGCATGAAGAAATCGATTCTTGGCAAATTTGAGCTATCTGCCTTCACGAAACCTTGTTCCATAACTAATGTTTCTTGGACGTTTTAAAAAAAACGGTTTTTTGTGGTAATAAAAAACAGAGATACTTAATAGTTTAAAACGAGAAAATATCACATGAACGAAGCAACCGTGAACCAAGCAAATCCAACAGTAACTGACAGTCACCACAGATTACATCTGACAGTAACAAAGGAAATACAAAACCATAGAGATAAGACGACAAAACAGAAGTTCGGATTTGGTTCGGTCGGAACTGCGAAAGCATGACGTCACTCTCTTCTGATTGGTGTTTGAGATAAGATGGCGGATGGTTAAATTTTGTGCTTATATTTTTACTAAAATAAATGTAATCACACATGAAAATGAAAAATAAGTGATTTCTGTAGAATCTCTGTATCTTAAATAATTATATCAAATCAATATTTTAGTGATTCGGTCATATATTTCTGCGAAGACCATTTTGACGTGAGTATTTACTTTGATCAGTATATAATAATAATAAGTGGTTAATAAAATATCAAGATTCTTCAATAAAATTGCCAATCACTTGTTTGCGGCTATATTTCATTTATTTACTGTCTACTTTAGTGACTATCTAAACACTTTGTTCCGGTTTTAGTTACCAAATGATATGGAAAATTATATTCAGTATCAAGTAATGGGTACAGTTTCAAAAGTGCGCATGAAGTCAGAGTGTGTCCCCACAAGATTTGAATGGCAACCAGAAAAAAGAGCATGGACTTCTAATACTACAGAACAACCATGTGTTCCCAAAAAACAAAGGAAGATGCAGATTGAAGAAAGTGAAAAAGATTTAGCAGAAAAATGTACACCTACAATACATGTAGATTCTGTAGACACTTCATCAGAAACTCCAGGTAGAACATATCAATTTATTCTCTCAGTTCTCTTATCAACAAATACATTCATTTTTTTAGTTCGAGTAACATTTTTTTGTCTTTTTCTCCATCAATGATATTACACCAAATGCTAATTTTGCTTCATAATAAAAATTCACTTTATCATAAATCTATGTGTAATATATAGTAATGCTACAAATGTTTACATAGCTAATGGAATACCTATAAAGCATTGGATATTTTTATTATATACATATTTTGTATACTATCCAACCAGTCTATAGAGTACTAACCATATAAACACTTCAACAGTAGCATATTATATATTTATAATATCTCTATTTTTATTTTGTAGTATTAGAAACATTAGAAGAAAATGACAATGGACCTATTATCTATGCAAAATCATGTGATAAAGCAGTACAAGTATATATAACTCACAAATTTAGAAGTAAAGCTGTTCAGACAGAATTTAAATTAGTAAACCAGTCAACATCACCTATGAAACCTGATTGCTGTTCAGTATCAACATCTCCTTTTAAAATAAAAAGTTGTGGTTTTACTAAACCAGGGACATCAAGCCTATTTAAATTTTCAAAAATAGAACAATCTGACAGTGATACTTCATATTCACCATCTGTATCTCAACAAGAAGCATCACCTTCAACAAAATCTCTTCAGATGAAATCCACTTCAGACTGCAGTGAATTAAGCGAAGACACAAAAAAAGAAGAGGCCTTTAAAAATCTGAAGTACACTTTAATGAAAATCATGAAGAGCCCACGTTCTTATATAGGTCTTCCTAAATGTTGTATTTATTTATTAGACATAATTGAAGAACAGACGAGAATTCCCACTAACCATATACTGCTTTGTTTGAAAAAAATTAGATTAAATAGCACATTTAGAGAGCTTGCCGATGATTTTTCTATCAGTACAACGTATGCAAGCAAAATATTTTTCAAAAATATACCAGTATTAGCTAGTGTTATGAAACCATTTATTGTAACTCTTGATAAAGATTTAACCAAAGGTACATTGCCAATGGCCTTCAGACATAAATTTCACAACACAAGTTGCATAATAGACTGTCTAGAAATTGAGGTGCAAAAGCCTTCTAAAAGTGTATCATGCAGTATCATGGTCGGAATACAAAAAATGCAACACTATAAAATTTCTGGTCTCTTGTACACCAAATGGTTTGGTAAATTATATTTCACCAGGCTATGGAGGTAGAATCACCGATACATGTTTAGTCGAATCATGTGACTTCATTAAGTGTTTACAGCCTGGTATGTGTGTGATGGCAGACAGAGGGTTCAAACATGTACAACAATATTTATTTACTGCTGGTGTGCATCTTGTACGACCCCCAAGTGTTGTCACTGGAGCTAAATTATCAAAACATGAAGTCAAGGAAACAAAGCAGATAGCTAGTTTGAGGATACATGTTGAGAGAGTAATTAGACGGTTAAGAGAGTTTAATATGTTGAAGCCCCATGCATGCTTAAATACAAATTTTGTAAAGGTACTTGATGATATTATTGTAATTGCATGTGCTTTGATAAATTTACAAGACTCTCTAATCAAATGAAACTACAAAATTATCATTTGTGCATTTTATTTATACAATAATAATTTATTGATAATAGCGTGTGCTAACAAATATGACAATATACAGGGTGGCGCACCGAAAACGAAACAGATGCATTTACTGGCAGATGATTCCTTTTTAAAAAAATCCCTCGGACCCGTCGATTTTGTTTTCGAGGGGGACACAAAATTGGCATAAAATCACAGTAACATTTGCAGCCCCCTAAGCGGGGGTGGCACCATCCCTAAAATCTTAAATGGAAAGGGGGGTCGAATGATCCATCATTTAAAAGGTCTTTCAACTCCCTTTACAATGATAAAACTACAGAATTGAATACATGAATTTTACATCATTATAAAGGGAGTTGAAAGACCTTTTAAATGATGGATCATTCGACCCCCCTTTCCATTTAAGATTTTAGGGATGGTGCCACCCCCGCTTAGGGGGCTGCAAATGTTACTGTGATTTTATGCCAATTTTGTGTCCCCCTCGAAAACAAAATCGACGGGTCCGAGGGATTTTTTTAAAAAGGAATCATCTGCCAGTAAATGCATCTGTTTCGTTTTCGGTGCGCCACCCTGTATATTACACATGATACAATATAGTGAATTCAAATGTTTTTCAAACACTTTTTTATCTACACATTTTTTTACAAAACTGTCTACATTCTCTAACAACTATTTTTACATTTTTTGCCTTCTTAACAACATTGGGTAAGCTATTATAATATTGTATATAATAATAAGTCCATTGTGAAAAACATCATTCTGACTGTAACAATTTGAAGCCGTGGGTACATAGAAGTCAGATCTTGTTTGATAATCATGAACATCCGATATACATTGTGTATTTTTTAATAAATGTTCTGGATATAATCTGTGTTTTATTTTATATATAAAGGTATTTGAGAATAAGACTTGTGAAATTACTTACAACACACTTTTATGCAACACTGGGTACACATTTTCTTTCCACAAGCCCACTAAAAGCTTAAGGAAATCAGACATGTATGTTTCATCAAACAATACAGTGATAATTTCCACTTTTTTATTTGTAGTGTAATCACTATCAGCCACACAAAAGTATCCCTTTTTCAGTCCTGTCAAATACATTTGCAACTGCATCTGTGTATTAAACTTTGCAGTAGGTTTGTCATTGTTAACATAGTTTTTATATGTCTTTGCACTTGTGGGGCATTTGACCTCAACAATGAAATCACCACAAATTCCATCTGGTGATCCAGCTATCATTGGGTACTGTTTGGAGAGAAAGAGACCACATTTTTTTATTTTTTTTCCCAGTATATTGCTGACAGTTTTTCTCACTTCATCTTCTAAAACTCTACCACGTTTCATTGCTGGTGTGTCTGGTATACTCCCTCCCATTATTAATGCCATAATAGTACCATCCTTTGTTTTACACCGACTAAATTCGTAGGCTCGAGATGCTGTTATTCTGCCATAACGCAGTTCAAACCAAAGACTGTTTTGGTGCTGCTTCCTGGTCTCTATCTCTACTTCAACAATAGCTTTGTTAGATAGCTTCACTTTATCCAGGAATGTCTCACAGGACTTCTCCTTATACTTGAGCACAAGTTGATGCATAGATAAACTGTGAGTATCATTAAGAGTATAGTCAGGTTGATATTTCAATAACTCACAATTATTCAGTTTTCGTTTTTTCCCATATCTAAAAACTTTTCGAGAACTGTAGGATTTGATGGCAAGCTAGTTTTCCCTTTCGACAAGTCCTTCGCCGACATGCTTTTCAGGCTAGTTCCAACGCAGGATAGTTTTGATTTTTTCCAGTAGCATGCTACAGCTGTACAGGATGGCTCTTCACTCCTTCGGTGGATCCACAAGAGAAATGCTATGGAGTGCTTGCAGCCCCCACTAGAAGCGACACAATCGTGACATTGAATGGATATAATAACCTCTTCTTCCTCATCCACTATTAATGTGACAGCATACAATTTTGCATGTATTTTATGCTCTGGGCAAATTTTTCCCTTTACTATGCACATTTTTCCATCACGTTTGAGCTGTACATAGCTCACAGCGTCATCACCATACGATGGTCGTGATGATCTGAAATAAAAAAAAAATGTATTAGTTTTAGGGTGGGTATTATAAAACTATTTTGACATATAGCTAAAAGTTAACTTGTAGAATGACGTCACATGTTATAGTTAACTTCAAAATAGCCGAGTTAACTTTGTCGGGTGGAAGAGGTATCGATTAAAGTTAACTTTAAGGAAAAACCATGTGTTTCGTGATTATTTGATAGTTACTTTGTTCTGTCGGTTCTGTCAACAATTTGGCATTCATAACGTTAATAATATTCTCAATATTGTGATTGCTTTTAGGTACTTTGTTTTCTTTTAATTTTGCAATGTTAACAAACGATATCCAAGATATTTTTGAGGAACTTTTAACCGACGATGAAGAAGATGCCATGAATATTGTTGAAGGTCCTCGGCGACAAAGAATATTTAGGAATCGGCTGGACCATTTCACTTTGTGGAATGAAACAGAATTTAAAAACCGATTTCGATTATCAAGAGAGTCCGTACGCTTGTTAATGGGTCACATTGAAGTAAATTTACAAAGAGCAAGTAGTAGGTCAGTAGTACCTATTTAAATTACTGCAGGACTATAATTTTCATTTTTAGAAATCATTCTCTATTGCCGATCACACAAGTATTAATTACACTGAGATTTTATGCAACAGGTTCATTCTTGGTAGTTGCTGGTGATTTTGGAGGTATTCACAAGTCAACTGCTAGCCGTATTATTAGAAATGTCTCACAGGAAATTGCATTGTTATCGCCTATATACATAAAAATGCCAGAGACTGAAGAAGAGATTTATCAGAACAAAACGGGCTTCTTTGGAATTGCAAGATTTCCCAATGTAATTGGTGCTATAGACTGCACTCATATAAGGATTCAATCTCCCGGTAAATTTATCACAGTTCTAGCAAATTTTAACTATGGTTTCAAGTCATTTTCTTACTATATTCTATAAAAATAAACAAATTTAACATTACTGTGTGATACCTAGTCAATTTATTATTTTCTTAATATTATTGAACAATGCTGAGAAAATAACTCCTTACAAGGCATAGTGCAGCAAATTAATTTATGCAAATTTTTAGGGGGAAATGAAGCAGAAAATTACCGTAACAGAAAGGGATATTTTTCATATAATGTTCAAACTGTAGCTGATAGTTGTTTACGAATTCGAGATATTGTGGCTCGGTGGCCAGGAGCCACACATGACAATACCATTTTTTCCCATTCAAGACTTAAGGCACAATTTGAAGAAGGCATCTTTGGTAACAGTTTTTTGTTAGGCGATTCAGGGTATACATTGTCTGAGTATATGATGATTCCCTTGGAAAACCCACAAAATCAATCCGAGAGACTCTACAATGAATCTCAGATTAGATCTAGAAATGTTGTAGAAAGACAGTATGGTGTATGGAAAAGGAGATTTCCCGTACTGCATTTAACACTTCGGTTGAAGAGAGAGACTACTATGGCAGTTATTGTAGCAACTGCAGTTCTACATAACATTGCAATAAATAATAAGGAAGAGGAACTCGATGAACATATGTTTGTGGAGATGGAAAACTTCAATCAAAACATCCCTCAAAATCAAAATCGCAATTTAATAAGACAAGAGTTAATAGAGGAATACTTCCAAAACTTATAAATTATGTATTATGTTTATAATAAGTATTTGTACAAAAAATATAATAATTGGAAGAGATACAGTTTATAATTATTATACACTGTCTTTATGAGCTAAAGTTTTTTTAAGTTGCAATTCTAATAGTTCAAGCTCAATTTTGTGCTTTTTCATTTTTATTTCATGCTCTTCTTTCAGGTGTTTCATTTTAAGTGCATGTTCTTCATCTTTAATAATAATTTCTTTTTGTACACATTCTTTTTGAATATTAACTAGCTCCAATTTGGCCTCAGATAAAACATTAATTTTAATTCGACAGTCATTGGTCAAAACTGTCTTTCTCTTTAAACCTGCAACAAAAATAAGGCATAATTATTGAAAGTCATTCAAAATTTGCTAAAATTTCAAATACAATAATATGCATTTTTAACCTGATATGCTTGGGCTCTTATGATCTATTGGTGTCATTACACTTGAAATGTTTTGGCCACTTGAAGATGCTGCCACATTTTCCAAAGGAAGATTGGTAGATATTTTTTGATTGGTAATAGCTCCAGGGTTGATCAGTTTCTCAGAATGTATCACTATTTCAGGCCTGGTCACTGTTTCAGGCTTGGAATTTTTTAAATTTGTTTGTAAATTATTAACCATTAATTTGGGGTTTGTTGATGTATTTTTAAATAAAATACATTTTTGTTTTATTTTGTTTTCTGAAAATACAAAAAGCTTTAAATATTATTTTAAGAAGCATAACGAAGAGCATAACTTACCATTCAATACAATTTTTTTGTTTTCAACAAGTAATCTTTTAGGTGTCCATGTGGGTCCCAAAGGTAACTGTTCGCCTTTGTTTTTTGGTTCTGTAATAGGAAAAACATGAAAAATGTTTGCAGCAATTGTTCTTGTTAGCTGATAACATAACTTAACTAGTTAATAGTATTTATCATTTTGAAAGATAATTAATTTTCGACATTTCTTTGGATAATCAAAAATTTGTTCTATTTTAAAATATCACGTATTGCTAATATTTAAGTAGCTCAAAAAATACCTTTTTTTCTCCACAACTCAAAAGCTTTAGGGGTCTTTAATGTTGTTGGGTTCCATGAAGCCCAACTACTACTACCCTCTTTTAATTCGTCTACACTTTCTATAAGTTTGTCTACTTGGAAGTCTCCAACTTCCTGAAAGTCTCCAACTTCCTGAAAGTCTCCAACTTCCTGAAAGTCTTCTTTGACTTCTTGAAGATCTAAAAACAAAAAATCATTATTAATTAAAACATGTTCTACTGTATAAAAATCAGCTCCTGAAAAGTCCCTGACGACCTCACTTTCCGTAATACCAATAGTTACTGGACTATGAGGGTTTTACTTGATGAAGATCCATTAACGTTAAGTATTGTTATTTGACAAATAACTTACCTCTACAGTTTCTCATACTGTTATCCGAGTCAAATGGATTGGACTCGCCAGTAACCGCCACTCCAATAATGGATTTAATTCTGCTATCAATGGGAGTGAACCTAATAACATTTTTTGGACCCCCACCAGTTTTGAAGCTTTCTACTTTTTCCTGTCCATACTTTTTTTTTGTTTCTTTTTTTAAATTGCCCCATTTATCTCGCAACTGTTTAGTTGTCCTAGGGGGAAAACCAATCTCCACTAGTCTTTTCGAGATATCATTCCATGCAGCTTCTTTATCTTTCCACAAAACAGTGTCACTTCTTTTGCACTCCACAATGTTCTTAAATTCTTCCACTAATAATAGAAGAGATTCAATTTCCTCAGTGGAAAAATTTATGGCTCTTCTATCCATTCAGACAGGAATACATGAACAAATAAAATAAAAATTCGACCTGTGAATTCGACACTGGAAACGAAATAACAAATTCACAAAACAGACATTAAAACTAAAGCCGAAATGCCAAAACTCCATGCCATAGAGAATATTTCCCTATGTTCCAGGCAATTCTACTTTTTTATTTTTCTTCTTTTTTTTGAAAATGAAACTTTTATAAAACTGACATTGTGAAACCTAAAGTTATCTTGACTGTTAAAGTCAAAGTTAACTTCAAGACATGTTTATAATACCCGCCCTTAGTAATATTTTTATATAAGCATAACCTGCAAGCACTAAATACAAGTACAAATAATGTGTAGGGGAGACTGGGGAGGGTTGAGCCAGAGGGAGGTTTGAGACATAAATGTTTCATTGGTAACGTATCCTTAAATAAATTTACTTTTCCGTTTAGTGGATGCTTAGACAGTGCTTCTTTCACGTTATCTAAGTTTAACAAGAAATCCAAGTCGTTTACGAAAGATATAGTGAAAAGTTGTTTTTGAGGCTAAACAATGTAAGTTTTTTAACAAAATGTATAAGGATTCTTTATTCACATTATTATATTTGGAAATATATGAATGAATTACACGAATTACATAATAATTTAACATACTTTAAAGTATTAAATTATTTGTTAGGTTATGTTTTAACTTGAAAATCGTAATTTGTTGTGGCTACTGGTACGAGGGGAGGGATGAACAGGTTTCATGTGGGAGGTTTGAGACACGGATCAAACCTCCCATCATGGTTGGAAAATACCTGTACTTCGTTTCCAGTTTTTTTTCTTTCTTTTTCAAGTGAAAAAATATAGGTCAACGTAGTTTAGTCTTTAGTTTCTTCTGCTAAAATCTTCACTGCATCATCTACAATAATAATTTTTTTGCAGATGCCTTTTAAGTGGAAATCGAAAGGCCGAGTGCCTACTGATCCTGAAATTTTGGAAACTGCAGTACGGGAAATATGTAGTACTAATGGTAAAATCCGCACAGTCGCCAAAAAATATAATATTGATAGAACGACACTATCTAGATACGTGCATAAATTTAAATCAAACGAAATCGTATCGTTTGTAGCAAACTTTAATTCTTCGCAAATTTTTACTAATCAAGAAGAATATTTGCTAGTTCAATATCTGCTCAAATGCGCTGACTTACATTATGGACTTACTCCAATCGCAGTAAGAAAGTTTGCTTACATCTTTGCAACTGAAAATAACAAAAAAATTTCAGCAGCTTGGGAGAAAAATAGAGCAGCAACGCGTGATTGGCTAAGAGGTTTTATGTCAAGACATGGTAACTTATCACTTAGGACACCAGAAGCCACGAGTGTAGGACGTGCCACTGCATTTAATAAATATACCGTGCAGCTATTTTTTGACAATTTAAAAACCATCATGACAAGGGAACAGATTACTCCTGATTGCATATATAATGCAGATGAAACGGGAGTTACAACAGCACATAAGCCGCAAAAAATAATTGCGAAGAAAGGGCAGAAGCAGGTGTCAAAGGCAACATCGTGTGAAAGAGGATCACTGGTAACAGTTTTATGCACTATAAGTGCGTCTGGTAACACTATTCCTCCCTTTTTAATTTTTCCGAGGGCTAGGATCCAGGATTATATGACAAGAGGACTTCCCATTGGTGCCGATGCTGCTGTTAATCCATCAGGTTGGATGACCCACGAGAATTTTGAAAAATATTTACAGCACTTCGTCAACTATTCCAGAGTCAACAAGGATCATAAGTGTCTGCTGATACTAGACAACCATGATAGCCATATTTCCCCAAAGGGGCTGAACATTTGTAAAGAAAATGGAGTAATGCTACTGACCATTCCACCTCATACTAGCCATAAGTTACAGCCCTTGGACACCAATGTTTTCGGGCCTTTTAAAAGGTTTTATAATGAAGCTGCAGATAACTGGATGGTCAACAATCCTGCACAGCTGATATCCTTAAAAGAAATACCTGAACTTGTGGCAAGTGCTTACGTTCGCGCTTTCACGCCGGCCAATATAGTAGGTGGATTTTCACATACTGGTATTTGTCCATACAATCCAGCTGTATTCTCAGATAGTGATTTTACCAGTTCGGAAATTACAGACCGGCCAGATCCATCTGAAGCTTTACATCCCACAGAAAATTTACTTTTAGCTGTCCCTAGTACTTCCCAAAATAATCCAAATGCATTTGTAAGCCCTGAAGTTATAAGGCCATTTCCGAAAGCTCTTCCACGTAAAAAGAAAGCTGGAAGGAAATGTGGAAAAACACGGATTTTAACGGACACTCCCGAAAAAGACCTAATAGAAAAAGAATTTGAGGAAAGAGCAAAGAAAAAGGAAGAGCAAAATAAAAAAAGGAAGAAAGGGTGGAAAGATTAAAAAAAAAATTGTTGATAGAAGATGAAAAACAGGTGCCCGTTAAACAAAAGAAGATTGAGATAGTCATGGAGGAATCTGAACAATCTAACGATTCTTTCAATTTTTCGAGTTCTGATGAGTTAACCGATATTGAGGAACAAATTGAAAAAGAAAATGCTGAAGAAAGCTTTATGAATCAAGAAGTTCGTAAGGATGACTATGTTCTTGTACGATTTCCCACCAAAAAGACTTTCCGACATTACGTTGCTAAGGTCACAAATATTAATGGCAACGAATACGACTTATTATGCATGAGACTAAAGCCTCCGGGATACAAATTTATTTTTCCCGATGTTGCCGATGAATGTTGTGCACCTAGGGACGATCTGGTTAAGTTACCAAACCCCTCCTTTACTGGAGGAACAGCAAGAACACATAGGACCCTTTCTTTTCCAGTCGATTTTTCCAAATATGAAAATTTATTCTAGGTTTTTCGGCAAATATTTTTATGACTGCTGTATTCTTTTATTTTTTCAAGTACGTATGTGTATTTTTTTGTTAATTATTATTATTGCAGGGTTAAAGGGTTAAACAATTGTTAACTGTCTTTAATAAATTTGATTTTAACTCGAGACTTTATCGTACTAATCTTGTCTCAAGCCTCCCTATGCTTGCCTCAAACCTCCCTTTACTTGTCTCAAGCCTCCCCTCATAAAGGAGGTTTGAGACAAGTTCATGTGGTACTTTAATCCATTATTTATTGCTTAAATAACAATTTTTAAAATAATCTTGGTACTGTGCTAAAAAATTAAAACCAATAGTTAATTAATATGTAATAGTATTTTATGCAACGAACATGTAATGATAGCCATTAAGACACGAGCATATTGTAGGATACGAAACGAGCCGCAGGCGAGTTTCGTATATAATATGCGAGTGTATTAATGGCCATTACATGAAAGTGGCATACAATATTTTTTCTACTCCGGTTAATAAAAATTATTTAATCAATAATCATTGGTTAAATCAATTTTAAATATAGTTACTTTTGAAAATCAAAATTATTTGACAGCTATCAAATTAAGTGTCACTTAATATGTCTGTTCGCCTGCAATAAAAGTGTAGCACTGAGCTATATCATTTTGGAAAAGTCAGGTTTATCTGTGAAAAAATGCGTGTAAAATTGCTAAATTTGGGACAATCTATGTAAATTGCATTTGTATACTGCAAGAAGCATTAAGACATAATTAAAATAAATAAAATCGTATAGCTCAGTGCTACACTTTTATTGCAGGGAACAGACCTTATATAATTAATTTCAGAAATGTCAACCAGGTATCCATGGCTATATACTAAATATTGTGCGAATGTCGCATTCCTATTGGCTTAAAAATCTGTATCATAATGAAAATCTGTATCATAATGAATTTCATTATGATACAGATTTTAGTCTTTTAATAAGTATATTATAAAACAGGAGTAGAAAAAAAACTTTATGCGATTACTAAAACACGACAGAAAACCAAGTTGATGAAAAAAAGTGGCTCAACCCTCCCCAGTCTCCCCTATGTATAATTAATTTTATGATATGAGTTCTAGATTATGTTATAATTACTAATATAATATGCAATACTTACATATTGTAGAAGTTTTAACATTTCGAAATTCAGCTGAACAAAAGTCATCGTTAGACGAAAAAAATGCGGTTTTTTGTGGTAATAAAAAACAGAGATACTTAATAGTTTAAAACGAGAAAATATCACATGAACGAAGCAACCGTGAACCAAGCAAATCCAACAGTAACTGACAGTCACCACAGATTACATCTGACAGTAACAAAGGAAATACAAAACCATAGAGATAAGACGACAAAACAGAAGTTCGGATTTGGTTCGGTCGGAACTGCGAAAGCATGACGTCACTCTCTTCTGATTGGTGTTTGAGATAAGATGGCGGATGGTTAAATTTTGTGCTTATATTTTTACTAAAATAAATGTAATCACACATGAAAATGAAAAATAAGTGATTTATGTAGAATCTCTGTATCTTAAATAATTATATCAAATCAATATTTTAGTGATTCTTATTGACTGTCATCATGCCTAAAAATATTTAAATATAATGAATCTTCATTCTTCTTCAACAAACTAAAAAGATTACAAATTGTTCATGAAATGGACCTTTCAATTACAATAGATAAGTTACCTTGTTGTTGATGGAGGTTTTTCTGCTCCAATAGTCCTTTTGCTTGAGCCTCAAGAGCAACTTTAACTTTGAAAATGCCCTCTTCTACCAAAAATACATTCAGTAATCAAATTTCACGGCGAAATATTGAATCCCTTGACTTATACTTATATACCATAGATAAAAAAACTACTTATAGATGGGAAACTGACCCGTGGCGCCCTCTATTCATACGGGTGGCGCTACCTTGAGAGTCCCGTCAGTACCTCTGGCACAACTCAGAACTTCGCTAACAGCCGAAAAAGAAGATTCCTGTAATTTTACAGTTTTTTGCGGTAGGTATATTCAAAATTACTGTAATTTCACTTTTATTGCAAAATGACATTCACGATCCGTTTTTTGTTATTTCATTTAAAATTACTCAACATTAGATTGATATTACAATAATAACAATGAAAAGTCAAGTAAAATTAAATGAAATGTCAAAAAATGGATCATAATGAGCCGTTGAAATGTATTACAAACGTCAACCCTTATCATCTAACTCTGTGCTTACATCTTTTTCTACTGTCCCACTGACAGTTCTTGTCAGGATGCCGATTCTCGGGCCAGGGAACAGCGCTCTCCGAGAGAAGAGATATTTTGTCTCCATTTCGCTTGGTTACTCTGTCATTTCAGTGACAAAGACAAAAGATCTCTTCTCTCGGAGAGCGCTGTTCCCTGGCCCGAGAATCGGCACTCAGGTCAGTACTTTGCTGTTTACGGTCAATTATTTATTATTCTTCTCATCGGAGTTCTTCTATGATATATTTGGTAGGATTCATATTTCAAGTGAATCACGCACTGTGTTTAAAGTAGTAAACAATTTTTTGTCGTATTCTCTAGAAAATGGATAAGTGTAGAGATATGATTCTATACCAGATACAGGGCGTAGTTTGTTTTTACTACAATGCCCGCAAACACTTGTTTGCTATGAAATGCTGTTAATGTGACAAGGGTGTAGTTTGTTTTGACTACAAGGCCCGCAAACGTTTGTTTGCTATTAAATTGACAGGTTTCTGAACATACTTTTATATATGTTTTGACTACAATGCCTGCAAACACTTGTTTGCTAAATAGATACCTATTAATAATGGATTTCAACATACCATATACAGGCGTTTTGATTGAATACAATACCCGCAGACGCTTGTTTGCATATTCCGTAGGGTTTTATTGTGATGGCAAAAATATATAATTATATAAGCGCACAATAAAATAAATGGATAAATAACCTCTTTTCAGAGTCGTGCTCTAGTTCTACTGGAGAATCTCCTAGAGAAATCGAAGATCCGTGTCAAACTTCTCCACTATTAGATCCTGTTGACTTTTCCGACCTAGCACAGATACCACAAAAAGTGGATGTTAATAAAAAGATTATTGAACTTTTGGGCGGAAACCCTATCAATTGAAATAAAAAAGGGGAAGCCCTACATGAAGAACTGGTAGTGCGTTGGTCGAATTACTTGATACAGGGCATCCCAGTCGAGACTATCTGTATCTGTAGAGTAGGGAGGGTGAGTGTAGGCTCACAGCACTTAGGCCACATATGACCCATTGTACATCCTCCCGAGGAGTTGTCCTCCTAGGTAATCGTCCATCCTGTCCTTCTCAGGAAGGTGAACAGGTCACCAGGAGACATCTCCTTTATATCGGCAGGTGTAGGCCAAGACTCACCGAACACACACTCTCTTATCGACGATAACTCCGGACACTCGCATAGGACATGACTGACAGTCTCATCTTCCTGTTCACACATCCTGCATAGAGGTGTGTCCACTAGCCCCATAGTATGGAGGTGTTTCCTTAGTTGACAGTGGCCAGTCAGGAATCCCACTGTTATACGTAGGTTTCTTCTGGTCATCGCCAAGTATTTTTTCGGCGCCATCTTCCCAGGGTCGCCCAGGGTGATCCTGGCAAAACTGCATCCTTTGATTGCCTCCCATCTCTCAAGGGATTGAGCATGGGTGTAACGTTTGGCTAGTTCCGCAATTGTCGAAGTCGTCAGGCCGTAGGTGTCACTGGGTCCAAGAATTTTCAGTCCAGCGGCTTCCCTGGCTAAAGAATCAGCAATGCGATTTCCTTTACTCCTGTCGTGCCCTTTAACCCACCTCAGGATAATATTGTTATCTGCCGAGGCGTTAGCTAAATCTTGGTGGCACTCTAGTACTAGTCTTGATATAACACGTTGTCTGTTCAAGGCTAATAGGGCTTGTCTACTATCAGTGCAGATTATTATGTTTTTGTCAGAAATTCCTTTTCTGGTTAGTTCTTTTGTGGCAATTGAGATACCAGCCAGTTCTGTTTGAACTACGCTGGTATTGTTTCCCATTCCCCACTTGATCCTTAGGCTTAGTGCTCTCGAGTAAACTCCACATCCTGAGCCTTCATTCATTTTTGAACCATCTGTATAAATGCGTATTGCATCTGCCGCATCTGGCTCTGTGTTGTGTTTTATTTGTATTTTGTAGGGTTTATTAAACAAAAACCTGGGTTCAATTGCATCATTGGCTGCCTGCAGCAGAGGTAGCGCAGTAAGCGCTTCCTGCCATAGGCTTAACCGCAATTGGCCCACTCCTACTTCGGGGTTTACACCAGCCGTGCGCAATCGTACCATGGCCATCAACGCAACCTCCTTGACATACAGGTCCAGAGGGGTCAGACCAGTAATAAGCTCCATTGCTGCGGTTGGTGTTGTTCTCATGGCTCCTGTGATGTTTAAACAGGCCATTCGCTGTATTTGATATAGTTTTTGAATGGCCGTTGCCTGTAGAACCTTCGGTCCCCATGCAATTGCTCCATACGTTAACATAGGTCTTATTATTGCAGTGTAGATCCAGGAGACCACTCGGGGTGACAGCCCCCATGTGCGTCCCACTGTTCTCCGACACTGTTCATAAGCCACATATGCTCTTTTTGCTCTGCTGTGTAGATGAGAGTTCCATGTTAGTTTCCTGTCGAGGGTAATACCAAGGTATTTCACCTCTTCAGAAAAGTTTAGTTTGCTTTTGAAGATTTCGGGGGATTTTAAACCCGATAAACTCCTTTTCCTGGTAAAAAGGACCATCTCAGTCTTCCTGGGATTGATCGAAAGTGAGTGTTCCTTACACCATGTTTCAATTAATTTGAGCCCATCCTGCGCTCTATCGCACAGTGTGTTCACAAATTTGCCTGTCTGCAAAATAACTATGTCATCTGCAATTGTGTAGATTCCATTGTTGTTGAGGTGATTAATCAGGGTGTCCAGGACTATGTTCCACAGAAGGGGTGATAAGACTCCTCCTTGCGGACATCCCCTCATGACCAGTCCTCTTACTGTGATGTCTTCTACATTGATACTTATTGCTCTACTAGAGAGCATCTTGAGTATCCATTCTCCTACTACCAGAGGTACATTCCTGGAGTTGAGTTGCTGGGTAATTGTTGGAAAGGTTGTTTTATCAAACGCTCCCTCGACGTCTATGAATATACCCAGGGTGGATTCTTGGTTGTCCAATGATCTTTCGATTCTGTCAACCACTTGGTGAAAGGCCGAATCAGTGGACCTTCCCGGAGTATATGCATGCTGATTTGGATGAAGTGGGTGGTGAACTAGCACTTCATCTCTTATGTACCGCTCGCATAACCTCTCCATTGTTTTTAAAAAGAACGATGTGAGACTAATTGGTCGGAATGCTTTTGGTAAGGTGTAATCCATCCTACCTGGTTTTGGTATGAATACCACTCGTACTTCTCTCCACTTACGAGGAATATACCTCAGAGCCAAAGAGGCTCTGAAAATTCCAACCAGGTGCGGCATAAGAATATCCATTCCCCATTGAAGTAGGGCTGGTCTTATTCCGTCAGGTCCTGGTGACTTGAAGGGGGAAAAGCCCGATATGGCCCACCTTATCTTGTCCTCGTCAATTACTGAACTAGCAAATTGCCAGTCGTATTGTGAGGGTGTTGTTGGTACTTCCATCCAGTTTGACGTTCCGGGAGAGACAGAACCTGGGAAGTGAGTTTCCATAAGAATCTCAGCGCTCTCTTGAAGGTTGGCGGCCTTGTCGCCATTTTCCCTTGTAAGGATGCCGATACTCTTATGTTGGTCGTTTGAGAGCGCCTTCTGTAGCCTAGAAACTTGTGGGAAGTCTTCGACTGCCTCACAATAGGCTCTCCAGGCTTCTCTTTGCTTTTGTCTGCAGACTTTTTTGAACTCTTTGAGGTTGGCTTTGTATATTCCCCAGTCCTCTTTGAGTGTTGTTCGTTTTGCCTTGTTAAAGGTCGTTCTCGCTGTCTTTCTGAGGTGTTCCAGTTCAGGGCACCACCAGCTATTGGTCGTGCCACCTGTCTGAACCATCCTCATCGGACAGGATTCCTTATAGGCAATGTCCATTTTGTTTTGGATAGATACTGTGTACCTTTCCAGTTCCTCATTATTGCTAGGAGTCAGGACCTCTGTTTCCCGCAGAGCACCTTTTAAGAGTCGATTGTAGAGAGCTACATCCGTCCTCTTCGGGTCGCGAGATTTTACAGTGGTCCTGAGATCCTGGCTTACCGTGTAGGTCAGCCAGCGGTGGTCTGACATAGAGATATGATCTGACACTTGCCAGTCCTTAATTTGGTTTGATATTTTGGTTGTCGCCAGCGTAATATCTATTAATGTTTGGCTACGGGCGTTAATGAATGTCGGCTCCGTGCCTCTGTTTAAGATTGTTAGATCTTTCTTAATTATATATTCATAAAGAGACTTACCTCGGGCGTTGATATCCTTGCTGCCCCAGCTCAAGTGGTGGGAGTTAGAAGTCACAACCCAATATCAGCTCCACTCTTTGGTTGAGGCAGTGATCCACTAGTACCTCCGTCTCTTTAGTCGGTGGTAGGGTGGCTGCATCTGAAGGTAGGTACACCGATGCAAGTACCAACGCCGTATATTTGCCTCTTCCATCTGGACATTCCACTTTAACCGCAGTGAGGTCTGAGGTGCAGAATTGTGCCATTGGAGAAGCTCTGTATTTCCTTGGGACGTAAACTGCTGTCCTAGGTTGCTGATTGCTTGGTAGGCTGAAAATTTGACCCTTTAGACTACTAAAACCAGTAATTTTGGTCTTTATTATCCAGGGCTCCTGGATCAAAGCTATTGCATCCTCCAATACATCAAGGTGCCGACATAGTGTTGCCGTTGCTGCCTTATTGTGTTGGAGGTTGCATTGTATGATATTTACCTTTTTTCCAACGTCCTTGCCCATGAGTAGGTTGGTTAGATTAGGTTTTCTTTAGAGGTCCATCCGCTCCTCCGCTAGGGGAGAGGTGACCTCGCTATTTTCGGGTACCTCCTCCGTCAGGTCATCGACTGATTCGACGTCCTTTCCGGAACCCGTGGTGGCCTTGGAGTCAGTATCCACTTTGGGTGGCTCGTCTACCAAGGACCTCGGGTCTTCAGAGGTACCCCCTGTTTCCTTCCTTGAAACCCTGATGGTCAATGAGGTGAACGTATAGCTCATCCTCATCGACTTCTTCTTGAGGACCGCCATATCTTTGTCTCCGATCCCGAAGACGAAGAGGTGTCCTCCTGGGTTCACCTTAACCTCATGGTGGAAAGTGCACCATCTCGCCACCGTCAGATCAGAGTTCTGCGCCCTAAGCCGACCAAGCACCTTCTCTTTTTCACCGGATGCCGTCTTATGGACGTCCTCCGGGATCCAGAGCGAGGCCTTGGTCAGCCTAGGGAGCCCATCCACGCTGACGACCGCCAGTGATGCTTCCTCCCACGGCTTGAGGTTTTTTGTGGCTTTTTTCAGCCACTCTAACGTCCCGTCATCATCGCAGACCACTCTGATGATTTCACCAGAGTATGTCCACGATTTAAACGTGGGCGTTTTGCTGTTGCTGCTGGAGGCGGAGAAGATGATCTTGTCCAGTTCCTCTAGCAATTGGTTTTTGATGATTCTTTCCCGTTCTGAGGTAATCTTACCGTACGGGTTAGTTTCATCTATGATAGCAACCTTGAGGTGTCTCAAGGCGGCATCCGCAAAGGTCTTAGAAGACGCGGCGACATTTCTGTCGGTACGCGGCTTCTTCAGTCTTCGCGGAGTCCCCTCCGTGGAGGTGCTCTGGTGAAGGCGCTTTCCTGCAGGGGCTGCCGGTTCCTTGCCTTTATTCAAGGCGGAGCTCTTGGCGCCCGCCGCAGGAAGTGCCTTTGCTTTTGGAGGTGGAGTGACGGAGGAGGGGGGAGCACTTGTAGTTGCTGCCACCCCTGATTCCCTCGCTCTCTTCCTCCTTTTGGCTTCGGCGCCGCAAATGCGCTTCCGCCTTTGTGTTCTATCACGAGGTGATCTTCCATGTCCAGCCTCGTTCTGTGCAGTATTTTGGGGTGGACATTTCTGTTCATCCCCAGTTACTGCTTTTGATCGAGGTGAGCACTTCTGTCCAGCCTCGGGATTTGTTTTTGTTTTCGTGTTTGTGTGCATGTGTGTTCCCACGAGTAGCAAGGGAAGGGTTGGTCACCTCTGGCAGAGCCCCGCATTACCAGAGGAAGGCTAATTACAATGGGGTTCCGCCCGGTTCCCCAAGGGGATCGTTCGTGACCGCATAACACCCTGCGGCCATTCAGCTGTCGGCACGATTCCTTACACCTTAGCTTGGGTAGGCTGGTCCGCGGTGGCATGTTCAGCAAAGGCTTTTGGGGAGGTTTAGCTCCCCTCACCCTACTTATTCTGCCACTGACCAAGGGACCGGCGACAGTCCCTTGGCCGTTCCCCTATCCGCCACCTGGGGACGCGCCCGATAGATAGCCCAGTCCACGGGTCCCAGTCGAGACTAGGAAGGAGTTAATCCTCAAATACCCTACCTCAGAACATTGTACTTACCTCCAAGCACCAAAAATGAACAATGAAATAAAAACCATTTTTTCAGCTCAGGCTACGAAAAATGATACTTTCTTTAAAAACTTACAAACACTAGGAGCTGGCTTGACTATCCTTGGCTCAATTTTGACCGAGAAACTTTCTACCTCATCTAATGATACTGATAATGAATTGGTGCAAAAATTATCAGATGCGTGCCAATTTTTTGCCAGCGTCCATCATGCGGTATCAGTGAAAAGGAAATGGGAGGTAAATCCGTCTATCAATCAGGATAGCAGAGTGGCGGCCCAACAAAGTACCATAGATGAGTATCTTTTCGGCTCAGGTTTCATGGAAAAAGTTAACTCTTGCCAAGCAATAAAGAAAGCTGGCGAAAACATTAAGAACAAACCCTTCAAGATATCATACAGCCACTCAGCCCCGGGATGAACATCTACTGGTCATTCTTTAAACTCCAGGCGCCATGTGTTCAACACAAAAATGAAAAGGGACATGCAGAAAAGGAAGCAGGGAACCAGCAGAGACCAGAAGAAAAAGTTCGAGAAAACTCCCAACCGTTACCATCAACATCAGCCGAAAACACCATACTACTACAAGTAGAGGTACCACAAAAAATTGCTTGTCGTTTAAAATTTTTTTACAAAGAGTGGATAAAAATTGTCCACAATAAACAAGTCTTAAAATGTAAGGATACCTTTTTGTAGCCAACCAAAACAGAAAATTATCCCGTTTAAAAATATATCACCTTATGATATAGAACTCTACGAGAAAGAAATGTCTAGCCTTCTTAAAAAAGGAGCACTTGCAAATTGCAAGAGCACTAAAAATCAATTTTTATCGTCTTATTTTTTTATCAAAAAGAATAATGGAAAAAATCGTTTTATATTAAATCTCATAAAACTAAATTGCTTCAAACCCACAAATCATTTTAAACTTGATGATTATGGAACAGCGATTAAGCTAATAACAAAAGATTGCTACTTATTGGCTAACTCAGATTTGCAGGATGCTTATTTTTTATTGCCAATTCATAAAAAACAGGAAATATTTACGGTTCTCATTTAACAATCAATTATTCCAATTTAATTGTTCACCTATCGGTTTAAACATAGCGCCTTATATTTTTACTAAATTAATGAAAGGTCGCTAGAATTTTGGGTTGTAAGGTATTCATATATTTAGATGATATTTCAATAATTGGGGAAAATTATGGAAGATGTTATGAGAGCATATGTACAACGGTGAACCTTTTAAAATCACTAGGTATGTTAATAAACTATAAGAAAAACGTTCTTCAGCCCGTTAAAAAGATTCAGTTTTTAGGTTACACTTTTAATTCTCACGAGATGACAATTAGTTTGCCTAGTAACAAAATTGCGGCGTTATTAGAATAGGGAACTTGCCAAAAAAATAAAATCATTTAAAAACAATTAAAATCGTAAGATATTATCATAAGGAACTCCGTAGAAAAAGAAAAATTCCAATAGCGATTGAATTACCTGAGAAACAAAGGGTTAAAGTTTGAATAATTTGAACTGCTCTTAAAACGCGCTGCCATTGGTTGTGACGTCAGACCGCACTTTTCGTCCCAATATATTTATAACGGTACGTTGTGTTGATACTTTACACAGTATCACCCATCTCTATATATGTCAAATTATATTTTTATGTAGCTGTCAGAACATTTTGAGGTTAGTAATATCAAATCGTTTCAATCATTTCTGCGGTTACCGATGCGCGAGGTGCGGTGTGACGTCACAGCCGCTGCCGCGCATTTTGCTTCGTTTGAATATATGGTTCATACAACAGCCTTTTTGGTGTGCGTCATCGTTTGTTAATGTCTTTCCAACACATTACGTGGAAAGAAATGCAAAAAAAGTCAGGTCTTTGATTAATCCTAATCAAAATATCGCAATAATGAACCGTTCAAATGTATTACAAACGTCAATCCTAATCATTGACTTACCAAAATTTGATTGGTTGATGTTCAGATTAAGCGTAAGCGCGACCTATCAATCGGGAGAAATTTCTTTATTTAAAATAGGCATACAGATATACCTTTCGTATTGTCAATGTGTCTGACATCTTTTTCTACTGTCCCACTGACAGTTCTTGTCAGGTCTGTACTTTGTTGTTCACGGTCAATTATTATTTATGAAAAGTTAACATGAATATTATTGTTATATTTATTCGAATAATACAAAAATATGCCTAGATACACGGAAAAACATTAGCATTTTGAAAGTTCTCAAGTATTTTCAGTTTAGAAAAAGAAGCTGGTAACTATATTAATTTCATAGCCTTGTCGAATTTTGCTGAATGCGATCCTGATGATTTTATTTATCAAATTTAGGGTTAGATATGTGTCAAAATGGCAAATAAAATAAACGACATACCCAAAACCCGAATATACGTCACAAACGATGACGCACACCAAAAAGGCTGTTGTATGAACCATACCTGGTGGCGATTCCAACTTTAATTATTTATTGTGAAATAAGTATTGCGATTTAAGGGCTAATATTTGGTATAATGTGTTTTCATATATAAACACACATTTTAGTAAAATAAAAAAAAAATGGGCAAGTTCCCTATTGCTCAATAAAACAAAAACCAAAAAAAATTATAAGAATAAGAACTTTCGCATCACTAGTTGGGAGATTGGTGTCCTCTTAGCCAGTTATAAATTATGGTTGGTTCCACACAAAACCTGTCGAAATAGTTGAAATAAATAGTTCACAAAACAATGGCATGAACTATAACAAAAAAATGATAATTCCAGAGGATCTAAGACAAGAATTCAACTGGTGTTTGAAAAATATTTTTAAGGAAGGTACGAGCATTTTACCCAAGCAATTCTCCTTGGAAATATTCTCAGACGCATCCATGACAGGTTGGGGTGCCTACTGCAATGGTCAAACAGCAAGAGGTTTTTGGAGTAACGATGACTATAAGAAACATATCAACTAAGTATTTAGAATTAAAATCCGCCTACTATAGTCTAAAATCATTCTCAAAAAATGCATTTAACCTTAATATCTTGCTTCGAATCGATAATATAACAGCAATTGCAACCATTAATCTAATGGGGAGCATTGAATTTAAGCAGCTCAATAAGATGGCAAAGATGTTATGGGACTATTGCGAGACTAAACAAATTTTTATCTATGCGTCTTATATAAATACAAAAGAGAACGTAGAGGCGGACTTCCTATCACGAGTTACATCACCAGACACGGAATATGAATTGAATCAACAAGAATTTACGCAAATCATACATTCTTTTGGTAAACCATACATAGATTTATTTGCATCCCAACTAAATAAGAAATGTGATAAATAGTTTTCCTGGAGACCAGACCCCGATTCCTTAGTAGTTGATGCTTTTACTACTAGCTGGAAAACTTAAGGTTTTACGCATTTCCACCTTTTCCCTTAATCCATAAAGTTCTTGAAAAGATCAGTAATGGTTTCCATGTTTTTATGAATTATTGATAGAAGAACCAATTTTTTTCCCCCACATGATTATTTAATTTATTCTCCTTCCAGAGAGATGCATCCACTACACAAAACACTTTCCCTGGTGGCCGGGAAATTACCTGGAAATCGTTCCACAAACTAGGAATAAGCCAGGCCGTTATCCCTATGATGTTTAGTTCTATTGGGGAAGAAACCATAAAACAATATTCAATTTGTTCTTTTTTTAATTTCTTGGGAAATTAAACCACAATATTTTTGAATTCTTTATTTCAACGTTTCGGTAGCGTTCCAGCTACCGTTTTCAAGAAAAAATAAGTAAAAATTGATTTTTATTCCTAACTGACACAACGGAAAAAATTTGACAACTAGACAATCAAAAATATTTTGAAGTTTAAGACTGCAAAATTTTGTTATCAAATTTGTATTAAGGTCCATTCATAGTAGATCATATCCCCGGTAAAATGTCAAATGAAATATTTCATTTTATGACATTCCAACGATATGATAGTCTACTAGAAATGGAATCCAGTGAAGTGCACGTTCCAGGAACGGTTTTTTAAATTGGGATAGCGCGTTTTTTCGCTTATATTGGAAATGTTGTTAATAAAACGCGTTTCTTGATACTTTTTTTGTTTATGAATATTTAAGTTTTCAAAATATGTATGTATACTCAGTTTTGTGATTTTATGTATTGAATTGTGTATCGATTAACAACTATTCAAATTATAAATCATAAGAAAACCTGGATAAAAACTTATGATGCTATCCTGATAAAGCAGGTAATTGATTATTGGAAATTTCTCTTTCTAACATTGGTAACCAAATTTGACTACATTCGGCTGAAATACTAGCTACACATTTATCTGCATTTAGTTGTATTAAAGCACTTTCTTTGATTTTTCGTCTTTTATTATTGGTTTCTTTTAATATTATTTTTGATGAATCCCATTGAATTTGATGACCCTCTTCCCAAGCATGTTTACAAATAGCTGACTTAAAGAATTCCCTATCTTTAATATATTTTTTGTGTTCGTTTATTCTTACTTTCAATGGTCTAGATGTTTCACCTAAATAAAATTTGTCGCATTCGCATGATATTTGATATATGCAGTTTTTGGAAGATTGTTCTTCATTCTTTGGTTTCGTTTTTGTTAGTATTGATCTTAATGTATTATTCGATTTAAAACTAGTTCTAATATTGAATTGATTACCAATTTTTTTAATTCTTTCTGATAAACCCTTAACATACGGTATTGTCAAGTTTCTAAAAATTATGTTTGCTGAATTATTAATATTATTGTTATGGGGTATTAACAATGAGTCCCTCTCTATATGCTTAATCTCCTTATTTACAAATTCTGCAGGGTAATTATTGTTATTTAAAACATCTTTTAAAAAAGTTTTCTCCTTTGTAAATTGATCATCACTAGAACAAATGATTCTGGCCCTATCGTATAAAGATTTTACTATCCCTTTTTTAACGCTTATAGAATGATTAGAGTTAAAATTCAAATATCTATTAGTGTGTGTTGGTTTGCGGTATACACTTGTTTCATACCCTGTAGATGTTTTATTAATAAGAACATCTAAAAATGGCAAACAATTGTTATTTTCAATTTCAATTTCAAATTTTATAGATTCCTCTCCTTCATTTATATTTTTTAAAAAAAATCATTAAGAGATATTAAATCATGGGGCCATATTGCAAAGATATCGTCTACATATCTCCACCAGACAATTGGTTTTAATTTTTGATTATTTACTATTTTGTCTTCAAAATGTTCCATGTAAATATTTGATAAAATTGGTGAGAGACAAGAGCCCATGGCAAGACCGAAATTCTGTTCATAAAAATCATTATTGAATTGAAAATATGTTTTTGATATACATAATTTTAATAATTCTATTATTGCTGTTACGCTCAATTTGGTTCTTTCTGTAAGGGTCTGATCAATTTCTAATTTTGATTGGACAAGTTCTATTGAACCCCTCGCGGGACAGACAAATTCATACATCAGAAATAGCAATCATTTTATAGAAAAGCTATCAGATTTGAATTTTAACAAAAACCATTATTTGGTCAGTTTTGATGTAGTTAGTCTCTTCACGAATGTACCGGTACAAAAAACAATAGAACTTGTCCAATCAAAATTAGAAATTGATCAGACCCTTACAGAAAGAACCAAATTGAGCGTAACAGCAATAATAGAATTATTAAAATTATGTATATCAAAAACATATTTTCAATTCAATAATGATTTTTATGAACAGAATTTCGGTCTTGCCATGGGCTCTTGTCTCTCACCAATTTTATCAAATATTTACATGGAACATTTTGAAGACAAAATAGTAAATAATCAAAAATTAAAACCAATTGTCTGGTGGAGATATGTAGACGATATCTTTGCAATATGGCCCCATGATTTAATATCTCTTAATGATTTTTTTTTAAAAATATAAATGAAGGAGAGGAATCTATAAAATTTGAAATTGAAATTGAAAATAACAATTATTTGCCATTTTTAGATGTTCTTATTAATAAAACATCTACAGGGTATGAAACAAGTGTATACCGCAAACCAACACACCCTAATAGATATTTGAATTTTAACTCTAATCATTCTATAAGCGTTAAAAAAGGGATAGTAAAATCTTTATACGATAGGGCCAGAATCATTTGTTCTAGTGATGATCAATTTACAAAGGAGAAAACTTTTTTAAAAGATGTATTAAATAACAATAATTACCCTGCAGAATTTGTAAATAAGGAGATTAAGCATATAGAGAGGGACTCATTGTTAATACCCCATAACAATAATATTAATAATTCAGCAAACATAATTTTTAGAAACTTGACAATACCGTATGTTAAGGGTTTATCAGAAAGAATTAAAAAAATTGGTAATCAATTCAATATTAGAACTAGTTTTAAATCGAATAATACATTAAGATCAATACTAACAAAAACGAAACCAAAGAATGAAGAACAATCTTCCAAAAACTGCATATATCAAATATCATGCGAATGCGACAAATTTTATTTAGGTGAAACATCTAGACCATTGAAAGTAAGAATAAACGAACACAAAAAATATATTAAAGATAGGGAATTCTTTAAGTCAGCTATTTGTAAACATGCTTGGGAAGAGGGTCATCAAATTCAATGGGATTCATCAAAAATAATATTAAAAGAAACCAATAATAAAAGACGAAAAATCAAAGAAAGTGCTTTAATACAACTAAATGCAGATAAATGTGTAGCTAGTATTTCAGCCGAATGTAGTCAAATTTGGTTACCAATGTTAGAAAGAGAATCAGGATAGCATCATAAGTTTTTATCCAGGTTTTCTTATGATTTATAATTTGAATAGTTGTTAATCGATACACAATTCAATACATAAAATCACAAAACTGAGTATACATACATATTTTGAAAACTTAAATATTCATAAACAAAAAAAGTATCAAGAAACGCGTTTTATTAACAACATTTCCAATATAAGCGAAAAAACGCGCTATCCCAATTTAAAAAACCGTTCCTGGAACGTGCACTTCACTGGATTCCATTTCTAGTAGACTATCATATCGTTGGAATGTCATAAAATGAAATATTTCATTTGACATTTTACCGGGGATATGATCTACTATGAATGGACCTTAATACAAATTTGATAACAAAATTTTGCAGTCTTAAACTTCAAAATATTTTTGATTGTCTAGTTGTCAAATTTTTTCCGTTGTGTCAGTTAGGAATAAAAATCAATTTTTACTTATTTTTTCTTGAAAACGGTAGCTGGAACGCTACCGAAACGTTGAAATAAAGAATTCAAAAATATTGTGGTTTAATTTCCCAAGAAATTAAAAAAAGAATGAATAATATACCACAAGGAACATACAGAAGATATTCAATTTGTTATAGGAAATGGTGGCAGTTCTGCCTAAAGCACGAAATTAATATTTACAATTATAATCTAAATTTAGTACTTGAATTTTTGTTAAGTTGTTTCAATGGAGGACTTTCCTATTCCTCCATCAATACATATCGATCATCCCCAGCGTTAATACTAAACTTCAGCCCAACCGATGAAAACATATTAAAACGGTTTTTGAAAGGTGTTTACAACAGACCATCCACACCAAAATACTCGGTAACTTAGGATCCTAACCCAGTATTACTTTATTTAGCAAAAACTCTTGACTATTACATATCCATCACAAAACCATTTAGAATAGACGATACGGGATACCTTATATTGACACATAAAAAACCATTTCATCCTGCTTCTACTCAGAGTATAAGTAGCTGGATTAAGGAAGTTCTTCAAAAAAGTGGAATAGACAAGCATTTTTAATAGTCATAGCGTTAGACATGCTAGTACATCTGCTGCCTACAGAGCAGGATTAAACATATATTTGATAAAAAATATTGCTGGATGGACGCGAAATTCATCAGTATTTGCAACATTCTACAGGGTGTCACACGACGAATGAAAACTATCTGTATATGGCAAAATACTTATAGTAAAATCATGAAAATTTCTACGTTTGGGTTTTCGGATACGATCTTTTCAACTGAAATATTTTCAAAGATGGCCGACTTCAGGTTCTACCGGAAGTCGACTGTAACTTTCTTATTTTAAATGGAACACTCTGTATATTAATACATTTTTGAAATCTACGTAATATTTTAGTATACTTTTGTCTGAAAACTTTTTTCGAAAAATGCACACTTTTTGAGTTATTGATTTTTTTGTACAAAATTTGACCGTTGAAGACCCTTATAAATGATTTTTTTACGAGGGGACCCTTGAAGATATAAAAATGGTTTCTCTTCGGTTGCCTTAAGCAAGGTCAAACGTATTCGAATCTATGTTGAAAAATTTTTCATTTTATACAGGGTGTGTATAAAAAGTGTTCAAAGTTTAACTTCATAAATATCAAATTTCTTCATTTTTTTAAATAGAACCACCCTGTTTTTTCTATTTTAATGCATTCAGGGGAAAAAAATAAGGCAAGTTCATGTATACTTTCTTATACCTAAACCTTACCGTTATCCAGATATTAAATGTTTTCTGTAAATTTTTAGAGATGCAGGTGTGGTCTAAATTTTTAAAAAGCACTAAGAAATAAAAATTATTATGTGAATTTACTTTTAATATATAGTAAATATGACAAAGTTTTTACAAGAACATGTGCTTTATTTGCAGTAAGATATCCAGATTAACCGCGATCGAAATCGCACATTGTTAAAAGAATACTTAACAATTTGAAGCTATTCGGTTCATTTTAAGCAAAAGTTAATCGAGTTAAACCATTTGTGAGAGTAATAAGATATGCTACAAAATTTTATGGAAAATTAAAAGCCAAAGAAAAATAGTCTGATGTTTTAAAGTAAATGTTCAAAATTGCTCCCTTGAACTTCAATGCATTTTTCAACCCTTCTCAGTATACCTTCATTCGTCACACGGCTAATCATCATCTCAGAAAGGGAATTGAAGGAATTTTGAACTCGTAGCTCACAATCTTCTTTAGATGTTAACTAATGTCAGTTAAATAAGTGTCATTTATTACAAAGCCTACTAAAAGTATACATGAAAAATTTAAACTTGTTAAATAATATAATAACAATTTAAAACCTCAAATATCTCGGAAACGACTAAAAGTTGGAATAGGATTAATAAAAACAATTTGATTTGATTTTTTTTTAGAGACAGATGAAGGAAAAGACTTTTTCATTGCTTAGTGCTTGTATCAAAATTTAGACCACACCTGCATCTCTAAAAATTTACAGAAAACATTTAATATCTGGATAACGGTAAGGTTTAGGTATAGGAAAGTATACATGAACTTGCCTTATTTTTTTCTCCTGAATGCATTAAAATAGGAAAAACAGGGTGGTTGTATTGAAAAAAATGGAGAAATTTGATATTTATGAAGTTAAACTTTGAACACTTTTTATTCACACCCTGTATAAAATGGAAAATTTTCCAACATAGATTTGATTACGTTCGACCTGGCTTAAGGCAACCGAACAGAAACCATTTTCATATCTTCAAGGGTCTCCTCGTAAAAAAATAATTTATAAGGGTCTTCAACGGTCAAATTTTCTACAAAAAAATCAATAACTCAAAAAGTGTGCATTTTTCGAAAAAAGTTTTCAGACAAAAGTATACTAAAATATTACGTAGATTTCAAAAATGTATTAATATACAGAGTGTTCCATTTAAAATAACAAAGTTAGTCGACTTCCGGTGGAACCGGAAGTCGGCCATCTTTGAAAATATTTTAGTTGAAAAGATCGTATCCGAAAACCCAAACGTAGAAATTTTCATGATTTTACTATGAGTATTTTGCCATATACAGATAGTTTTCACTCGTTGTGGGACACCCTGTATGATAGACCTATAATAACCAGTGAAGATACTTTTGCAAATTCTATTATTAAAGGATGCTGAAGGGGTGTTACAAAGACCACGTAATACTTCAAAGGTATATTTATATGGATTATATAGTTTCACTAATTTTTTTTATTTTCTTTCCTTTCTTGAAAAACAAGAATTATAATATACAGGGTGAACTACGACTAACGGGACGGAGGTTTATGGCGAAACGGTAAGTAATTTGAAATGTTTGTCACCTTGGTAGTTTTTACATCCATATAGGCTACATTTTAAAATTATTTTGAAATATACAGGATGTCCCAATAAAGTGTGGCGTATCAAAGTTATATTTTTTCTTATAGAACACCCTATATTTTATTGCATTTTCTGATTGCACCCAAGAAATAAAGTACTGTTTCATAATGGTTCCCTATACCTAAATACAGAGGGTTCCGAATTATGCTGACTTTTTTTAAAATGTGAACATTTCGAAAAAAATGGATAACTCATTGATATAATGAATCCTAGCAAATTTCCTCTCACAGCTCAATAGTCGAATATTCGTAGAATGTATTCCACGATTGAGTACTAAACATCTCTTTACAGGGTGTTCAGAATTATCGGTTGAATTATTAGATCATTAAATGTGTTATAACGGGCTTATTTCAAATGGAACATCCTGTATTTCAATAACCCATCATATTCAAAAAAATGTCCTGTTTCGAATGATATATACCTAGGTACTATACTTTTCGCGAAATTTACAATTTTCTTAAATTGTATGGATAAAATGATTTTAAAACATCTGCATTTCTCTCTAAATTTTATACTAATTATCTTGACAAAGCTATTGTGAAGAAAAACAGTGAAGCTGCTAATAAATATGCACACTAAATTGTTCCTGAGGTACACCTACTTTTTTTGCAGATGTATTTGAGTACATAATAAAACAAAAACACTAGTACTCAATCGTGGAATACATTCTACGAATATTCGACTATTAAGCTGTGAGAGAAAATTTGCTAGAATTAATTATATCAATAAGTTATTAATTTTTTTCGAAATATTCACATTTTTAAAAAAGTCAGCATAATTCGGAACTCTCTGTATTTAGGTATAGGGAACCATTATGAAACAGTACTTTATTTTTTGGGTGCAATCAGAAAATGCAATCAAATATAGGGTGTTCCATAAGAAAAAATATAACTTTGATACGCCACACTTTATTGGGACATCCTGTATATTTCAAAATAATTTTAAAATGTAGCCTATATGGATGTACAAACTACTAAGGTGACAAAAATTTCAAATTTTCACCGTTTCGCCATAAACCTCCGTCCCGTTAGTCGTGATTCACCCTGTATACAATGTAGCTATAGTTGTTATTATAATTTACATATCACATATATACAAATTTTTTGTTTTGTGTAATGATGTTTTTGTTATATTATTATGAAATGACTATTATACATCGCATTTAATCGCCCTAATTGTATCTTTAAACATCTACCAAATAATCATAGAACTCCTATGAGAAGAATAATTGAAAAATTGTTCGACTTACCTGTAAGGAAGATCAATCTCAATTATTCGAGCATCGGAGTTCTTCTGATAGAGCCCTCCCTGCCCAATCTACCCAGTCAATAGAGCGATTAGTTCAGTCACCGATATGAACTGTGTGATTAGTATATACCTACGACAAAAAATTGTTTACTACACACAGTGCGTGATTCACTTGAAATATGAATCCTACCAAATACAGGGTGTTTCAAAAAAAGGTAACACCGTCTCTAGGATAGGTAAAAAACTGAAAAATAATTGGGGTTTGCTTAGTAAAATTTTTTTCTAACGCCATCCGTTTTCAAGATAAAGGGCGTTGAAGAAAATAAAAAATTACACATTTCTTACGATTTTGCCGAAACTACTGGCACCATTGCAATGAAATTTATACGAATATGTTTTGGAAGCTGATATATCCCATGAATTTGTTTTTATATCTAACTCTCATAGAAGGCGCTAGTTACACGATTCATACAACGTATTATTCAACATAACTTTTTTAAGGGTAGAATTATTCGTCAAAACTCCAAGTGAACATAAACATCGTTTAATTTTACACCAAAAAGGTACTCTTGGTAAAACTCGATATTATGTACCGTTTTCGGAATATTTTGATTTGAAAATTATGAAGTAATAACCGCTCCTGGTATAAACTAATGATAAAGTTCGCTTTTCTCTAAGTTCGCCATGTAAAATTGACATTTATTGATTGATTATCATTAGTTTATACCAGGAGCGATTATTACTTCATAATTTTCAAATCAAAATATTCCGAAAACGGTACATAATATCGAGTTTTACCAAGAGTACCTTTTTGGTGTAAAATTAAACGATGTTTATGTTCACTTGGAGTTTTGACTAATAATTCTACCCTAAAAAAAGTTATGTTGAATAATACGTTGTATGAATCGTGTAACTAGCGCCCTCTATGAGAGTTAGTTATGAAAACAAAGTCATGGGATATATCAGCTTCCAAAACATATTCGTATAAAATTTCATTACAATGGTGCCAGTAGTTTCGGCAAAATCGTAAGAAATGTGTAATTTTTTATTTTCTTCACGCCCTTTATCTTGAAAACGGATGGCGTTAGAAAAAAATTTTACTGAGCAAACCCCAATTATTTTTCAGTTTTTTACCTATCCTAGAGACGGTGTTACCTTTTTTTGAAACACCCTGTATATCATAGAAGAACTCCGATGCTCGAATAATTGAGATTGAATAAATCATTATAGAAGCATTCTATGCCACATCCAATATGTTTGGTGGTGTATTTGCAAAGTAATCTTCTGAGAGTCAGATGAATCCATCTTTATTATTATAGATAATGATGTAAACTAACATCATAGTTTTCTAAAAATATTCACAAAGAAATGTCAGTCACTCACCGCCAACTTATACCTATTCTCCGTATTATTTTTCAGTACTCAATAATTATTATTTAACGATAATTATTAGGTTAATTTACCGAATTCTATAGGTTTCAATATCTGATTTATGAAAAAAACTTAGATTTAATATCCGTTTTATTATACTTATATTTTCATAAGACTATAAATCCCTATAACCACATACATATTGGAACTTCTCTTTACGCACTAGTGAGTAAAATAAAGTTTTACGCACTCGGTGTCTGAAGTAGGTAAGTATGTACTATACACACGATAGCAGAAAAAGGATATTGAATGAACCATAGGTAGAGTTTGTTCAACCATCCTTTGCCGTTATGGCAAACATGGTCAACACATTCAACAATATGTCATTGATAATGATTCTGATTTTTGAGGTTGAGTGTAAAATAACATTCAAATCATGGAGACTATAGATATCTCTATTCTTCATGATTCAAATGATATAAGACAAACGTAAAACAGATTATGACGTAGGCGGAGCAGTAAGGATGTACCTAAATTCTTTGAAAAAGAAGAAGAAAGTAAGTAAAGGAAAGGGAGCACAATATGTCCTTCAGGTTTAGGTGGAGCACACCCCAATTTACATTATACATTCATGCTAATTTAGCCCTATCGAACGAACGCATCCTTTATCTATGATTTAGCCGACGTCTACATTTGTTCTAGCGGCGCAGCTGACAATTAAACGTATTAATAGAATATCATTTTATTTGCACGAATCAATTAAATAAAACTGGATGCATTTCACAAAATTGTTCCATTTATACAGTGTTATAAATACATAGGTACTTTGGTATTATGGTACAATTCATTTACACCAAAATATTTTTTTAAGAACGATAATTTAAACCAAAAATATTTTCTGATCAAATGAATAGTTATTCATCAAAATTAAATCATCTGTTAAACATGTTATGAGCCTAGCTCTCAAATTGTATAATTTATATATAATATTTAGACCTTTCTTAATTCTTTAATTGAATAAAAAAAAACGTAACCATTCAGAAGTCAACGAATATTACAAAATTTTATAAACGATTACATAGTTTGAATTGAAAAAATAATTATAATTATAATAACGCAATAATAACATTCGTGGAAATACCCCATGACTGAAATTTTGTTTTTAAAACATCAAAAATGTAGAACCCCAAATTAACGATGTAACCAAACAGAACATTCAGTCAAAGTATATCATTTAGTTCAAAATATTATGGCGTAGGGTTCTACTGCCGTAAATAACAATACCTAGTCTATATAGCTATTCAAGACTCATTATACAAATTCGATAATTCTAATCAAAAAGCATAGAATATGGTGAATTTGGGATATTTGAGTTCCATTGCAATTGAAAGCCAACGGTATATTTGCAACAAAAAACTATATAAAACATAACTATTGGTTCTGGTTTGTTCAAAATCTGAAGTTACTATGAACTTAAAAATTAATATTTCCATCAAGGACTAAATTCCCAAAAACATTTTTTCAATGTGATAAACAATGTATTTGTTTATGACAATAATTTGGAAAGATGAAATTCAAAATTTAAAATAATTATATAGCTTTAGCAATTTATTGATAAAATAATAAGGATAACAAAAGTAATAATTCAAAACTTCTTCAAATTATCTCTAAAACAGCTCCAGAAAGTGAAAAAAAGTAGGTTTTTCTATACAAATGAACAGGATGAAATTGGGACTAAACATTAATCCGAAGAAAGCTGATATAATGATAGCTGTGAAAGTAGGATAGTATGGAGAAATAAGAATAGGAAATAAAAGATTCAAGAAGGTACAAAATTTAAATACCTGGGTGTACTGATAAACAATAAACGGAAAAAAGCGGATATAGAAGAGAAAATAATGTCAACAAACCGAACGTACGAAAATTAAAATTGATTAAACCAACCAAGAAGCACATATATATCACCCTTGGCTCTGCCGCTAGAAAGCTCTGTAAAGGCATTGATGTCAGAGAGTTTCAAACGCAAAGAATAAAAATAAGATGTTCAGCTCGAGGATGAGGATAACAAAAAAGAAAATATAATACACAACTAAAACAACTACAACCGAATATAAAAAGAAATAAATATATAAATTGCCAGTCGTTGTTTGTGTCTAATTAATTTTCAGCTGTTCCACTCCAGAAATAGAATGTAGGTGATGTATACGAATTTAGGTGGATATTGGTATGGAAGAATCAGTAAATTTTATTCTGATATCTTTTTGTCGTGGGGTATTTCCACAAATCAAGATAAGTAACTGAAAAAGGTTTATGCAATCCAAATTATCACTCTTGTCTCAAAAATATTTGTCGATCCCAAATTTTTAGTTTATTCATTTCTCTAACGCAACGTGTCGCTTCATCGGAATCAAAAAATATTATTTTAGCCTCGTCACTCGGCGTGTTGTTAGCATTATATCGTCTGCTGACGTTATTTGTATGATTGTAACCTTCGAAAAAGTTTAAAATATCGTTCGTATTGGCTTTGTATGGAACATTTTTCATAAAGACGGTGCAGCCGGGTGGAACGTTGTCAAATATGTCGTTTGAAGGTTCGATTCTTGGCGGTCTCATTCCAATATTACGTCCACCGAATCTTGGTCGTCTCATATTATCAAATAGACGCGGAGTAAATATTGGTCTCTGGTCTTCGGGCATAGTAAAATTAAGTGTAATTGGAGGGTTGATATGATTAGATAGTAAGGTTTTTGGAGAAACTTTTTTATCTGGAAATTTATTTGGTGATTCCTCAGGTTTATCCGATTCAGGTACAGATAAAGTGGTTCCTAAAATATTTTCCATTTCTACTCTTTTTATTGGAAGAACTGATATCGAGGATTGTCCGAGAGAAGTTTCGTTTTTCCTTACCGCGCGAGAAGCTTCTTCAACGTTGGCAAATTCACAATACGCTTGCCCTGTGAATCCAAGATTATTACTCATCAGGTGAATTTTCGTAGGTATTACACCGATATCTGAGAAAAAGTCTGAAATATCTTTATCATTGGTCCTATCTGGTAGTTTCGATAAACTTAGACAATCTGTTCCGATGTCATCGGTTTTTGTACTGTTCAAATTAACTTCATGTTGTCTGTTAATATCGTTAAATTCTTCATCCTTGCAGGGTTTAACTGTAACTTGCTTACCTCCAACGATGTGCAATGATTTTTCGTCTATAGCTTTTTTAGCCACTTCCGAACTACTAAATTTGACGTAGGCAATAAATCCCCCTTTCTTTTTTGTAGTAAGTATTAACGCAACTAAAGGATGCTGGGAAAACATATGCAGGATATCTTGTTCCTTGCAATACGTTGGCAGATCGTCCACTATTAGACAAGTGAAATCTTTCACTTCACTTTCATTATTGTGATTGTTGAAGTATTTAGTTATATTTTTACTCCTAAAATTCGTATTATCTTCATTATCATCTACTTTTCTTGGATTGTATCTATCTGTGGCTTCATCAAATTCGACGTCATTAATGTGAGAAATGATAACGGCGGTACCATTAAGAATTTCACCGCTCATTTGTAAAGCTTCTTCCTTGAATTTTCTATTTGAGAATCGGACGAATACCACACCCGTACTTCGACCGTTAAAATCGTTTATGAATTTTATGCCATTTCCACTGATAAACATACCGTGGAAAAATCGTCTAACGTCTCCATAACCTCCATAGAATGGTTCGAGAGCAATGCTACAATTGAGACCCATGTCGTTATCATTTCTATTATTGAAATTTCTTTGATTCGGCATATTAGTTCGTTGGAATCTATCTTGGAAGGAATCTTGTATTGCTCTATCTCCAAAGTTTGTGTTCCTGTTATTCTGAAAATTATTTTCGGTATTATTACTTGGCGGCCATGCATCCCTATTAGTTCTGGAAAAAATGTTTAGTGAAGATCCATTATTAGCATTTGGACTGTTGTTTGCATCTAGGTTTCTATTAGATTGATTTAAAGGAGAAGAAAACGGTTGATGTGGTTTAATTACATTATCTGTTTTATTATTTTTTGTCCATGCTTCAGGTACGATTTTTCTGGAATCTTTTTGTTGTGTTCCAGATGTTCGTTCTTCTGAACGTTTACGATATTCTTTACTTTTACGATCTCTAGAACGAGATCTTCCTCTACTTCGACTTCTTTCTCGACGTCGGCTAGATTTATGATCTCTTGATCTAGATCGACTTCTTCGGTGTCTTCGACGATCTCTTGATCTATCTTTTCTTTCTCGTGATTTGGAACGTGATTTTCTACGATTATCTCTTTTCTCGGCTTTATCTCTACTTTCTTTTCTCACCTCTGATACAGAAGGAATGATGGTGGGAACTGCTGCCGGCAAAGGAACAGCACTTGGTACTGGTTGCATAAACGCTGCATAGGACTGTGAACGAGCTTGTTCAATGACGCGTTGCATTTCAGTACGAGAGCTAAGCATAAGAGTAATCTGAACTTCTTTGATTTTTCCATTGTTTCTAATAAATGCCTGGCGTGCATCTTCATCGGTGCTAAAACAAATAAAGCTTATTTTTAAAATTTTTCATAATTATTTTTGCAAAGTAGTCATACATAAGGAAATAAATTGAACATATATAATAAATAGATAAATGAATTCAAAATAAAGTAAAGTAATTCATTTCAAAAACTGTGCAAAAAGATCCGAAAAAAAGAAGAAAAAAATTTCACCACAGTCGCGAATTGAGCCGCCATACTTATTCTTTTAAATTTCTTGTGCTCCTACCCGTCTGGATATCTCCAAAACGGTTGAGAGTATTCGAAAGTGGTATGAAAATGGAGTTCGACTTTTTTAAACAACTTCCATATTTTATTATTCTTCTTCTCTGTCTCCAGAAGCAGTGTTGCCGGTAAAACATTTACTAACCGATTTTAGGTACTTGCATTACTGCAGGATAGGCAACCTCAATACATAATGAAAATTGAATTTCTATTATGTTTTTCATAATTTTAATTCATGAATTTCTATTATGTATTTAATAATTTTAAATCGGCAATTTCTATTATGTTTTTCATAATGGAAATTCCTGTAGGTATTATTATTATGAAAAACATAATTTTAATTCAAGAACAGAATAATCACGGAATATAAATTTTTGAAAGAAGAGAGATATTTTTATTTTTGTTTTCAATACGATGTTATTAAATACCAAAACGGCACGCCATCTGCAGAATGATTCCAATGATACTGTAAGTGCGAACGGATGAGTTTTTTCATGCTGGCTTTCAATTCGCTGCAGTTTTGCAGTTAATTGCAAAATAAGGTTGGGTGGTATGATTGGTGAATAAATTATTGATAGACTGGATGAATGTGAGCTTATTACTCAAATTTGTAAGCAATGAATAAAAAAGGACATGAAACTGGTCTAACATGGAATGTATTTTGTGTAGGATTCTTGCAGAATGATTCCAATGATACGTAAGTGCGAACGGATGAGTTTTTTCATGCTGGCTTTCAATTCGCTGCAGATTTGCAAGTTAATTGCAAGATAAGGTTGGGTGGTATGATTGGTGAATAAATTATTGATAGACTGGATGAATAGTTTTTCATTTAAGAAAATGGCTAGTTTCATCCATGTCGAATTTAGCTAGTGGAAGGTTACATCATGGTGTAAGGATAGACAAGGTGTGTTCCTGCGCATCCATTTTCACCGACCAATGGCAAATCTTTCCCAAGATCGGCCATATTAACTTTCTAACCAATCAGATAGACGCACGGATTTAAGATGACTCAATTGAATAACTGCCTAATGAAATATTCTGATTTATATTGGTATGAAAAAGTTGAAAATCGAAACTGTTGTAAGTTATGTAATTCAGCAGCGTATCATTATATTATTACATTTAAACGTGCACTGGTGTAAATATACGATCAGGTGTAGCAACCAATATGGCCGAAAATGGGATTGCTCAAAAACAGTCGAAAATCGGTTCTCCGGAAGAACACACCTTGTCTATCCTTACACAATGGGTTACATTTTGAACGTTTTGGATCACGGTGGGAAATTTGTATGCCAAGATATTAAATTTAATAGGCTCAATAGCTGGCCTACAAAAAATTTTAGTTAAAGATAACGTTAATGCGCACTCGAAACGTAAACGACAACCTTCACTCTTGGAGGTCACATATGGAATGTGTAATAAAAAAATTAAATTGTTACAGGGAAAACACCCTCATAGTATTTCAATTATGTATATTTTTTCAAAAAACAAGTAAATAAAAAATTCCACCAAATTTATCCGCTGCAACTCCCATGTTGGAAGATTGTTAGTAGCGGTTTTTTTATAAATGCTTGAAATCACATCTATTATCTTTGAGTTTGGTAGGAGTTTCTGGAAACCCTTTAGTTGAAAAGTTTTAATGCATAAGAGGGAAAAAATTGTGATGAAATAATAGAACAAAAACAAATCACTAATGTTTTATAATAACTTTATTAATTACCTAGGTCCCTCTTTTAGCTGATATTGTTATGAAATTTACTTAATAAAATTCAATAGGACAACGAGAATTGCGAATAGCAATTTTTGAATTGGCAGTTTTTAGACAATCATAAGCATTTTAGTCACATTTTACACGACTGACCCATAAGAGTGTGTTCATCAGATAGTCCGGGGAAGTAAGAATATACAATGGAAAAGATGTCCACCAGAGATTTTACTTTTTTTAAACGAAAGTATATGTTGTATAGACTACTTTCCTAGATTTGTGAGAAGATTCCGCTCGAGCTTGCGATGCAAGCAAAGCTTAGAGCTCGAGAAATGCAACAGTTTTTCGTCCATAACTTTTTTAGATTTGATTGTACAGAAAAATTGTAGGAAATTTCAGTTCCTATAAGATGACATAATGCAATATTTGTAAATAGTTATTTGTTTAACTAGGCAGCAAAGTAGTAGATTAGCAAGGCAGTCAATTTACTTTGCTGCCAAGTTGAACATATAATTTTTTCTCCGATTGTTTATGAGGATATTGTATTTGCAAATTATTACAATTCCCACTATCTCTTTATTTTAGTTGGTTGCTATGGAAATGTATAATCACAGGCAGCAAAGTAATCACTTTCGTGCCTAGGCAGCAAAGTAACCACTTTGCTGCCTAGGCAGGAAAAGTAATACTTTGCTGATTGATATCAGTCAGCAAAATTAATATTTGCTGCCAATCGGAGAAAATAGCTATTTGTATTACTAGGGAGGAAAGTGCCACTTTTCCTCCCGCAGGATGTAGTTTACTGCACGACGCGAAGCGGAGGGCAGTAAACATCCAAGGGAGGAAAAGGCACTTTACTCCCATGTGATACATATGATTTTTCCTCCTACCCACTTTTTTTTGAAAATTTATTCACGACACAAATAGGTAACGAATATAATTCAGCCCATTGCTTATATTGTGTATATTGTTTTTCATACCTATCTTTAGATTTTTGTGGTAGTAAGGTTAATGACGCTATGTTAGTATGTTTTTTAATATTAGGTGGTGTATTTGGAAATTCAAAATCACTTGAACCGCTCTCCATTTTTCAAAAATTCAACTAAGTTTAATGAATGTAGCGACTTTGCACCTCAAAAGTCAATCGCTGTGTTTACTGTCAGTGAGCCACAGCATACTATGCTTTTCTTATTCTGAACTCAAAAAACGTATACCTATCTAAGATTCCTGAAGCTGAAATTTGTATTGAAGAACTACGTTGAAGTATCATTAATTTTAATGTTTGATTTTCACAAAAAACAGAATATACAGGATGTTCTAGAAATTATGGAAACAATATGAATATAATGAATTCACAAGTTTCATCGTTTACAACTTACTTGAAATGAGAGGGAGGAAAAATACTTTCCTCCCTAGGGAGGAAAGTACTTTTCCTCCCTGGGAGAAAAAGTATGAGTTTCCTCCCTGATTTGAGGGAGGAAAGTGTGTACTTTCTATAGGGGTAGGAGGAAAAATATTTTTTTCAATCCCTAATTTTTGAAAAATTGAAATAATTTTTGCAAAATGGTTTTTTAAGTGACAAACATAATTTAAATAACAATAACGACTTTCGAATACATGAAAATATAGTAGTCCGGCCCTACAAAATAGCAATAACAAGCAAATTTTCTGGAAAAATTTTTTATTTCTCTCCATTTTTCTTCAATCTGACGTTGAAAAATATGATTCATGGATTTATTACTATTTTGAAAATGTTTTTCTCCAAAAACCACGTGTTTTGAAAAAAATTTCCGGATTAGATAGCTGAGAGCGGAGAAAACAGTGCTCAAAGTTCATTAGCCACAATCTTTACCATTTCACCACAACTTTCGACCTAAGTTCCCTGGACTAAGCGGCTATTATTCTTAAAAGTGGTTAGATTTTTGCAACAGGTGGTCATTTTCCTCTAATTTTTTGTTTGTAGAAAATGATAAAACACATCGTTTTCTAAGCCAAGATAATTGTTACTTGCTAACTTAATTTATTACGTAATGTAATATAATGTGTGATTAGTGATCACGCATGTGGAGAGGTGGGAATTGCAATGGAAAAACTAAATATACAAAATAAAACTCTTTAAAAATATAATCATTTGGTGTTGTTTGAGAAAAATTGGTTAGAGCCCCGTCTAGTGTGGCCGTCTCCATATCGACCAGAATCGCAGCTGAGAACTGTAAACATTTGTAAATTCGTAGACAACCAGCCAGAGACGTACTAAGGATCCTCAACATTGCAATCACGAAACCAGAAAAAGAATTTCTGGCAAAAACAACAATCTGCACTGACAGTGAACAAGCCCTATTAGCCTTGAACAGACAAGCTTTATTAGCCTTGAACAGAAAACGTGTTATATCGGGACTAGTACTAGAGTGTCACCAAGATTTAGCTAACGCCTTGGCCAGATAACAGTATTATCATGAAGTATTTTTAAGGGCACGACAAGAGTGAAGGTAATCGCATTGCCGATTCTTTAGCCAAGGAAGCGGCTGGACTAACAATTTCAGGATTCAGTGACACCTACGACCCAACGACCTCGATAATTGCGGAACTAGCCAAACGTTACACCCATGCTCAATCCATTAAGAGATGGGATGGAATCAAAGCTAGGATCACCCGGTGTGACCCTGGGAAGCTGGCGCTGAAGAAACATTTGGCGATGACCAGGAAAAATCTGTGTTTAACAGTAGGATTTCCGACTGGCCCCTGTCAACTAAGGGAACACCTTCATACTATGGGGCTAGTGGACACACCTCTATGCAGGATGTGTGAACAGGAAGATGAAACTGTCAGGTACGTCTTATATGACGATGATGAGATGACGATGAGATGACCTGGGAGGACAACTCCTTGTGAGAATGTACAATGGATCACATTTGGCCCAAATGAGATTTATTTCCTACATTTTATATACAGTTTGATATTTCAGTTTTCTTGTAAAAGTAAAATATTTCAAAAGTAAATAACAACTTAAATCGTAGGAAAGTCCAAACGAAAAATATGTTAACAAAATTCGTACAATTATGAAATTAAAGTTTTCAAAAAATCAAAGTCGATGGTATATGTCTTATGAGTACACTTATTTTGGATTTGAAAGATTAAGAATTTTTAAGTTGTGTAGAAGTTTTGAAAAATAGAGTGATATCACTAACGCAATCGAATCGTTCTGGTGTATTAATTATATATCAGAGTTTACATTCCCATTATGTTCTCCTAGTTTTCTTTTGTTTTAAATTGTGAACATACTCTCACGGCACGAAAAATCGAGCAGTTGATGACAAATAGCTGAAAATATATCAAATTTGTATATGTATAGTACCTGAAAGCAATAAAGGCATCACCGAGTTCTCCTCCAACGATATGTACTCCTCCCTCCGGTATACTGAGCCCTTGGAAATATTGCCTGATATCTAATGCATTCGCGGACCAGGGTAAATTCTGGAGTCTAATAATCACACTCATCGTATTCTAAAAATTACAGAAAATTGTTTTATTTAGATCCATGAATATAATCCAGATTTTTTTAAATTTTGATTGATATGTTTCGAATAAGTTCATCTGAGCGATATAAAAGCATATTAAATTTTATAATACATAGAAATTGATGTAACTAAATAATCAATAAGGTAGCTGCACAAGAGCACTAAGAGAGACTTTGTGGCCGGTTACTAGTGTCTGAAAAACTACATTGAACACCACGTATTCCTTATCTGTATCTCGTGTGAATGCGTCTATTTACATCAATGTATTTTCAGCCGCGCGATTCTTTTCAGACGGCCACATAGTGTCTCGTATAAAAACACTTTTAGTACGTTCAAAAGGGACACGCGATTCCAAGTGTTTAGTGTGAGAAGTTTTTCATTACGGAACACATTTTGTGTCTTGAATCATGATTATAGTGGCCAGCCACAAAGTGTCTTGTTTGAAAGCGCTCTAAGAACTTCTTAAGTAAAATATCTTCAACAGACTAGGCAACACATCCTACTGCTAAGTCACATCTCGGAGCTCTGAACTTGTTAGTCTGTTAACAGCGAATCATCATGTTCTGAATACAATTTTAAGAAATTGTCAAAGAATCCTAGTTGATTCGCATTCAAATTGCTTCACAAAATTAACAATAGTTCAATAGAAGAGCCATGTTTAGAAACAAAACCAACAGTCGTCCAGCATAAAATGCTGTGTTAGCACTATTACTAAAAAATACCGATTTACAAATAAATGTATATATATCTCTGCATCTAATAAGTTCTAAAGTACATATACGATATGACAAAATTGGATGTTTACGTTGGTTGTCAGACGTTTGTTTTGTCTTTATATAGAATATTTTCAGCCCACTAATATGTTGATTTTGTCAAAAAATTTGAAATTCGCCCATGAAAATTTCAAAAATTGATTAGCTGTACAAAAGTGATGTTAAAACTTCGTATTCCCACTAGTAGTTATCTTCAGAACTGACTGCGACATGCGACTTAACTCACAGAGGGCAGCACAGGTCATGTTTTTGTATTATGTAGCAAGCAATGCACGGGAAAAGAAGGACAGTTTCACAATTTCAAAGTCATAGCCCACGAATTTCGTACACTGTGTCGTTTCAGTCGTTTGTGCTGTCAGCTTATTTGGTAGTTGTGGTATTCGAGAATAGTGTCTCGTGACAATAAAAGCGCTTTCAAACGAGACATTTTGTGGACATGTGTCTCGTGTGAATGCGTCTATTTATATTAATGAATTTTTAGCCGCGCGATTCCTTTCAGATAATAATAGCCGGCCACAAAATGTATCGTTTGAAAGCGCTCTGAGAAACAACCATGTTTGTGTCATCATAGCCTACAAATGACGGGCGGTATCAGCTCCAATTCAATATTGGAAGAGATAAGCAAAGTTGAAAAAAAAAGAAAAGAAGATCTGTCCATTGGAATTATCAAGTACGGCTTGAACAATCTAAGGGTGACTACAACCCGTTGAGATCAAAGTCAAAGTAAAACTTATCCAAGAGTTTTACTTGGGATCCTAACGAGACATTGTCGCCTGAATGGATACCTGAAAAAGTTCGAAGTAATGGAGGAAGAAGGGTATATATTCACGGGAGCAGAAACCTCCATCCACATCCTAAAATTCTTCCGGGAAATAGAACTAAAAGTGATGCTATAAGACTTTCCTCAAGAACTAAGTAGAAGTAAGGGGAAACAATGGATATTTTAGGCCTAAGTGAATGTCACCCAAATATACATACATATAGTCAAAGGCACTCTTAACGTGCGGGTTCAAAGGTCACTAACCATATGTATCAAATCAGAAAACACAGAGGTTACCAAAATGTGAGATTACACTGCAGATTGACGAATCTCCACTTCTTCTTTCATTCTCGAAATAATCCATCGAACTAAGTACAAAAAAACTGAAAATCGCTTCTTATTATTCATATTTTCACTTTGAATTGTCAAAGTGACAAAACTGACATATTTGAATAAAAACTCTGCTGGTGAAAAACTTTTTAGAATCGCTGAAAATTAAATACATATCCTTCTTTTTCCCGTCAAAATTGCATAAGTCTGTCTTATTTATCTAACGGATTTCATTTGGAAGTTATAATTAAACGCAATAAAAGAAAACAAAAACTGTGAGTATGTCTTTGTTGAATCGTATGACCCGCACGTTAAGAGTGCCTTTGACTATATGTACACTGCTTTAGATAATAATCCTGGTCAAAAAACGGGGACATTTTTTATAAAAAAATGAGACATTTTTTATAACATAATTCTAATTACAGCAATAATAAAGCATGTGTGTACACTTTTGTGGTCCTGCAAGAAGTTATAATGCTTTGTGATTCAAATAAATGGATATTATCTCTGGATATGAGTTATCTAGAATATGTTAATACATAGTATAATAATAGCATAATATTAAAATTGGAATTCATCTATTTATTTTATGTTATATATTGTTTTTATGGAAATTGGATTGAAAGAATTATAGCCATTTTTTATGACAGAGAAGCATATTCATCTCTTTATCTTATTTAGATACAAATATATATAGTAGTGAAACTAGACTAATGAAAAATGTTTTTATGAGTGCAATTAAACCAAAAGTTGGTTCGAAGTCCACCTATGCGACTCATAGGTTTTATGAAAAAGACCTTTTTCTACAAACGTCAAAAAATGACAAGGTTCGCGCATTGACAACAATACGCGAAGTGACCCTTTTTTCATTCTCCTTGTTACCATGACACCGTGCGCGAAGTAGTGTGCGAAATACTTACTTTGCGCACTGCATGTAAACCATATGGGATTTTTATATTTCAACCTTTATGTTCCGCAATCAAGCAAAAACTCAAGAAATCATTTATTTATTAATGTAAGGTGAAGTTGGGTAACTTATAACAATAATTAAGTAATTACTTGATTTGGAAAAACAGTTTAAGCCAGTTCAATACTATTTTTCATAATAAGCTAAGCATGTTACTTATTTTAGAACAATATTTTTGAGGTTTGTAGAAAAAATTTTGTTTGCATCTCATGCGCGAATTACTTTGGTGATCTCGACTATTAATTTAACTCGGCTGCGCCTCCTTAAAAAAAATTAGTTCTCGATCACCAAAGTAGCATTTCGCGCCCTAGATACAAAAATAACTATTTATTGTTTATTATTATTATTATTGAGACACAAAATTAACAATCCTGTGTATTTAATAATACCAAATAGTTATATATTATCAAATAAGCAATTTATTATTAAAATTTTTTCTTCACGCCCTTCTTTAACGAACTATAGGGCTGGTTGTTTATTTACAATTAATAAATATGGCTGATTGAAAATTAGTAATATTTCAACATTTGATAAACACCATAATTGCACACTTTTTGGCGTGGTAAACAATTCTACAACATAGTTGTGAACGCGGGTACCGACTAAGTTAAATGGTGGATACGCCATTTTTTCAGTTATACAACAATTGGCTTTTGTGAACATTTTTCAAAATATCAAGTCCTCTTGTGACAATATCTCGATAACATTAACGGTTTAAGAGATACGGGCATTTTAATGTCGTACTGCACACCTATTGGAGCATTCACATTTATTTTTAATGTACGATTACCGAAAGCATCCTGTATTATTAATAAATCGGTACAGTCTACATTTATGAGAATAAACTTTACTATACATTTCAGAAACAAATTTCCAGAACAAAATACACAGATTTAGTTAATAGTTTATTTCATACTGAACCCCCAGCTCTAGTCACCTATGTAACGAAATATGGTGAGTGTTGGGTTGTCATGGCGTGAATTATGATCCATAATATACTCCAGTTTATTATGAACCATAATTCACTCTAGTAGATATATGGGTTCCATATACCTTTTGTTCACGACCACCTAATGATAAGTCAATATTTTGCCTCCTAACAAAATGTGTATGGTACCCATATATCTACTGTCGTGAATTATGGTTCATAATACACTGGAGTCTATTATGGTTCATAATACACTGGAATGTAATATGGTTCATAATACACTGGAGTGTATTATGGTTCATAATTCACGACTAGAGATGGGGGTACATTATGAAATAAACTATTAAATCTGTGTATTTTGTTCAGGAAATTTGTTTCTGAAATAAATCGTATCGATGAAATATTGTAATTTTTAGTATTGATACTTTCCATAACGATATTTTCTAATATCAAGTATCTTGAGACAATATATTTATAACGGTACGTTGTATTGATACTTTACACAGTATCGCCCATCTCTATATATGTCAAATTATATTTTTATGTAGCTGTCACAACATTTTGAGGTTAGTAATACCAAATGATCGTTACTCGCAATTTATGACCAAAATTAACTCGGCCGACTTGCGCTCCTCGCCTGCGGCTCGTAAGGCAAACGTCACCCATCGTGAATATTGGCTATCATAAATTGCTTGTTTAATAATATACTATTATTAGAAGGTAAAATATTGACTTATTGTTAGATGTTCGTGGACAAACCATATTTTTGTTTGGCATGGGACGCCATATTGAATTTTATGTGACAGGTCACTGGATGACCACAAGCGACTGTGCTTTGGTCGATTCAGACCAGAAATTCGTTGAAGTCGATGATTATCAACCTTCATTTCGCCAAAAAATTCAAGTCCAGCCAGAAACGGGAAAAATACGACCTATCCCAGAAGCCGTTCCAAACAAATATTCGACGAAAGTTACGTCCAAAAAACAAGTCTATAGTGCCCAAGACAAATGAAGTGGAGAGGAGAAGCATGATAATGCGAGTATCAAATAAAAAGTAGTGCGAAATGAATAATCTCTAATAAAAATTGTGATATAAACTAAGTGGTTGAAATAAACAAATAACATTTTTGACAAACAAGATATAACAGGTGATTTCCTGGTTCGTTTCCCTGTGCCTGAAGAAGGCATAAAAACTTTTCTCGTTCAATACTTCGAGTTTCGCTTGTCCGCCACAAATGATAATGCAGTAGAGTTTTTTGTAACTGTTTCCTTGAAACTTTGCTTATTTGTTTTCATGATTTAAGTAATTTCATTTACATTAATACTTTCATATAATTACTTATAAAAACCTCATTATTTACTTTTATGTCCAATGAGACAGTCGATCTTTTAGATCTCAGTGAATGTCACCTTGTATGTATTTATTTTTTGGGGTAACATTCACTGAGACCTAAAAGATCTATAGTGCCCCCTTACTTCTACTTAGTTTCTGAGGAGAGTGAATGTCACCTTAATATACAATACATTATACATTTAGTTTGGCAAACTTATCTGAAGCTGTGGATGAAGGAATGCAGTTGAAACCATAGATATTGCCACGTTCAACTATAAACAAGCTCAAGTGTATATTGGGAATACACTCTTGATTATCAACAATATATTAATTTATATGTAAGTGCTTTTATGTTCTTATTTCATATTTTATGCGATCTTGTCTGTTGATAGTACAAATTGAACCTTGCATCTTTGAACTAGCCGAGTTGCCAATTACATCAGCATTAGCAGTCAATTCATGGAATGAAGTATATGAATCGCAGCAGCTTACAGTCGGCATAATACTTTTATCAGCAATTACCTTCTTATGAATAATAGATTGATCGATGTAACCCTCAGCTATTGTTGTAGACTCCATCCACCGTACTTGTATTGTATTTGTTTATTTGGGGTGACGTTCATTGGGACCCGAAAGATCTATTGTGCCCCCTTACTTCTACGTAGTTTCTGAGGAGAGTCTCAGAAACTGGTAGCTCCTTTAGTCTTATTTACCAGAGGATTTTTAGGATAGCTGCAGGTTTCAACTTAGGTAAATGTATCCTGCGTGCTTTATATCTCCGTTATATTTTCTCTTGAGTCTGCTACAGTTAACTGTATATTCCTTTGGATACGGTAGGTTTAAAAACTCGGCAACTAATGGAGGTATTTTCGCAAACGAATTTACATGAACTAGATTCGCAGTGCATTTTAATTTGAGTATTTCAGAAAAACAAAATGTCCATAAATAATAACAGAAGGGTTTAATGCAGCGTATTTATCAAAATGGTGAACATATTTTGCAGTGATGCAAAAAGAACGAATTATTTTCGTTTAAGTATTTGGAGTTTGAACAATCAATGATTAATATATTATAATCTATTAATAAATGGTACAGCTCTTTACGTCGGCAGGCTACATATATTCGGAAAATAGTAGCAGCTTTTGCCATCAAGTACTAATGTTTCATCTGGCGTCTCATGTAGAAACGTCGGAACTTGTTCAAACGTGTTTTTGATTTCTTGGGACTGTCACCTACCTTGAAATATTTGCTCACATCAAACCCATTTTTAACTAGCGCTATAAATTTTATCATAGAAAACCTACTCCACAAAATTGAAACGTTATATATTTTTGACTTGAGTCGGATTCATTCAAGTTTCTTTAAACTTTTTTGATTTTACACCACTTTTGTTTTAATAAACAAACATTTATTCCGTACTGTTCATCGCCGACACCGATGGAGTATAAAATGTACTCAAATACTTATCGGTAAAGAAAGAGCTAGTGTAGGTACCTCAGAAGTTACAAGTGTGCATATTTATTAGAACATTTTTTTGACAACTATGCCAAGATCAATAGTTTAACGTTTAGAGAGAATTGTAGATCGATTTACCATACCATTCTAGAAAATTGTGAATTGCACGAAAAGTATAATACAGGGTGTTCCATTCAAAATAAGCCCAATATTACAAATTGAACGATCTAATAACGTAACTGGACAGCTTGTAGAGAGATGTTTGGTACTCAATCGTAGAGTACATCCAATGAATGTCCAGCTATTTAGATCTAATAGAATATGTGTTAGAAATTGTAATACCAATGAGATATTTTTTTTTTTTCGAAATGTTCATATTTTTTAAAAAGTACGCATAACCGAACCAATAAAAAGGAGTATTTTATTTTTTAGGGGCAATCATGAAATGCAATAAAATATAGTGTCCTATAAAAAGAAATAACTTTAAAATGTGGACTATATAAATGTTCAAACTACTAAAGTGTCAAACATTTTAAAACTATTACCGTTTTGCTATAAACCTCCATCCCGTTGGTCGTGATTAACACTGAATATACAATAAAGAAAATGATTGGAAACTATAAAAATCAATTAGATGTAGCATTTCTATAAGAACGATATGACTAGTCTAAAAAGAAAGTACTCGTATTAGCGAATAAGAAACTACGCCAGAACAAGGTGGATTATTAAGTTTAACATTGTTTAACGTGGTACTGGATGACATAACTAAGGAAATATATCCCGAGATCAAGAACCTTTTAGTTGGATACAGAAACTTGAAACTAATGTGTGTAACAGAGATGTTATTTGCAGATGATTAAATATTTTGCCCCAAGCAAAAGCAAGAATAATGTAATCTAAATAAGAAATATTTGTCATTGAAACGAAAAATATTAATGAAATGAAACAAACAAATAACTTCAAGTACCTACCTAGGGGTTACAATATAAGAGAATGGCCAAAATGAAGAATAAATAAACAACAGAGTGAAGTACGCAGTAAAGCTTTTTACATATGTTGTAAACCACTAAGTTTTATGCCTGAGAAAAGAGGGGTACTTGTGAAATAATGTAGATTATTACTTTCCGCTTGAAAGAAATCATTATGGGGAACTTCAAACTATGTACGGTGGCCTCTATCTTCCCAAAGTACCTACATATCCCGATAATGTGGAGCTTTGTATGATTTTGCCTTTGAATGCATTGTTTGAATCATTCAATGATTACCTAGCAAGCAAACCTCAACCGTGAAACGGCTTTTCTCCAGTTGGTACTTTTTTCAATTTTCGGTTTAAGCAAATTGATACAGTATCTACAAAGTCTTTTAAACTCATACTGGTAAACTTTTGATAACTAATAGTTTCAGATTTTAAATTATAAGACCATTTTTTTTCTTTGAAATTTTAATAAGAACACCATCGTCGTGTATGTTTTTCGAACATCTTAGTCAATAACCACAGAATCTAACCGAATAAGATGAATTTTTGTATACCTTTGTTTTGGTATTACCTTAGATATACAAGAACAATGGTCATAACAATCAGTTTTTTGAGAATATTTCGTTATCTCTGCCTCCAATTGTATTTATATTCATAATTAAAATAGTGAAGGATGAAATTCTCTATATATTTTGTTCGAAACTTTTTTCAAACGACGAACCGTTCTTGAGATAGATAGACAACAGCATGGAGAGCAATCAGCTATATGTAGCGTAAGGAGCCCAATAGAGACATACACGTGAGTAATAGACGTTTGTTCACGACTATTTGTTAAATGCAATATTTTACGAGTGCTTCTTCAAGTATGATGACGTGCATTATTCACCAGTGAATAGTAGGTGTGGATAATGAAAAGGTCACATGATACATAATTATCTTGAAGATACAAACGACACAGTATGTTTAATATATTCGAACCCATGTCTAGAACCAAGTCAAAGCCGTAAACCATCAGGCTATGAAGATAAGTACATACATGATAGTATCAAGATGTTGTTTATAGGAGTAGATCGTTTTATATGCATTTTTTTAATCTATTTTAAGTAGTACCTAACTCTTTTTTTCTACGTCAATTGAACTTATTAGAGATTACGTTATTGATCCGTTGAATGAAGAATTTAATTACATCCTTCACGTTACCTTAAGACAACGTTTCTTATTGTTTATTATTCAACGCTATTAAATTCCTCTCTCCACTACCATTATGAAAGGAATTCTCATCGTGCTTTCTCAATTTATGGCCGATTCCACGTCGATTCAATGAGCAAAAAAATCGATGTGTTTGATGTTCTGAAACTTTGAGACCATATCCTACTTGCGATTTCATGAGACAGATTTTTTTTTTGAGTAGGTATATGTCGTAAAGCCGTTATCTCGAAAACTAAAAACTACATTTTTTTCAATAATAAATTCAATAGCGCCATCGTATTCTTCAGGAAAAAATATATCGAAAACATGTATCACATGTTGGGGACCTATCACCGTTGGAATTTTTTCTTGTGGGGTTATTTAAAAAGTATTGTTTACAAAACGTAACCGAACTCTTTAGAAGATCTTCGCCACCAGATAACTGTGGCATGTGGTGAAACAACTCTTGTTATGCTACGAAATGTTCGGAGCTTTTTGAACAAATGTATTACTGTTTGAAAGTAAACAGATCACAATTTGAACACTTTGATTGAAGCTTTCCTTGCAATTTTTTTATTCACTTCACTCACACTTGCAGCTGTTTTTTGTCATTAATTTCAACAATTGACACACAAATGTTGGCATGTCTTAAGAGAATCGAAATACATTTCAAATTATGTGCCTCTCGATCTCCATGCCATTAAAGATTCTGGAAGAGATGGTAATCCCTTTAAAGGGGATGACTGTACAACCATAAGTTAACTATCAAAAGTTGCCCTCCTCGAAAACTGTAAGAAAACGGAGCTATCACTTATTGCTGGTTCCAACATGAATCTAAAGTTGCTTGATTTGGGCGAGTTTCCTTACATAATTTTGAGCGGGTCAAAACTAATATATCTCGAAGGACAACTCTAGTTAAACAGCTAGAGGCTGCATACATTTAACAATATCAGAGGTCTGAGAACAACCATCTGATTAGGATTGCGGAGCAGGTTAGAAAGTACACACCACACTCCCGGTTATACCTTATATTATGTTCTGCCAAGCATAGGAAAAGGCATACAAAACCATACAAGTGCAATACTTGGCAGCGAGTGAAAATGTAAATAACAAACTAGACAGTTATTCGTCCTGAAGTCCAGAAAGAAAATATACTATACAAATCTTATAATCTAAGGGTTCTCTTAGATTCGTAACAGTTACAGGCAAATAAAATATAGAACAAATCACATAAGCTTGGTAGAGCAATGGGGCAGCATAGCGGATGCCTGCATATAAAGTTTATAAATTGTAAATAAGAAGGTGTTAACTTACGACCCTTCACAGACACTAATTTCGCGATAAATTTATACGAAGAACATATTTACGGTTCACATTAATAGAAAAAAACATGGTAATCGATGCTATCGACATTTTTATCGATGTGAAGAGAGTAACCATTCCCTTTTAGATCAACTTACTGACTGCTTAGTGCTAACGTTTTTTTACATAATTTCATAGAAGCCGGGAATTAGGTGTTTGTCGGTCTTCCGCTCTAAGACGAATGGTTTCAAGACCAGGGGCGAATTATGCTATTATGATCTAATGGACGCTGGGGCGTCTTCGCTTGGAAAGAAAACACTCTATTTAAACTTGTTTGAACAAAAACAAAATCGACGTATGTCGGAGTTTGCCGCAAAAACCTCTCCCGCCAACTATATTTGAGGTGGACTGTTTCTAATGCGCCACCCTGTATTTGTAATCATGAAATATAGGGCTGTTCAAAACTATAAGATAATACAGGTCACATTTGAAATATTGAAGATGCATTTTATTTGGCACTCCTTGTATTCAAAATTCAGTCTATTATTATATATTTGGCAGGTACAGTTAAAATAATACAACTTTTATTCGAAACTTTTTTTTATATTATCGTAATTACTGGAAATGAGTGGGGGACAAAATATAAAGAGAAGCCCTGTACAGCTCATTGGATAGTGTTTTCTACTCCTCCAGTTATATATTATCAGGGAATAGCACAAAACCGGTGTTGTGACGAAGACCTTTTGAACAACTGCTTCAATCAGCATCAACATAACCTTGGATAGGTTTTCTGCTCTCCTGGAAATGTAGTGAGTGGTCCAATGTACCCTTCAGATATTCAAGAATTTTAATGCTCTTTATCATGATTAAATTATTCATTTTCTTAAGTTTTTCTATTTAAAGATTTGGTTCTAATTCCATTCCAAATCTTTTTGAATTGACTTTTATGTAATTTTTCTGACAAAAAAGTAATTATTTTAGGTTATCTATAACTCCTATCCCTGAAACATTCTTTAATTTCTTCAAGATCTTTTATCTCTAATTTAATCTGGCACATACTTTTTCCTTCACAGCAGCAGTAGGTTATCTGTCTTTCAAAAATATGGCTGTGTTCATGACTTAGGCCCAATAACGTTTTTCCAATTTTGAATGTAACAACAGAATAATCATTATTGGTGTACGCTGGACCATAATCACTTCTTAAGCGTTTTATCTTTTCTCGATACTTACTTCATTTTTTGCTTTCAGCGTATAGCCAAAAGTTTTTCTGATAAAATCATCTAAAAAAATGAAGCAAATACTTCGCTCCACGCTCATTTGCTTATTTAGGGAATTTTTGGAGTTTGCTTCAATTCAAAATGTTTTATGCAAGGTTCACTATTTTCTTGGCCAAAGTGCAAACCAGATACCAAATTTTTCAGCAAACGCAAACCTACTTCTTCTGATCAAGTGACCTGAACGTTTATGCCATATTATGTGATTTGAAGTAATAGAAGATAACTAATGGGTATGTAATCTTGGCCGGCCAAAATATTGTCCCCGATTTCGGGTATGTAAACTTGGCCGCCTCAATACAGTAAGGTGAAAGTTTTTCATGACTTTATTTGAGGAAGATTGCCATTACTGCAATTTCTCAATTTACGAAGTAATGTTTTCAACATCCCTTCTTCAATCATATTCCTTGCCTCTCTCGATAAATTATAAGCATTGATCGTAATTAATTGCGATATTGTCAGATTGTCATAATAATCTTATTTCTAGGTGAGGTATACCTACGATCGTCCTAGATTACTTATCGTATATGGCGTTTATTGAGAAGAATATAATTTCTAACGGAAGCGGTCAATGATTGTAGCAGGAGCTGGTTAGGTGTATATTATTTCATTATTAATTATTGATTCAATTTATAGCTCAACTAATTGCTCACCATGATAATTTTTTACTAAATATAGTAACCAATCAAATTACTTAATTTTAAGTCATGTGTCAAATTTCATCCAATCACCTCTGGATTACAGCGATAATACCCTACATGTCGTGTTTTCAGTTTGGTTAAACGTCAAACTGATTAAAACTAATAAATTGTGTATTTAAAATTATTAAACGTCAGATTGACAATCAATTTTTTGATATCTACAAAGTAAAAAATTATCTTATCGAATACTCCTCGGGCCTTGATAAATACTCAAAATTTTGTCATAGAGAATCCTTCAAGCGAGTTGCTCAAGGATAATAGCCCTCGGCCTGCGGCCTTGGGCTATTATCAAGCAACACGCTTTCAGCATTCTCTATGACAAAATTATCTCGGTATTATCAAGACCCTAGGGGTATTACTATTGAAAATACCACTGTCTTTTAATAGAATGTATAAAGGAGCCAAATTATATTGAAAGATGGTTATATGTTGTTTTTTCACCCTCGCTTATCAACCCTTAGTATCACTTGGATTTGTATGTCATGTTGTTTTCGGATGAGAAGGAGTACCTACCCAAGGAATGCATTCAAGAACACGGCATCTATAAGTTAATTGTTCTAGTTTCGTGGAAATTCCAAGATATCCAATTTCCACTGTAGCGTCGATTATCCAGTGTCATGGGCTCCAAGCCTACTGAAAATATAGTTTTTTCCTTCAAAGTGGAAAACTTGAAGTCGACTTTGATAGCAATTGCAATTTTAAATTTTTCATACGTTTCCAAATTCAAAATTGGACAATCGACAATGCATCCACACTAAAATTATCGAAGTTATAATAAATTATACTTCATATTATGATCGCATCATCCATTTTCCACTAGTATTTTTTTCAAAAATATTCACCTATTGCTTGGCATATAGCTACTTAAAAGTATTATTCCTGTGGGCCTGGCATTATGCGCATTTATCACAATTTTCTAAAGTACTTACCAATTTTAATTTAATTCTCTCTATATACACTTTGATAATATTACGGGAAAAGATATAGCAATAATATGAAATAGTATATTGTGCAACTAGTGGGAAAAATTGCTTTTCCCACGTATTGCACACTATACTTTTTCTACGACTGCAAATTAATGGATAATTTAACTATTTTAAAGTAGTATATTTTAAGCAAAATAATAAAAAAAAGGTATCATGGCTGGGACTTGAACCCGGGCCGCTGGCGTAGATGTCTAGCGCGTTAGCTACTGAACCATACCCGCTAACGCTTCCCGAAGATTTAAAGTAAGTAATTATATGAGATTTCAACCTCTTTAAATTATACCAAATTTACTTATTCAAAATATACAAAAAATGTATTTTTAATTATTTTTTTTATATTGTAACACAAAATGCAGTTGAAATTTACAGAAACACCTTCTCTCTACTTTTAAAACACTACCATTTGGGTACTTTTAAAGTTTGACGTTTTATGACAGGAGTCCAAAGCAATCTATAATCGAGAATTTTGTTGATTTTTTCTCTAATGTACCGTGGCCCAAGCCGTGGGAAAGATTTTTTCCCACGGCTTAGGCAAAGTGACACTTTGTAGTTTCGTAAGTTGTGGGAAAAGGACTATTTTCCATAGCAGTCGTAGAAAAAAATAGTTTCCAGTCACCGATAAACTTTAATTCTGATCCGCTCATCTCGGTCTGTATTCATCAACATAACGAAAGTTGCGTTTTGAGTGTTCCATGTAGTGAAAGTGACAGTTCAGTACTACAAAACACTTTCGGCACTCTAGCCACTTCGATGTTGACAGTTGACAATTTCACCTCGATGATTTTGCAAAACCTTCATTCAATAAATATTAATTATTGTCCTGAGGTACAATCAATATTACTTTTTGCAAATAATAAATTAATACTTAATGAGATTGAAAATATCAATTAAGAAATTCGGACGCTTTTATAAAACCTGATATTTCTCATTTTTTGCATTTAATAATTTGTTGTTCATTCCGTAGTATTCCATGTATTTGCTTTATTGAAAATGTGTTTTAGTTTTATTAGTTACTCAAAAACATAATTTTGAATATGATGAATCATTAAAATACAGAGTGTTTCATTTAAATAAGCCCGATATTACACATTGAATGATCTAAAAGTTCAACTGAAAATTCTCAACACCCCGTAATGAGATGTTTAGTACTCAATCTTGGAATACATTCAAAGAATGTCCGACTATTGAGATGTGAGAGAAAATTGGCTAGAATTTGTTATATCAATGGAGTATTTATTTTTTTTTTTCGAAATGTTCACGTTTTAAAAAAAGTCGGCGTAACTCGGAACCCTCTGTATATTTAGGTATAGGGAACCATTATGAAACAGTATTTTATTTCTTAGGGGCAATCAGAAAATGCAATAATATATAGGGTGTTCTATAAGAAAAAATATAACTTTGATACGCCACACTTTATTGGAGCATTCTGTATATTTCGAAATAAGTTTAAACTGTAGCCTACATGAATGTACAAACTACTAACGTGACAAACATTTCAAAACTTATATCTTTTCACTATAAATCTCCGTCCCGTTGATCGTGATTCACCCCAAATTTAAACACACAAACAATAACTTCAAAATTTTAATCCACCGACGCTGTCCATGTTACGCTACTGGTGTATTCGGTGATATTACTATGGCTACTATGGCAACAAGAGATAAGTCGGTCAGATGCGTATGATGACAGTACTCCATCTTCATAGGATTTCACTAGCCAATATTACGAGTATTACATCCAAAAATTCAAAATTAATTTTTGGATAATTATTATTGTGTAATGGTTATTTTTGTATGGAATGTAGAGAATGGAGAATTTAAATCTACATAGGTTTTTGAATAATTTACAAAATGGAACTTTTAGCACTTTTACGGTAGACATAACAATTTTTATTGATAAATAAATATGTAACAATACCAACAATAACTTTAAGAGAACAATATTTTAAAAATGAACCAAGAATACAAGTACCTACCATATTGCGCTTTATAAAAAATGCCAATGATTGAAGCAGAATAGTGAAAACATAATATGTATCAGTGTAAATTCAACGAAGCAGTATACACTGTTATTAATAAGATGCGACATAGGGATTCCTGTACAAAGCTGTCAAAGGCTAGCTAGCTTCTTTACCAAATAGCATTCATGAAAAATAATAGAATATTTGGAAACGCCGTTGAAAAATAAGTTAAAATTTAATTTTTCCACAATTCTCATCTAAATTTAAAATGAAGCAGTTATTTAAAGAATTTATTCATTAAATTGAATGCTCAGATTGTTTTCCGATTGCTGCTAAACAGTGTCCCAAACGATAATAAAACTTCCGCCGTACATTATTAATAACAGTTTTACTCATTTTTCGACATTCATTGATTATATTTTTCAATTCATCTTCTGTCTCCGTTTCATAATCAACCCCCTTATTTTCCAGGAAACCCAAAATTTTGCGTTTTTAAAATTGATACTAAACTGTCGGAACTTCTATTTAAATAAATACATTTTTCCACTCTTGTTTTATAATATACTTATTAAAAGACTGAAATAATGATATTCATTATGATATTTTAATTATGTTTTAATGCTTCTTGCAGTATACAAATGCAATATACATAGATAGTCCCAAATTTAGCAATTTTACGCGCATTTTTTCACAAAGATTAAAGAATTAATATTATTATGGTCAAGTTTTAAATTTATTTGTTGTACAATTTGTAAAATTGATTTGTTGAAGTTCCTTTCATTGTTCTTGTTTTTTATAATAAATGATAATTATTAATTAAATAATTCTTATTAATCGGAGTAGAAGAAATATTGTATGCAACCTTCATGTATATTACTTGCATATTATATACGAAACTCGCCTATAATAGTATTTTATGCAACTCATGTAATGATAGCCATCAAGACACGAGCATATTGTAGGATATAGGTAATATGCGAGTGTATTAATGGCCATTACATGAAAGTTCCATACAATATTTTTTCTACTATCTTGTGTAAAGTAGGTACTTTAGACACACTTTCGAGTGCGTAAAACCTTATTTTACGCACTAGTGCGTAAAGAAAATGTTCCAATATTATTATGTATGTAGTTATTGGTATCCGAATAGGTATAAGTTGGCGGTGAGTGACTGACATTTCTTTAATTGTGAATTGAATCTGACAATTAAAGTTTAAAATGAGATCTTCCGACTATACCTAGGGTAATCAATTGTATTTTGATGTAAGTATTGAATATTTTCAGGAAACTATGAAATAATTTTAGATTATTATAATTATAAAGATGGATCTCTCAGAAGATTACTTCGCAAATAGTGTGGGAAAAATAAAATGATAAATTATTCCGAAAATGTTCTAGTGGCATATTACTTAAACTTTTGTATTTTGATAAAGTTTTCGATAGTAGAAAAAATTTTGTATGCAATTCGTGTGTAAAGGCCTTTTTTCGACTCATGTGATTGACATTCGTCAAAAAAAAGGCTACTTTACACACTAGTTACATAAATAACTATTTTCTACTCCGATTAATGAGAATTATTTAATTAATAATGATCATTTATTATAAAAAAAAGAACAATGAAAGGAACTTCAACAGATAAATTTTACAAATTGTACAACAAATAAATAAATTATTTGACAGCTGTCTGTCTGTTCGCCTGCAATAAAAGTGTACCACTAAGCTATATAATTTTGAAAAATTCAGGTGTATTTGTGAAAAAACGCGTGTAAAATTGCTAAATTTTGGACTATCTATGTATATTGCATTTGTATACTGCAAGAAGCATGGAAACATAATCAAAATCGTATAGCTCAGTGCTACACTTTTAGTACATGGAGCAGACCTAATATAATTAATTTCAGAAATGTCAACCAGGTATCCATGGCTATATTAAATATTGTTCGAATGTCGCATTCCTACTGGCTTAAAAATCTGTATCATAATGAATATCATTATGATACAGATTTTAGTCTTTTAATAAGTATATTATGAAACAGGAGTAGAAAAAATACTATTTTGCAACAAGCAGCTTTGCTTTATTTCAAATTTCCTGTGCTTCAACCCGCCTTGCTATCTTCTACGAGGTTTAAAGTATTCGAAAGTGGTATGAAAATGGATTTTTACTTTTAAAACATAAATATCAATTTTTTTTATCAAGCCAGAGCGAATTCAAGAAAACTTTAAATGCATTTGAACTAAATTTGCAAAGACCTTCCCACATTGTACAGGAATCCCTATGTCGCATCTTATAAATAATACAGTGTATTAAAACTAGTTAAGTCAGATATATGGTTGACAGAATTTATAGGGTTTTATATTGATTATTTCTTTGATAATATTGTGGGTTTATAGTCGACTTTTTGATTAATTATTCAATTATTTATAATATAATAGTATATTCTTCAACGAGTGCAGAATGATGGCTATTATTCACGCGGATGAAGTTTGCAACTGAATAATAGCCATTCTACACCAGTAAAAGACTATACTTTTTACACGACTAAAAAAAAGTTCCAGTGAGGATCGAGCAAATATATACGTAATTCATATTTTTAATGGAAACCATTCAGTATTGCTACTGTTGTTTTTCCGCGTTAGGTAAATAGCTATTTCATTATTCAGTGGTGTGATGAATTTATATCATTATGCAGCTGAATATGTAAAAATAATTTGCCCGTCATTATTTAGTCGTGGAGAAAATAAATTTCTTCCATTATATAATATGTTTATTCAAAACCGTATATGCAATGCTGTAATTACTAACGTCAATGAAGGTTAGAATGTGTCATATTATACACCTTTGCTATCCGCCCTCACTTCTTCAATGACTTTAGTAATTACATCATTTCATATATGTTTGTGAATAATAGGGTACAGGCATAAATTTTGCTTTTGGTGGGAATCGACGTTTTATCAGGTCTCCTAACACCTTGCATGCTTATTTTTTCAAAAAAATATCAACTTTACTTTTAAAACGACTTCATAAAATCATAAGATTTGAAAGTCCGCCAAAACGCGTTTTACGTCATAAAGATGGCTGCCCCAACCGTTGACGTCACTCTTTTACTCGTACTCGTTTACATTCTTATTCGGAAATATCGAATATATATGAACACTTTCCACTTAACGTTGACTTTTAGAAATTAAAAAAGCACACACAATCTCTTAATGGTCTCAAACAAACATATAAATGATATTTTTACGTCGAATAGTTAATTAAAATACAATAATAAACACAAAACTACACATAACCTATGCATTCTTCTTCCTTCCTTTTTTGGGCTATATCATGAGGGGTAATTTACCCAAACTTATGCATTACCGGCCATGGCAAAAGTAAAAGTGTGACATCACACGTATTATCGGAAATCCTCGGGTGTTGGTCAGAAAGTGCATTAAAATTTGGAAGTGATTTGAAATGGAAACTGGTTTATTTCCTATTATTACTTATTTTTGATATCAACTTTACTATTACAAATTAATATCTAAGCAAAATATGAAATATGCGTGTACCCTATTAGTATATTACTGGTCTCCTCTGAAACTTAAGCATGTGATCAGATGCCAAACAGCCATTTATATTTGCGTTAACTCTATCTTCAATTTACATCCACATACTGGTTTTATTATAATTATACACATTGCCAAATATATTTTGGTTAAATGAGGTTAGCACCCATAAGCATTCTAAATGTTCTGTGTTATAAAATTTTCTACTTCTTCTTCTTCTTGTAATAAGTGTTAAATTTATATTATTGACTTATCAGTTTTGGAACTTGATTAGGCTTCAAGTAGATCTATTAAAGGTATTTCTGGAGTCGCTAAGCAATTCCCTTCCGCCGCCTCATTTGCATATTCCACAATCTACTTAGTCAATCTTACAGAAATGAAGACAAAACAAAATATATGTGAGTAGGGAAAGGAAGACAGAAAAATAATACTCACTGAAGAATAAAAAATTACAAATTTGAAATTGTATCAAGCTTCAATTATGACAATTTACCAATTATTGATTCATTCAAAAGCTTTTATACATCCTTCGAAGAATGTCACCAAACATCTAACCTAACCCAACTGGTGAAGACAAGATGACAAAACAAAACAAGACAAAACTAAAGAAACAAATCTACATAATTTTGAACAGATCAACAACTATAAACAAAAAAAGATTTAAAAATTTTTGTATTCCCGAAACTGTTGAAAATAAGTGGGGGTCAATATACAGGGTGTCCCACGACGAGTGAAAACTATCCGTATATGACAAAATACTTATAGTAAAATCATGAAAATTTCTAAGTTTGGGTTTTCGGATACGATCTTTTCAACTAAAATATTTTCAAAGATGGCCGACTTCCGGTTCCACCGGAAGTCGACTGTAACTTTGTTATTTTAAATATATTAATACATTTTTGAAATATAATGATAATTTGGAACTCATTTGGAAAAAAATAAAAAGATTATCGTCTTAAGAAGAATCAAGTAATTTCGAAACTGGTATTTATGATTATTATAAAAATCCACTTGCCCGAACATTTTTCTTATTAAATAAAAATGGAGAAGATGAGGGGATAACACAATTCCAGCAAACTGTATAACAGTCCTCTGTCGTGACTTTCGATCAATTATTAACACACGAATCAAGATGATGTGATTTGTGAGAGAATTTTGTAAATACATGCTCAATTCTTTCAATTTCTTTCTCAATACTTACTAATATTTAATAAAAATTGTGAAATTTTACATACTGTACATTTGAAAAATAACAACATGGAAATAAATTCATTTACATTATTTGATCCTCTTTACAGTATAACAATGAAATACTTACTTTGTGGGAGCTGAGATAGGTATTTAGAGTTGTCTTGTCGTCTGATGAAAAGTCCCAGTACTACTCCAGTTTTGAGCAGTGGCGTCGCGGTTTGTATTAGCTCCATCTTAGTTGATGTAAAAACAAATAAAGACTTTGCTTAGTTTGAAGCTCATTAAGGGAGAAAGTACTGGTTAGTCTTTGGTGTTCGAAAGAGACTCTATTTGTGCCCTGAAATGTTATCGTGTGAAACTGTTATTTTTCTAAGACGCTTGACGTGACTCAAATCTCTACGCCACCCGTCTAAATTAAGCTAACTCGATAAATTTTCTAGGTTTGTAAAGAATAATGGGATATTTAATATGACTTTCTTTCTTTAATGGATATACCTGTACTCCATTTCATGACAGTTTTTCTGAATTTAAAAATATACATGACATTTCCAGCTTAAGCTGTTAAGATTTTGTTCATCATTTTTCTATTATTATTATGCTTTAGGTAGTAAAATACTGCGATGAAAATCCAAACTCCATATTAAACCAACATTAATTTTTTACAAGCTGTGCTTTGACTAGTAGAATACAGTACATAATAAAAAAATATTCAAGATGGCCGCCGCCAAAGTGTGACAAAGATTTATAACAATAACTTTATATAGTGGGTGTGAAATGAGATATGTGTTGGTTAAAAGCAAAAATTTTTAAATATAGTGTATGTATACAGGGTGGTCTATTAGTAAAACTAGGCAAATGACTAGATTTTTTTCACATGTCGTCGGCTGAGGGGAAAAACCGTGTAACTCCGAAATTGGTATGGTAGTTTATAATTTGAAACATCAACTAGACATCAACTAATTGTATTGTAGAATTAGATGATAATTAAAATGCGTTTCAAACGCATACGTAAATCACACACAATAGTTATTGACTTACACGGTTTTACATTCTTCCCACATTTTAGACTTGTATGGTTGATATTAAAAGGTTTTTTGAAACTCCTGTAAAGTTGTCAAAATAGAGATACTCGATTCTGCTCCTCAGCCGACGATTTTTAGAACCAAGTTTTTTGTAGATCTCCCAACCATCCAACTTTTTCCGAAATTATATAATTAATTAATATACACTGGTATTAAAATAGAGTTCGATTTTTTTAATATAACTATCAATTTTTTCATAAAACCAGAGCGAATTTAAGAAAAGTGGAAGGGCATTTGAACTTACATATTTTTCAACGACCTTTCCAAATCTGTTATTATTTGTTTATGAACGCTATTTGGTAAAACAGTTAGCTCGCGTTTGGCACTTTTGTACAGGAATCCATTTGTCTCATATAAATAATAGTGTATAAAGGCGCAATTCCACCATACATACGTTCAACGTGGGAGGTGCATCGGATAGATTTGGTTAAAATTTTTGTGTACCTATCTGTTTTTTGACAAATTGCACATTATTTTCAAAGACTATGAGCTATTTTTCTAAATAAACATACTTTTGTTTGTTTCCGCACTGTGTTAAGCAATTGTTTAACTCTCCTATCAAACGGAAACTACAGATACTAAATGTAATGTAATGTTATGTCTACCTAACCTAATTTACCTTCAAGGGTAGCATATTATAGGCATGATGACAGTCACTATGAATAACTGAGTGACAAATGGAAAAATTGATATTTCATTGGAGATATTGTAACATGATCATTGGTTATGCAAATAGTATATTAAAGTATAAGTGGATATTAAGGTCTTTAAAACACGCGCGATTTTTCGAGCACGAAATAGAGCAAGTGTTTTAGAGACTAGTTATCCACGAATACTTTGCGCTATTTTTTTTATTGGTGCACTTTGGAATCATATTTATTACTACTTCAAGGAAAAGAAATGGAAATAACTGATAATGTAAAATTGTTGAATTCGTGATAACATTAGTTTACCTTGCGTTGTCATGGAAATGTTAATATAGTATCAAATTAATGGTTATTTGTTTAACTACACAGAAAAAAATATCGTACGTGATATTAATGTCCCACGATCATCAACTGTAAAATCATTACGATAATGCCCTTTTCATAGTATTTATGTAATGAAATGATTATGATAACGCTCAAAAAACATTAGATAATAATTTTTTGGATTATCACAATGTATGCTTGGTCATTAAACTAATGCAAGAATTTAATTATTTTTGTGCCAAATACATCAAGATAATGATATTTTACATCAATACAAGGATAATTTACATTAAACCAATCACCTAGAGGACATAAGTTAATCATTGCACAATGAGACAAAATAATGTCAGTGCCTATAGATCAATACTTTAAAATGTATGGGTCAATAATAAAAAATCATTACAATAATGCCTATAGACATCAATTAATGTACCTCTACCATTAATATAATGCCCAAACTTATTAAATAATACAAAAAATCATAGCTTGATGATTTAATACGTTGAGCTAATGTCCAAATACATTAATATTACGTCTTGTTGTCTCCCACCACCTAAACATTTGCTCGATTCCCGCTAAATTCACGTGGAAAGAACGACATCGCCTCCCAGTCCTAGTCCTCGCGTCATAATAATATGCATTATAATATTTAGTCCTAGTTAATTTGTTAATATATTCCGTCAATCACAAAAGTGCGGTAATAATAAACCTATAAATACAAGTGAAAAAACAAAAAAAGGTGCAATTCCAAATTTTTCTAGGAAAACTATCCTACCTATAGACAAGTAAGTTAGAAAATTATTATTATTGTCTCTCGAATAAGCCGTACCTACTATAAATAGTAAACTATAAGCAATTTATTATATTTTAGTTCTAGGAGAAGACGCTGAGGAAAAAAATAGATCACTTAAATTTTTCAATTTAAGTTCCGAAGAATTTGACTACTGGGTACTGAAAAGCCTGCAGCAAACACAGATTGGAAGAAATTATAAATCTTTAGAATCTACTACAGCCATTTTAGAAAAATGTTTTTTTTTTATAATTAACATTCAGGATTTAAAAATTGGTGAGACAAATGTTAATTTTTTTGAACTTATTTTCACTTGTAGTTCATTCTTCATTATAATTCCAGATAAACATGGATTTCTCTAGTGCCTTTGAAAATTCCGATGGGTTGGTGATAGGCTGTGAACAAAGCTGTGGAAAAATATCCAATGAAAATTTGAGGATAAATAAATTATGGGTTTATTACAAAAACTAAGCCAAGACGTGAATGAAAGTAAGTGATATATATAACCAACTTTGATAATATTAATTTTAATTCTATATTTTCAGTTTTCTGCAAAACTAATATCCGTCCAACCAGATGACAGTTGGTAGCTTATACTATAAATATGGAATGATTATATGGATGATATACCTAATTGATTTTATATGCAGATGGACGCCATGCAGCAGTGTTGTGAGCATTGCATAGTATGTTATTCCTATAGGCAAAACAGTGAAAAAATATATAACAGGAAAACGCCAAAGAACTAACAAGAATTGGTGAAGACGTAACAAGTATCAAAGAAATATATACCTACCTCTTCATTTCCTTAAATTGACAAATTATGTAGCTTTTTAGATAGTAAGTAAAGTTTATATTTTTAATTTCAAATAAACATATGTGAGGATTCTAAATTACCAAAGGATTTTATTTTACCAAAGTAGATGTTTATTTTGATCCATTCCGTATTGATACTTTTTTCCATTGTGATAATGCTTACAGATTATCAATTAATACACATTAGGTGATTAGTTAATGTTTTTCAATAATCGATTGATTCCTATTTTATTAATCAATTGATGTTCACTGGACATAGAATCGATGTACTAGGACATTAAACCATGTCAAAGTCATTAATATCAATATTTTTACATGAAACGTTGCTGATTGAAATCAATGTTCGCTAAGCATTAATATTACGTCCTCGTACATTGAGTAATATTTTAAAAGCATTGTGGTAATGATTTCGAGCATCGGAGCAAAATTGATGTAAAAAATCATTGTGTTGATGTTTTTTTTTATTAATATAACGTACGTTTTTCGTTGTGTGTAGGCAGCAAAGTAGTATGGTTTATACAACAGCCTTTTTGGTGTGCGTCATCGTTTGTTAATGTCTTTCTAACACATTACGTGGAAAAAAATGCAAAAAAAGTCAGGTCTTTGATTAATCCTAATCAAAATATCGCAATAATGAACCGTTCAAATTTATTACAAACGTCAATCCTAATCATTGTCTTACCAAAATTTGATTGGTTGATGTTCAGATTAAGCGTAAGCGCGACCTATCAATCAGGAGAAATTTCTTTATTTAAAATAGATATGCAGATATACCTTTCATATTGTCAATGTGTCTGACATCTTTTTCTACTGTCCCACTGACAGTTCTTGTCAGGTCTGTACTTTGTTGTTCACGGTCAATTATTATTTATGAAAAGTTAATATGAATATTATTGTTATATTTATTCGAATAATACAAAAATATTCTTTTTTTAATTTCTTGGGAAATTAAACCACAATATTTTTGAATTCTTTATACAAAAATATGCCTAGATACATGGAAAAACATTAGCATTTTGAGAGTTCTCAAGTATTTTCAGTTTAGAAAAAGAAGCTGGTAACTATTAATTTCATAGCCTTGTCGAATTTTGCTGAATGCGATCCTGATGATTTTATTTATCAAATTTAAGGTTCGATATGTGTCAAAATAGCAAATAAAATAAACGACATACCCAAAACCCGAATATACGTCACAAACGATGACGCACACCAAAAAGGCTGTTGTATGAACCATAGATTGACTGCCGAAGCTGGAATCCAGCTAAGGCAGTCAATCTACTTTGCTGCCGAGTTGAACATATAATTTTTTCTCCGATTGTTCATAATGAACAAAACAATGAACACAACAAAATTGTATTTGCAAATTATTACAATTCCCACAATCTCTTTATTTTGGTTGGTTGCTATGGAAATGTATAATCACAGGCAGCAAAGTGGTCACTTTGCTGCCTAGGCAGGAAAAGTAATACTTTGCTGATTGATATCAGTCAGCAAAATTAATATTTGCTGCCAATCGGATAAAAATACATTTTCCTCTGATTTGAAAAATCGAAATATTGATATCTTTCCATTTTCATTCATAAAATTGAAATTGTTAAATATTGTTCAAATAAAGGTTTAGACGTAACAAAGTACTCCTGTCAGATCAATAATGATAGAAAACAATGTCATTTAGACCATTAGACATTACACTTCGTTTCTGGAGATGTCGATGTTGCCATGGTAACTTTAAAAAACGCGCGTGTTTTAAAGTTCGTTCTAAACACGCTGCTTTAAATAGGTAAAAGGGTTCACCAATAAAAAAAAAAATTTAAATGAAATGAAAAATGGTACAAACCACCATCACAATGAAAATTCATAAAATAAACACAAACTATTGAAATGAAAAAGTATTTTGTTTCAATATAACAATGCAGTTCATAAATATTACATGACGAAATCATTGAACATGTAGAGTCAACGCCAATGGAGAACAGTACTGGCCATTATCACCGCAAACGTTCGATTGCTTGGCAACTGATCACATTGAAGTTTTCCATTCGTGCGTAAAATGCTTCTTACCACACATGTTACGTAATATACTATTAAGTAATAGATCTATTATTATTAAATATATGACAGTGTAATGTATTAACTTACATTATAGATAAACTATGATAATGTTCTCTTAGAGAGAACCTATGATAATAGTTTGACAGAAAATGGCGTCTGAGAAGTTCAACTGGACTATCACCACAACAAAACAATTGATTTCTGGAGCGAATAAAATGCTGTACGACGTTTAAAATACTGGCTTTAAAAATAGAAATAAGCGTTTAAAAGTGTACCCATTGCTGAAATTATCAGTAGTAAAAGTAGCAGACATCCAAAAAAATAAATAGAGTACCTAAGTGGTTATGGATACCTTGCTCAGTACGTTTAGCAATCCTTGGCCTAGCAGATGTTTCTTCGTTGCACTTAATATTGGTGATTATTAACTTTGGGAATAATGGTATTTTATTGCTGTGAATTTAAATTGTTAATGTAACAATAAAAATGTTCATATGTACCGTTTTTCCATCAAAGATCGTTTGGTAAATAATATTTTAGCATTGGAATAGTGTAAAGTGTCCATCATTTTTGTCCTGAATTTCGATAGTAATGGGAAACATTGTATACACTGTGTTATTTATAAGATGCAAGATAGGGATTCTTGTACAAAACTGTCAAACGCGTGCTAACTTTTTCACCAAATATCGTTCATGAAAAATCATAACAGATTTGGAAGGGTCGTTGAAAAATGAGTTCAATTTTCTTTAATTCGTTTTGGTTCGATAAAAAAATGGATTTTTATGTTTTAAAAAGTTGAACTACATTTTCATACCACTATTGGATGAACTTAATAGTTTACGTGATGGCTGACATGGTAGTGCAGAGGATGATTTAAAAGTCAAACCTAAAGTATGGTGGATCGATTTTCCGCAGAGATGAAATATTTTTCTTCTAGTTTTTTTTTCACAATTTTTGTCTAAAAACCGTACTACAAGTTAAACTTTTAAATTATCTCCTGTACTACCATGTCAGCCATCACGTAATCGATTAATATCATCCAATAGTGGTATGGAAATAGAGTTTTTGAAACATAAATATGAATTTTTGTATCAAACCAGATCGATTTAAAAAAAATTAAAAGGGCATTTGAACTTTTTTTTCAACGACCTTTCCAAATCTGTTATTATTTTTCAAGAACGCTATTTGGTAAAAAAGTTTTCTCGCGTTTGACAGTTTTGTACAGGAATCCCTATGTCGCATCTTATAAATAACACACTGTATACACCACGGTGGTGAAGACATTTTTTATAAGCCTCGCACCCTAATTTTGCTATTCGGTCAATAATAATAGTCTTCATCACCATGGTATATGTTATACTATTATTGATAGGTACTTTCTACATTTTTATAGAACTGTCACAAGCGCCCCATGTTTTCAGTTGCGAAAAGAATTCAAATGGATATAACACGAATGGAACCTACAGGTATCTCGGGAAATAAGGGTTCAGGCTGGCATTAAGGCTTATGTACGTTCCAAGCAGATTCAATGCGGAGGCAAAAAATGGCTAAAAAGAAGAAACTCGTCAACTAAGAGATTTCGATATCCACCAGATTTTCTTCTTTTACATTTACTTCGTCAGATTTAAGTTTGTCAGATCCGAATAACTTATTTTATCTAGACATTAATAGGTCAGAAGAAATACAATATTGAACATTTTAATTGATAAAAAAAATCCAAAGCTTTATCTAGGATTTCCGAGTAATTCATTATTTGTTATGAACTTGTTAACTAAAAAATGTGAGCTGGACAAGCTTGATATCTTTTTAACATTGAAAAATATTAAACTGAATTTACCTTATAGGATATTAGCAGACGATTTTGGGATGCCACTTTCCAGAGTATGTAGCATTATACAGAAAAGTATACCGTTATTAGCCATTCGTGCATTGGATGCCCCTATCTGGAGTTAAGAACTTCATATTCCTTTCAGATGGATATATGAAAATGTACAATGTATTATATAATTATTGTATTGACATTTCAATTCAAAAACCAAGTGTAAACTCTTTGTTTCTATTAAGGACTACCATAAAGATATCGACTTCAGGTGAATTTCCAAAATCTGCTTTAATAAATCCAGTATATACTGAATACATCTTTTAATAGCAAAAACACTAACACTTTTGAAGTTTGAAGATATTGCAGCTGGAACCAACTTTCTTATGTAAAACGCATCGGTGTAATGCCGAATATCATACTCCGATATGCAATATGACGTCACAGTCGGCTCTGCAGCTTTTTAAGAGAGCTCCATTTTCAAGCTTTAATATCTAAGTAGTGGAGAATGTTTAAGAGCTGAAAATTTCACCTGTTATTTTGATGACTTAGTTTTACAAAAAAAACGTGGAAAAACCGAGAAAGTATTTCATTGATAACAAGCCCATTAGTCGAAATAGCTAATTCCACTATTGAAACACTAATTTCGACGAAGTTAAGAAAAGTGTATGATTTTGCTAATGAAAAAGTTATAAAATGGTGCAAAGAAAATAGTGTACAAAGATACAATGTATTCAATTTACGCTTGAAGAAAAAAATAGTATATGTTACTCGAAGCAGAAGGCCCTTTATATGTTTCGCCCAGTTTGCACAGCCTCGGCAGTGCAAGAATTTGGGCTAAACAATAATAATAGCCTTCTACTCCTATGTACTATTCAATTTATTATTTATTTAACTTATTGGAATACTACAAAACACACTTACGTCGATTAAATTCCTCTCGATAAAATACGAAAGATAACATTCAGTTCATCTCGAGTGTGCTATTTGTATTTGATGTTATATATTATAATATATTTTCGAGGTAAAATGGCTTGGAGATCAAAATCATTATTGTTACATATAGGCAACAAATAGTTTACTGAATGCTCTACTATCTACGTTCAGAGCATTCCTACTAAACTGATAGTCAGGGAACCCGGTAGCATTTTTGGGCACTCATAGCTTAGGCAAAGATTACAGAATTTTTATTCTGTAATCTTTGGCTTAGGCCTTACCGTAGTAGTGAACAGAGTTATGTTCAGTATTTATACAGGGTGATCCTGAAGTAATTGTACAGAATACAGTACAATCTTGCGATTTAAATCAACTAGCCTTAATAAAATGTTGATATTAAGAGAGTTACAAGTGTTAAACATGAAATTTCAATTTTCGTTTTTTACAATAACTTTAACCATTTTTGACGTAGGTATATGCACAAAAATTTGAGGTTGGGAGTTTATGGATGTGAGAAATGATAATTTTGTACCCTACGAGTATTTCGATATATTTTGTAGAGGGCGCCACATACACCACGTATGCGCGCGTCATAAATATACGCAAAACTTTTTTGCCTTCTAAAAAATAATGAAAACCAATTCATTACAACAGAATAAGGTATAACTTTTAGTGTCCCCAAATTTTAACGGTTTTAAAGATAATACATTTTACAGATATAGCTTTTTTTTGTTGTAATGATATGGCTTAAATTATTTTTCACAAGTAGCGTTAAAATACATCAAAATAGGTACAAAATTATGATTTCTCATATCCAAAAACCCCCAACTAAAAAATTTTGTGTGCATAGGTCGATTCTATGGATGGTAAATGATGAAAAAATGCTTGAGGCGAATCAGGGTTGTAGAAGACCTAAACGTCAAAAATCGTTGAAGTTATTGAAAAAGAGAAAATTAAAATTTAATGTTCACCACCCAGTATCTCTCTTAACATCGACATTTTATTAAGGCTAGTTGGTTTGAATCGCAATATTTTGTAGTGAAGTGTATTGTACTTCTATATACAATCACTAAAGGACCACCCTGTATATTAAAAAAATTGTTCAGCTGATGCTTTTTAGACGCAATCTTTTTCCACTGACCTTTAAGGTGAAAACAAAAGGATTTAGTCAATTTTACACAACTGAAAGTTTATTGCTGCAAAGTCCTTCAGCTGGTGGGATCACGAAACAACAAAACACTTCAACTGTTGAAATAACTGAGTTAACTTGCATTTTTTCAACGCTACATCTATGCAATCATTATTTTTCTATGACTGCTGAAAAATGGACCCTTTTTATGTAACATTTTTGTTAAGTAACTGGATGCATTACAGAAAACAAGCGACGCCCCGTGTGTAATGATCCATTACACACTACTATATAGCTAATCATCGTCAACTATGTTCAGTGCAATGTTTGAATCAGACTCGCCATGAAATGTCATAATTTGACTTTTACAGTATACCAACCTACCGAAGGTAATTTAGAGCTTTTTGTTAGAATTGATACATAAAGTGAAAACGAATTCAAGTGCACTTCACGATTTGCTGAAAATTAAGATGGATACGGCACAAAAAATTGTGGACTCAATTGGATGTTGATCTTCAAATCCGAGGTCTGGAACCATCGAAAATAATACCTCCACTACTTCAAATTATAATAACTTAAATCTGCAGGAATCTTCCTCTACTCCCCGTATAAATATTTCCAATTGCGCAAATTTCACCATCAATATTGCAAACAATAAATGAGTTTTTATTATAGCTTTCAAAATGGAATTGTTTGATATGAACCATTAAGTTTCTTAAATAGAATATTCTCTAAATGTCGCATCGTTTGAATTGACTGGTGAAAACTCAGTCAAAGAAAAATTATAGTATTCTACTTTCGTGTAATGGCTATTACTCATGAGAATGAAGTTTGCGACGTGAGCCGCAAGCGAACGTCGTAATCATTCGACGCTCGTATAATATACTATTACTAGAAATTTTTTTCAATGTAAAATGTTTGAATTCCTAATGACATTAGTTTACCTTGCGTTGTCATGGAAATGTTAATAGTATCCTCAATATATGTTGCTTTCGTTCATTTGGGCTTCAAGCATTTGTGCGTTACGCCTCAGTCGTCAAGACTTTTGAGAAAAACGAACACGATTTTTAGGATCCTCAAAACCACTTGTCATGTCATGTCATCATCCGAACTATCATCTGATATTATTGATGAATTTCCTGTGTTTTTAGAAGAACAGTTTTCGACTATGATGTTATTGATAATATAATTTTGCATATTTAAATATTTTCAGTAAGATTTAAATCGTAATCGCACAATCTTAACCTTTAAATATACGGCAAACCTGACAAACGTCAAACATTTAATGTCCGTGGCTTGAAGCATAGGCTTGAAGCTCATACTTCTCGGTATGTGCTCAAGGGGCAAGGGGAAGGTAAGACCATAGATAAAAAAATACTAAGACTAGGCGTCACGCCCGGTAATAAACGAACGAAATGCAGTCACTACGAGCTGCTACTAGCAGCCAAAAGTAAATAATCGAAAACACCTATAAGGTTTGTTCCAACCCTGCAGAAAACCATACATTGTACGATAATTATCATGCGCACTAAGTAATGGTCGTTCCAACCGAAAGTTGGCAATGTCTTGTACGGTCGTATTAGCGATCCAACCAAAAGAAGTACGATTCTGAAACCGATTTCTGTACCGTCATTTCGATTCTTGGTCTCTCGAAGAAACTGTTTGGATTGACCTGCGCAGTGTGCTTATAATTTTGGCTTGCATGCAATTTTTGTTGGGTTAGGAGGTTCTGATGTTTACAAAAAGCATAAGATAACCTTATAATATATCAAAGGGGCTTACATTTTATATTATGAGTGAAGAAAGTGATTTTTTCTCCGATTTATTGTCGAGTGAGGATGATATATTTTAAATATTTAAATGAACCTAGAGTCAAAAATGAAAATTATTAAGGTAGGTTTTTTTACTACATTCATTCTAAAGTTTTTGAACACAAGGTTAAGTTATGAATACAAAGATTTAAATTAAGTTTCCAAATGATACACAAACCGTTCCAACCGTATTCATTCATTTCTAACCAAATGACAGTGCTGAACACGCACTTGCGCAAAAAAAGCTGATTAAACGATGCAATGTATGGTTTTCGGGCGGTACAAAAACCGTGGTTGGAACAGTATCAAATTAAATACCATTTTCTCCGATTTGGGAAATCGAAATATTTATATCTCAAACAATATCACCTTTATTCATAAAATTGAAATTGTTAAATATTGTTCAAATGAAGGTTTTGACGTTACAAAGTACTTCTGTCAGATCAATGAAAAAAAATTGTCATTTATACCATTAGACATTACACTTCGTTTCTCGAGATGTCGATGTTGCCATGGTAACTTTAAAAAACGCGCGTGTTTTAAAATTCGTTTTAATCACGCTGGGGCGTGCTTTAAATAGGTAAAAGGGTACACCAATAAAAAAAATATATATTCTTTAGAAAAATTCAATAAACCTTATTCTGAAACCTTCCTCGAGAACCACTCTATTTGTAAAAACATCATGAAAATCAGTGCAGTAGTTTGTTCTATGATATGTAGTAATTAATGACACAGCTCAAGGTAAAAACATTACCTATCTTGACAACGTCGACTATAACGAAAGCCAGCTTGACATTCTCCAGAATATTACATTCATCTGTCCATAGTGACAGTCTGTTAAGAATAAGGAAAGTTAATATTTCAGCGCAATCGTTAACCACAGCTAATTCTCTATAGTTTGCAGGATCATTAAGGAACGCGAATCTTAAATTGCAAATAGATAAATGTAAATTTTTAAGAAAGGAAGACATGTTATCACTTCTAGACAATGTAGAGCCATTAAAGAATACTCAATTTCATAAAACACTACTCAGCTCAAAGAATTTCTTGGCCTTTTGGGTTATTACCAAAAATAATAAATTTACCAAAGAGACAATTAATCTTACACAGGACGCTACATTTTTATGGGTGAGGTTTGATAAAGTCAATATAGCCATAAGCTTGCTAGATAAGAACGTGTCACTATAAAACCTTGAACCAATAGTGTAATTGTACTTTATTGTTTTAATAATCGAACGTCTTAAACATGTATATTTTGAAGTAAAAGTTTGTTTCTTTAGATTTGGTTAGTAAGTTGTAAGATAAAAATAAATTGAAACATTCTTGACGATTCGCTTCCAGCTTGGGAGCTTTTCCAAGATATTTTTTTGAAAAAATTACATAATGAAGTGGAATATTTACAATTAGTACTATAGAATTTGGTAAGTTATATGAAGTCACTGGAAAAACAATAAAATTAACTCAAAAGTCCAACCAACACCAATAACAGATATATTGTTATATTTATATAAATTTTATATTTTATACCATGTTTAAACTTTCCAAAAAAATATATAGGATTGACTAAGTACTCAACAAATAGAAAATCGTCTCAACGGCCACAAATATACAAAAAATGCTTCTACAGAACTAAGTACACAAACATAAAATGATAGAAAGAAAAAAAAGGAATTTGATTTCGAAAATACCAGCACAAGACTCAAACTTGAGTCAAATTTATCGTAATTTATTCAAATTAATTAATAATCAATATGTTAAATGTTACAATAACATTGTTTGCACACCAGCTCTATTCATAACAATTGTAAAGCATTACTTAAAGCAATAGAAATTGTAACAAGTTCAAGGTGGAGTTAGTATTTGCAGATTTTTCATTTGTTTTTAAATGATATATTTAATCAGAAATAATTGGATTTTATATGTTGTTGGCCACTGTGAAATTCCATCCAAAATGCATTTTGCAAGAGGTTATAATAAAGAGTAATAATTGTGGATACCCGAGTTCTGTATTAATAAAGGCAGAAGAGATTAGGTTAAAAAAAAACCTAAGGAAAGAAATTATTATGTGAAAAAATGATAAATATCACTATCAGGAAAAAATAATTGGCATACAAAAAATTCGAAACCTAAAAATAACAGCACTAAAATATATGAATACCGACAAAAGAAGTTTTCTGGTGGATAAAGTGAGCACAATCAATTTTAAAAGTACCAAAAATTTTGAGCAATTCATGAGCCCTAAAAACAAGTTTTTGGCATTCAAATACTCTAATAGTGTACATACTAGTGTTGAAAGAGTCCGCACTAGTGCAGAAAAGTAAGTTTGTTATATTTGTATGGTTGTAGTTTATATGAGTGAAAAATTGAGCAATTTATTTTGCTATAATTTTTAATAAAAAGGAACATAATATATTTCGATAATTATTTAATGGACCTGGTATAAGCCTCATCAAATGAATGTCAAATAACAATAATTAATTTGTTGATATGTATTTAATAATAAATGTTTCATCAAGTTGAATATTGGGTTTATCTCGTATGCTAGTAGAAAAAATAGTGTACCTAATATGCTATTGCAGTTCAGTTAGGTTAGGTTGATAAAAAATAAGGTATGTATTTATCAAATCACATACTCATACTCACCTACTTTTATTGAGTGAAAGAGATTACAATAATTTGTTATATGCTCAATATATTGAATTTGAAAGTACTATTACTAATTATTGTGCATAATTATATAATTATTTGGTTTAGTAGTAATAGAATCAGTTCATTCAGTCAATTAGTTGATTTGAAATGTTGAAAATAAAATTTGAGAACATATTGTCACAAATTTTTCCATCCCTACTACCGAACTGTTAACTGGAATAAGGGAACTGCTATTAATTTATCCTTTATGGAGACATTAGAAAAATATACCTACTGATGAATTTGGAGATAATGAAAATATATTTTCACCATTATATGATCTAAATGAAAATGGTTATGACATCCCAATTTGAAATTTAAAATGTACATTACATGACCTATTGAATGAAAGAATGAAATATCATATCCAAGCAATATTTGATTTAATTACTACCATCAGTAGAAAAGACTAGGATAGTGTGCCCAGTTCAATATTGATAAAAGAAGTATTATCATCATGTCAAATGGTCAGACAGCCATTACAGCATCTAGTTCTTTTGTAATCAGTTTTGAATTGGTATGGAAATGCCTAGAAAAATTCTATAAACTATGTAAGATCAACATCGTTGCCTTACTGTGGGTTCCCGGACAAACAGAAATAGAATAAAATGAAAAAGCAAAAAAGAGCAGCACCTTTTTGATGACAGGAAATCTTATGTAGTATCAGCTCTAATGTAATATCAGATGAAATATGCAAACTTGAAAAGAAGAGAAAGATACTTGCAGAATGCTTAGCAATGCAGAATCCTAGTGCACAATTTGGAGATTACCAGATCTCGTACTGGATATAAGATGGACACTTACCTGCCTGTGATTGTATCTGTTGATATCCTAAGGAAATTAGTCTGAAGGAACTACTAGTCTCAGGATTTAAGTAGAAGAATGACACAATAGATATTTTAGGTCTCAGTGAATTGGAGAAAGGAAATTTAGTTGAATTGGCAAATTAACAATGTGAATTATCATATTAGAGCTCATGCTTATTCATTATCTAATGTGTAAATGGCTGATAATAACATTACAGAGCAATTTTTATTGCTTGTATAGTTATAAACACAAAAAGTCTTATGGCAATATTCATGTTGGCCACATTTTTTCCCATCATTCAAAAATCAATGAGTTTCCAAGTCTTTAGGTACACTCTGTATAGTTACACCCCCATCTGTTTATGTTGAAAATATTCATTATTTTTTTTTGAAAAAGTAAATTACAGTTGGTCATTTTTTAATTTTTTATAGGATCATATATAAATAAATAGTTTAAAGTTTGTTCAGGCACACAGGCCAAACAATTTGTACCCAGTAATATTGAAGACCAAACTGAAAGTTGAAAATGGTAAATAATCATTTGTCTATGACATTCTGACTGTTTCTAAAATATATAATAAAAAATTAGGAGCTGACATTGAAAGTGTCCACATGAATCTTTAAAAACTACTGACAACCATAAACCTGTCTCAATATATAGGTTCATTTCTAAAAAACAATATAATTATTTACTGCAAAGTTGTGAATCATTAAAAATTCTTTAAGGCAATTTAGGACAAATTGATGGACTCGAAGATATTAAATGTAATTTAAAGGCCCCCAATATAATAAAAATGAAGAAACTTAATGAATAGGAAGAAAAATCTCTAGTAAAACACTGCATTTTACTGAATATTGTTTTCAATGTACCTATATCGCTGGCTTACTTAAGTAAAGGTGGATTCATGCAACATCACTTTATTTAACTTATCTCAATTTAACTTATCATTTTCATTAAAATGTGTCAAACTTCTTAAGATAAATTAAATAATTGTTTGAATGCTTGTGTTATTTGTGTATACTTCATCTTATTAAGATAAGTTAAGTTAAATTAAGTGATATTGCATGAATCCACCTTATGTATTGTATTACAGCTTTTGTTATGAAAATCTTATGGGTAATTAGTTTTTGTCTTGTACTTAATACCTACATTAAAATAAATCCGTTCATTACAAAATATTAGGAAATTCTTAAAAATCGCCAAAAGTTGATTCCGTAATCCGTATAATTTGTTATATTTTAGTTAGACTCACCCAGGACTTCGTTTAATATTACTGAAAGTATTGACAATATATATACTTCTTCACTGAAATCTGTGTTCAAAAAACACGTTCACGTTGAATAATTTTCCTTGCTCATAATCTCCTGTCCAATAATTCATAAAACCAAACAAGTTAACTTTTATCAGTAATAATAAAATAAAATATGGTATGGCGTCTTTTCTGTCAACAATAAAAAATGGAGGATCAAATACAGTGTCGCCAACATGTCGCCAGTCTCCTCCTACAGTCACAGATATACAATGCAGAATGCAGATATCATAGAAAATAATATATTTTGTCTATGGCAGATATCCTACTTGTAGTAGAGAAGAAGAGAAGTCACCCTAATATCACAGAGTACACCATCTAGATTCTAGATGGTGTACTCTGTGCTAATATTTGGAAACTCAAACTCAAATTCAAATATTTCATGATTCATAATATGATACTCTTTTACTCTTCCAGTCTCCCGAGGTACCGATGGTATTCTACCGATTCTCGGGCCAAACAGCGCTTCCCGATAGAAGAGATCATAGAGAAATATAATATAATTTTTTATTTGTCTCTGAAAGAGATCTTTGGTTCTTGTCATTGAAGTGACAGATAGCAAACATGGAGCAAGCAAAGACAATATAGTATATTAAAGTTAAGAAGGGCTGTAAGAAGGAGTTAAATCGCATGATGATCGAAATGCTAACGAAATGGTACTGAAATATGGCTCGTAATTAAAATTTCTGAAACCACCGCTAGAGGCGCAAGTGTTCGAAGTGATTGCTAAAAAGTATGGCTTCTTATTGGCCACTTGCACCGTCATTATAACAGTGGTTTAAAATTTAACAGTTAGTTAACTTTGAATTTTGGCTTGCATCGCGATTTAAGCCACGGTTAAACTCTTCTAAACCACTGTTAAACTAAGCCACTGATTTTGGAGGCTTAAATCGATAATAAGTAGTATGAATTCTAACCTAAAAAACACACAAAACTGATGGTTCTAACTTCAAAAATGTAATCAGTGCGCTCGAGTTAGTTTTTAGTTTCTAAAAAATGGATTTTTGGGAACACGACAACGACATATTCTTTGAAGATGATATGGGTTTTCCACGGAGGGTATATGATAGAGCCAACCACTTCAACAACATGGATAATCTAATATTTTTCAAGAGATTTCGTCTCTTGAAACCAACCGTTCTTTATCTGTTTCTTTGTTTTCAATAAGGCTTTTGTGTTTTGATATGATATCAATGAGATGGGATTTTTCATTTGGTGGGAAATTTGATGTTCGCACCCGTTTTGCGCTGGTGGAGGTTGAATCTATCATTACTTACGACTACCCTTGTGCTCCAGAAATTAGGAACACTTTATTTCGCTAAACTAAAGCAAAAAATTCTTCAAAATAGGAAATACCGGCGACTGCCGGAAAATAAATAATTTTTCTAACCTCAAAATATCATTGTCTGACTGAGACAGTCTCAGACTGAAGTTAGGTGTTAGTACCAACCAATTGTTATTTAGCAAAACTTCCCCAGATTGATTAGTTTACTTTAAACAAGAACCCTTAAATTACGGTGCAAGTGAATGTAATTTAATCGATTGTTTAAATTTTAACAGTGTGTTATTTTAAACAGTGAGTTAGCGAATACGGTGCAACCGACCATATGAGAATTATGAGCACAGATGAAAATTATCGTGGAAAATAGGTTGTTAATACTGAAGTATTCTTTGTATTTTCAAAATAAAGGCCTGGCAGCTGCAATGAATAATTTTTGACGTTGTTTGTATACATTTGTTTAATTTTTATTAGGCATTGGAAAACAGGAAACTTGTACCGCTTTTACTCATTATAACAGTGGTTTAAAATTTAACTGTTAGTTAACTTTGAATTTTGGCTTGCACCGCGATTTAAGCCACGGTTAAACTCTTCTAAACCACTGTTAAACTAAGCCACTGATTTTGGAGGCTTAATAATAATATAAACCACAGTAGTATTAATTCTAACCTAAAAAACACACAAAACTGATGGTTCTAACATCAAAAAAGTAATTTGTGCGCTCGAGTTAGTTTTTAGTTTCTAAAAAATGGATTTTTGGGAACACGACAACGACATATTCTTTGAAGATGATATGGATATATTGGATATAATTGATATGGGTTCTCCACGAAGGGTATATTATGATAGAGCCAACCACTTCCACAGCATGGATAATCTAATATTTTTCAAGAGATTTCGTCTCTTGAAACCAACCGTTCTTTATCTGTTTCTTTGTATTCAATAATGCTTTTGTATTTTGATATGATATCAATGAGATGGGATTTTTCATTTGGTGAGAAATTTGATGTTCGCACCCGTTTCGCGCTGTTGGAGGTTGAATCATCACTTACGCCTACCTCTTGTGCTCCAGAAATTAGGAACACTTTATTTCGCTAACCTAAAGCAAAAAATTCACCAAAATAGGAAATACCGGCGACTGCTGGAAAATAAATAATTTTTCTAACCTCAAAATATCATTGTCTGACAGAGACAGTCTCAGACTGAAGTTAGGTGTTAGTACCAACCGATTGTTATTTAGCAAAACTTCCCCAGATTGATTAGTTTATTTTAACCAAGAACCCTTAAATTACGGTGCAAGTGATTGTAATTTAATCGATTGTTTAAATTTTAACAGTGTGTTATTTTAAACAGTGAGTTAGCGAATACGGTGCAACCGGCCATTAAAATGTCCCAAAACGTGTGAAAAAAACTAATTTAATCGAACAGAAAAATTTGTCGTTAGTACTCTCGAGAACTTTTCAAATTTTGAATGAATTGAGCTTTTAACTGCAAATTTGGTACATGGGTGATTATATATACATACAATATTCTTGTTAAAAAATCGTATAATATGTCGTCTTAGGGTTTTTTGGTAAACAGAATTCGATTTTACAGTCTCTATGTAGAAAAGGTGGGATGTGGTAGGATATTACCAGTTTGGAAGTATTGATTTTATATTATGTCTTCCCGCCAATTTGTTTTAATGTCTGTATAGCATTAAATACTTATTTTAAACTAATTATATATTTTAGGTAAATCATAATAGTTTCAACGAAAATTAATAACTAAGATCTTTAAGTTTAAATAGGTTTTGATATTTAAACCCCCTCAAAGAAAAACATAATAAACCAATCGTAAAACTCGTAAAAATTATTGATTATTACAAAAAAAAAATCTTCCTAATGCTAATGACATACTATTTCTAAGAAAGCATAACATACAGAAGATATATACATAGCATACAGAAAATATATATTTTGTTGGATTTTGTATTGGGAAGAATAACCCGTCTCACATCCCGGAACAAAACAAACTCTGTCTTTATTCACTTTTTTATCACTCATTGTTTATAAATATTACTGAAAGTTTCAAATATTCACCAGACTTTATTAAAAAAATCTCGCAAATCATCAAACTTTCAATACAACACAACGATAAAGTAGCATCACATCGAACTATGTGCCACCTACGTTAAAAACTTGAACGAACATAAAAGTAGTGCCAGAAATTTCAAAATACGCCTATGTCGATTCATCTCCTTCTTATAGCCCTCCTTAATTAAAGTATAAGTGGATATTAAGGTCTTTAAAACACGCGCGATTTTTCGAGCACGACGGCGAAGACGGAGAGCAAGTGTTTTAGGGAGATACAAATACTTTACGCTATTTTTTTTATTGGTGCACTTTGAAATCATAAATACTGGTATCTATTACTACTACAAGGAAAATAAATAGAAATAACTGACAATGTAAAATAGTTGGATTCGTGATGACATTAGTTTTACCTTGCGTTGTCATGGAAATGTTAATAGTATCAATTTAAATACCATTTCTTCCGATTTGAAAAATCGAAATATTAATATATATCTCAAACAATATCACCTGCACTTTCCATTTCCATTTATGAACTTGAAAAAAGGTTTTGACGTTACAAAGTAGGTACTCCTGTCACTCAGCATAGCTGGGCATTAACTCGTTAATCCGTGAATCGTTAATTAACGAAGTTAACATTTTGATTAACGGATTAACTTTTAAGTTAACTTTTAAAAATGTTAACGGACAAGACCATTAGACATTACACTTCGTTTCTCGAGATGTTGATGTTGCCTTGGTAACTTAAAAAAACGCGCGTGTTTTAAAGTTCGTTTTAAACACGCTGAGGCGTGCTTTAAATAGGTAAAAGGGTTCACCAATAAAAAAATACACTATTATGTTTTCTCTTAGCAGTCTTGGCACGAGAATACAGAAGGATGTTCATGCAAGAAACCAAGAAATTAATATTTAAATAAACAAATAACATGGTTTCATTCTATCTTCTTAAGTCTTAGTTCCAGGGACTCTACACACTGTAGAATTCTACTATCGATCGACTCTATCTACTAGTCTTTTGTCGACGATTTCTTGATTGAAAATCCAAAAATTCAAAAAAAGAAATCATACAACAGCCTTTTTGGTGTGCGTCATCGTTTGTGACGTATAGCCGGGTTTTCGGTATGTCGTTTATTTTATTTGCTATTTTGACACAATATATCTAACCTTAAATTTGATAGATAAAACCATCAGTATCGCATTCAGCAAAGTTCGAAAAGGCTATTAAATTCATAGTTACCAGCATAGAGAAATATTGTCTATGGTTACCAGCTTCTTTTTCTAACTGAAAATACTTGCGAACTTTCAAAATGCTGATGTTTTTCCATGTATCTAGGCGTATTTTTGTATTATTCAAACAAATATAACAATAAGATTCATATTCCCTTTTCATTAATAATAATTGACCGTGAACAACAAAGTACAGACCTGACAAGAACTGTCAGTGGGACAGTAGAAAAAGATGTAAGACACATTGTCAATACGGAAGGTATTTTTGCATCCTATTTAAAAAAGAAAAGAAATTTCTCCCGATTGATAGGTCGCACTTGCGCTCAATCTAAACATCAACCAATCAAATTTTGGTATGTCAAGGATTAGGGTTGACGTTTTTAATACATTTAAACGGTTAATCCTAATCAAAATATTTGTGATATTTTGATTAGGATTAATCAAAGACCTGACTTTTTTCCATTTCTTTCCACGTAATGTTTTAGAAAGACAATAACAAACGATGACGCACACCAAAAAGGCTGTTGTATGCACGTTGTATGTTGTATGAACCATAGATAAAAAACTACATGTATATACAACAGTATATACAAATACAAAGTGAGACTTTAGACTGCTTTTTACGTAATGCGATCCAGTGGAATTCTAATAGTGCGTTCGGCTATATTCTCCGGAGACTATTCGATTTTCCGATAGCGTTCGAAAATCAGTTTAGATTACTATCTTATCCCGTTCGGAAAATCAGTTTATTTTTTAGGAGACTCCCGAAGCTATCTATCAAATTTGATCGAGAAAAAGTTGGTCGACATGCGCACTCATGTCCTCCTCGTTATTAAAAACATCACGACGCGTTTTTTCCATTTTGAAAGCTTGTATGCCAATTCGTTGGGGCTACAACTACTTATAATAATATATCTATATTATTTTATTAGTATACCTAATGGGTTAGGTGCTTTGCAACTAAAACCGAAAACATCTGATCAAATGAAACGTTGCCAGATGAATTATTAGTAAACAATAATTTATACTCTGCATTTTTAAAAATGGGAGATTAGATATATCTTGTCTCAAGAAATTTATTGAAATACATTAAACCACAACCAAAGAGAATTAAAATAAGTAAAATTTTATAACTTGAAGTAAATATTGAAAAAAATATGGTATCAGCGTAAACTACCAAAGAATACTTGTATCTAAAGTGTCCGGAAATTACTCAACCGGAGAGTATCCTGTCAGATTACTATAGGCATGATGACAGTCACTAAGAATCACCAAAATATTGATTTGATATAATTATTTAAGATACAGAGATTCTACAGAAATCACTTATTTTTCATTTTCATGTGTAATTACATTTATTTTAGTAAAAACATAAGCACAAAATTTAACCATCCGCCATCTTATCTCAAACACCAATCAGAAGAGAGTGACGTCATATTTTCGCAAATATCCATGATCCGACCCGAATCAAATCCGAACATCTGTTTTGTCGTCTTCATATTATCTATGGTTTTGTGTTTCCTTTGTTGCTGTTGGCTTTGCTTGGTTCATGTGATATTTTCTCGTTATAAACTATTAAGTATCTGTTTTTTATTACCACAAGAAACCGTTTTTGGAATTATGTTTATGTATCAAAATAAACTTTTAACCTGCAAGCTGTCAAGTGTTTGAAGTTTGACTTTGACGATTTTACTACATGACACAGATTATAGATAACCTATCGACAGTTGACACTGTTACGAATTGATGATGTCATAGACAGACGCCATTACTATTCTAGCGTTTTGGCGCATAATTTAAAATGTGTTTTTAAAAGTTGAATTTTTCCTTCAAAAACAATTTTTCTCAAAGAAATAACATTAATTGTAGATAAAGTAAATACGTGAAAATATCGTGGAGCAGTTTTTCAAAATCAGTCATCATGCCTATTCTATCCACGATATCTAAAACCGAACGCACTCCTCTGCATAAACAAAATAATATATTTCTCTATGGTGTCCAGAGTCCCAGTACCGGGTGGCCAAGTAAGAACGGCCGTCGGCTATATCTCAGGAGTGGATTATACCACAGGCTCGGGAAAAAAATTTTCATGACAAAAGTGGCCTCGGGAAAAGCCTGGAAATTATTTTCAGAATTGTAGGTCCACCGCTAGAGGGCGTATTTGACAGTTGAAATTTTAAAATAAGAATTTTTTTCAAAATTCACCCCATTAATGAGCATATTGAACATTATAATCAGATTCCTCGACAATTTCTGCATACTTTTGATGTGACAAGTTTAAGTCTATCTCTTCAAATGAGGAGTGGGGGAGAGTGGGAACCTTGTTACGAAAAAACACCTGTAATTCCGGTTCTGCTTGACCGATTTTAATAAACTTTATGTTGTTTAAAAGAGCTTTTGTTGATCAATCGGAAATTTGTGAATATGAAGCAATCTGATTGATAACATGAATGCTAGAGGGCGCTGTTTTATATTTTTCAAATAATGTGTTTTTTCGTAACAATTTTAAATGGAAGCATACAAATTGAAGTGAGTCATTGGAAAGTAGACTGAATTTGTGATAAAACACCGCAAACCGCAAGGCGATATCTCTTTTCTATTTTGAGATATCGTAAGAAACAGGTAAATGGCAAGAAGTGTTCTTCCAACGTCTAGAAGGCTGGTTCGTGTTAACACAAATTATTAAATTCAGCCTGAATGAAAAGACCTTACATCGGTCTACAGTAATTTAAAAGTAATTTAAACTGTTGTCATGGTTGCCATTACCACTAGATCACCTGATTGTAATTCTACTAATAATAAGTAATAATAGTTATAATAAGTACGAAATAATGCGATAAATCGAAAAATTTGAACTAGGGACTTTTAGCTTGTCTCAAATTTCTCACGTATCCGTATACGTAACGAACTGCGCATGTGTAGACCCGTTACGTCTCAGCCGATACGATGCGTTGAACGTATTGTTACTGTAATGTCGGACATATTGTAAAGTTGGCAACTGTGTCAAGCCAAGGAGCACAAGCTCATTGTAACGTCGAATGGACAGTCTGCTCTCAACCTCCGCCATATATACCACGGACTCGGTATAGATATAAATTTAGCATGATAGTTAAATAAGTGAATGTAATGTAAAACCACTTTAAATCATAAGTATTAAAGCATATAGAAAACACGTGAGTTTTATTAGTGCACGATGTTTAAGTTAAGTGGATACACCACAAAATGGCGACGAGGATAAAAGAAATATAAGAAGAAAAGTAAAAAAAAAAGTAAAAGAAAAAAAGATGGCATCAACCGGCATCGTGTTCCATCAATTTAACTGCGAAACTGACGATTGGATCATATACAGTGAGCAATTATCAGAATATTTTAAAGCAAACGGTACGAAGGAAGAAAATAAAGTAGCTACGTTATTAAGTAATATTCCTAGTGAAATTTATAAACTTCTACGAGACCTGTGTCATCCAGATCCACCAAATGCCAAGACATTTAAGCAATTAACAGATTTACTAAGTCAACAGTATTGTCCAAGAACAGTTGTATGGCGAGAGCGAAGGAAATTTCACCTAGCTCAACAGACACGTGAAGAAACGATGGCAGAATGGAATGCCAGAGTAAGAAGCCTATCTGTAAACTGTAAGTTTGGAAATGATTTACAATTGCTTTTGAGAGAAAAATTCATATCCGGGATGAGAAACGGCCCGATTTTAGACAGATTATGCGAGGAGGAGGAAACCGCAGATCTAAAAAAACTAGTGGAATTGGCAATAAAAAAAGAAAACGATAGCATCGATAAAGAGGTGAACATAAACTTTGTAAACGACACTACAAGGTCATCGAATCAAAAATATCGAGCGGCAAGAGGAATTTCAAATCAAGGTGCGCGGCAACGACCAAATTTTGACCAACCACAACGCCGATGGCACGGCGCAGATTCACAGAGCAGTTCAAGACAGCGCATGGATAGACCGACGTCTACGAATCTAGCTACACTTCCACGCAGAAGGATGACATCTGAAAGAAATGTCAACATGGAGGAAGGAAAACAAAATTACAAGACGATAAAATGTAAAGTTTGTAATAATTGTCATAAAGGAGTTTGTCGGTATGTAAATTTTTATTGTTCTAAGTGTAAAAGAAAAGGACATCTTGCTAGAGCATGTGCAAATAAAAATTTTAATTATGTAGATTTTTCAAATACTGAAAATAATCAAAATAAATGCCAAGATTGTTGGTTCGCGGAACAAAACAATCAAGCGGAGGAAGCAGACAAAAATTTTAATGTGTTTAGTGATTGTCCATTAGAGTTAGAAAATTTTAATATCAATAATGTTGATAAAAAATTTATTGTCAAAGTTTTAATAGAAAGTACAGAGCATCTATTTCAAATAGATAGCGGTAGCATGATATCAGCGATTAATGCAGAACATTTTAATAGGTATTTTAGACATTTTAAATTAAAGGAAGCTGAGATTGTTTTAAAAAGTTATAATAATAGTACTTTTATGCCTTTAGGTTATATAAATGTTAATGTCAAATATAAAGACGAAATAAAGCAAATCAAATTGTATGTTATAGCTAACGGCGGTCCGAAGATTCTGGGGATGGATTGGTTAGAAGCATTTGGAATTCAGTTCGGAGTGGTTAATCAGCTGGATTACGTAAATAAAAGAATAAATGATATTGTTTCTAGATTTCCAGAAGTTTTTAGCAAAAAAATCGGTAAGTTTACTTTAGATAAAATTAAAATATATCTTAAAGATAATGCTATGCCAATATTTCGTAAAGCACGTCCAGTACCTCTTGCATTTAAGCAAGGAGTTACTGAAGAATTAGAAAGGTTAGAAAAAGAAGGTATTATATCTAAGACTGAAACATCAGAGTGGGCTACACCTTTAGTTCCAGTTTTAAAAGAAGACGGTACAGTAAGATTGTGTGGGGATTACAGCGTAACTGTAAATAAGTACCTAGAGAATATGGAGTATCCTTTACCAAGAGCTGAAGAAATTTTCTCTAAGCTTCATAAAGGAAAATATTATACCAAATTAGATTTGTGTAGAGCTTATAATCAATTTGAAGTAGATTTAGAATCAAGTAAAGTTTTAACGTGGAGTACCCATCAAGGCTTATACACGGTTAACAGACTTCCATTTGGAATAAAGGTTGCTAGTTTTATATTTCAGAGGCATTTGGAGCAACTTTTAAAAGAGATACCATCATGTGTGTGTTATTTAGATGATATTATTCTAACAGGTGAAAATGAAGAAGAACATCTGAAGACATTGATCCTAGTATTAGAACAGCTAAAGAAAGCTGGACTAACAGTAAAATTGGATAAATGTGAGTTTTTCAAGTCAGAAGTTGAATATTTAGGTCACGTGATTGGAAGTGATGGATTGAAGACAAGCGAAAAGAAAATACAAGCAATTAAAGAGGCACCCAGACCAGAAAATCTAACAGAAGTGAGATCTTTCCTGGGGATGGTAAATTATTATTCAAAATTTATACCAAACGCATCAATGATATTAAAACCAATTTATAATTTATTGAATAAAAACACTAAATGGGAGTGGGATGAACAATGCAATATTGCGTTTTTAAAAATTAAAGAGATATTGTCATCAAAACTAGTACTAACCCATTTTAATCCAAATTTGCCAATTGTATTAACTTGTGATGCTAGTATGTTAGGGATTTCAGCAGTATTAGCACATGAGATGCCAGATAAAACTGAGAGAATAATAACTTGTGTTTCTAGAACTCTGCAACCGAGCGAAAAAAATTACCCAATAATTCATTTAGAAAGTTTAAGCATTTACTGGGGTTTAATTAAATTTTACCAATATTTATATGGAAAAAAATTTAAAATTAGAACTGATCATAAACCATTAATATCCTTATTTCACCCTGAGAAAGGTATACCACAAATGCATGCCAGCCGTATGCAACGCTGGGCAGCATTTTTATCAAGTTTTAATTATGATATTGAATATATAAAAGGAAAAAATAATATTGTAGCTGATTACTTGAGTAGAGCACCCTTAAATATTAATTACATTACAGATGAATTTGAAGGTTTAGGTAACTATGTAAATTTTGTAAGCACACTAAAGGAACAAACGATCAGTATTGAAGAAATAAGGCGAGAAACCAAAAAGGATGTTATTTTGAAAAATGTAATGGAATATATACGAGAAGAAAAATGGCCAGAGACGACAGAAGAGATGAAACCATACTATCACAGAAAGCACGAGATGATTGTGGACAAAGGAATTTTAGTATGGGGACATAGAATCGTTATTCCGAAGTCACTCCAAAGAAAAATGCTGGATGAACTTCACCAACACCATTTCGGAATGGTAAAGACAAAAAGTATTGCAAGATCGTATGTTTATTGGCCTAAAATAGACCAACAGATCGAAGAAACATGTAGAAAGTGTATGTGCTGTATGGAAAACAAGCCAGCTCCACCAAGAGCGATACTAACACCATGGGATGTTGAAACCGAGCCTTGGACACGAGTGAGCATGGACTTTCTGGGACCTATAAGAGGTAAAATGGTATTAATAATAGTGGACGCATATAGCAAATGGCCAGAAGCACACATTATGAGCCATATAACAGCAAAAGAAACAGAAGAGAAAATTAAGAGGACATTTGCCAGATTCGGCATTCCTAAAACTGTAGTAACAGACAACGGCACACAATTTACAGCAGAAACGATGCAAGAATTTTTCAAAAGAAATGACATTCGACATATCACATCACCCCCGGGTCATCCACAGTCGAATGGAGCAGCAGAGAACATCGTAAAAACATTCAAAAACAATGTCAAAGCCAGAGCAATTGATATAAGAAACAAGGGTAAGAGTCTTGATTTGATAATTTCAGAATTTCTATTTTCATATAGGACAACATCGCATGTCATAACGAAAGAAACACCAGCCAAGCTGATGATGGGTAGACAACTCAGAAATAGAGCATCCATACTGAAAGAGTCCATAGAATGGAGAGTAAGTAGGGAAGAAGAGGAAACTGGAGCAGAAAATAACCACCAGAAAGCTCAAGAGCGACAGATTAAGTATTTCAAAGGAAAAAAGAGAGAATTTGTAATAGGAGAAACGGTAGCGGTAGCAGATTATAGTAATCCTAACCAAAGAAGTTGGACTAAAGCAGTCATTGAAAAGATAATAGGTAAAACGACATACCTGTGCAGACTAGAAGATGAGAGGTTATGGAAAAGACATGCGAACCAGATACACAGAAGAGAGAGAGAGAAGGAACAGGGTCAGGTAAAACGAAATACCGATGTAAGAAACAAACAAAACAATATGGAACGGTATTGTTGGGAAAATATGCCTGAAACGGCAAATCAAACGACAGACAATAATGAATTTGTAAATAATGATGATTTTGTTTTTACAGATGAAGCAGTAGGGCAAGACCATATTGCAATTAACAACGCAGCTGAACCACCAATCCGAACTGAACACCCCAAACCACAACAGACAGAACCATTCATTCCGAGTGATCCAGGCCAACCCCCGGAATCATCGGAAACCGGAAGTAAGACAAATGTTGCAAAACATTGTAATTTAGAGAAAGTTGTACGACGTAGTTCAAGAACTACAAAAACGCCAGCAAAATTTAAAGATTATGCATTAGAAATCGACTGAAATATGTATTTATTGTTAAAATATTTGTAAAATGTGTGGATAGTCAAAAATGGCGTGGTTTTAAAAGTGTATTTATGTATGTGTTTTTAGGAAATGACAGAGTCGAATGGCGGAAGAGAGAGCTTAGGTACTAATATTACTTAAGAATAATACGAATTTAAGTTTGGTAGATAATAAAATTGAATGTTGTTTTCTAAAATAATTGTTAAATGTTTCACTGTACTTATCGTAGGTAAAGATAATTTATATTGTACAAACATAGTAAATCGTAATCATACTGTAGGTATATTGAAGCATAAGTCTAAAAAAATTGCACTCACAGGAGCTAGGCTAACAAAGGGGGGTGTAATGTCGGACATATTGTAAAGTTGGCAACTGTGTCAAGCCAAGGAGCACAAGCTCATTGTAACGTCGAATGGACAGTCTGCTCTCAACCTCCGCCATATATACCACGGACTCGGTATAGATATAAATTTAGCATGATAGTTAAATAAGTGAATGTAATGTAAAACCACTTTAAATCATAAGTATTAAAGCATATAGAAAACACGTGGGTTTTATTAGTGCACGATGTTTAAGTTAAGTGGATACACCACAGTTACGTACCCTACTCCGTATACCTAAACGTATCCGTATCCCGACCGAAGTCAGTATTCCGTGCTATTAGTGCTATTTAACAGGTCTTCTTCTTCTTTGATATTGGTTTAATTATACCTAACCACTAAATTTTTAATTTTATTTCATTCACTAAGTTATGAGTATTAAACGAAAGCGTCTTTTTTACGGTCCAGAGGAAGACCTGCACCTCCTGAGGGAGGTTGATGGACAAAACCCATTCGACGACCCGTCCCGATGGTCTAAAATTTCTGAAAACCTAGCAAAGGCAACTGGGAAGGAATTTAGTACCAGAAGTCTAAGAGAAAGGGTGAACCTGCTTGTTTCGAAGTATGAAGACAAAGCAAACAAGGACCAATACAAGTAAGCTTTTATAGAACTAAAAAATATCAGTTGACATGAAAATTTTGGCGTCTACAATGTGCAGGAAAAATTATTTCCCTCACAAAAATTCTTTTGTTAACTTTTGTACCTATAGTGTGCGGTAAATTGCTACTTTGGGTATCCAAAAGTGCTTCTTTCTGCCCACTAATATAAAGTTAAAGTAATGAATAATCCTGTAAATAAAATATACATTTAAGGTCTGGAGTTGAAGAAGAAGTTTCAGAAATGGATGATCTTCTGAACTCAATTTCACTGCTAATAAAAGAATTTAAAAGAAAAGAAAAACTAGACAAAAAATCTTCTTATCAAAAAGGGTTCGAAAAAAGGGAAGTAGCTTCTGAGGCTGCTGCAGCATGGTCAAGTGGTCAGTATATTTAAAAAGAGCTGAAAAAGTCAGAGTTTCCTGGTGATGTTTTTCTACTTAAAACCATTTATTAGAAAAGAATTTAATAAACGCTAACAAAATTGTTACAAAGTAATAACCTTTTTGTGCTGTAAAATTTTGCATTGTTGTTATTTCAATAGACCATTTTTATGAATTTTATTTAACATGAATTATAATTAATATGCAGTAAACAATAATTATTTCTTTAGCCAATGCCGACCAAATAGAATTCCATTATATTGAAGGTGAACAAACAGCTAAAAGTTCAGAAGAGACTGTTAATTCTTCAACTATTAATATAATAGACAACTGTAAGGTTGAATTGACAGAAAATCCTGTGGCAGAAGGTCCCCCAATTTGTAAAAAAGGGGACAGCCATGCAGATACAGGTGGTGGTACTCGAAGAAGCCGAAGAGTTCCAGGTAAATACAATGAGTTATTTGTGATTTTTTCTAAATGGTTTTAAAAGAAAAGATACATGTTGGCAAATAGTGTATTAAGAGGTGAATAATTGAGCAAGTATTAGGTAATGCCCAGTTTATACATAACAAATAATTATGTTTTACTTTTACTGCTTTTTTATGATACATGTGCTTTTTTGTTTAATGAGTGATGGGGTGAAACTTAGGATTTAGGAACTTAATACAGTGTTACATTTATTTTATCACAATCTAAAAATTGTTAAAATTAGTATCATTTTTAGGTTCAGCAAGAGTGAAAAGTGGGATTAAACATTCCTCACTTAAGTTTTTGGAAACCAAAAATGATCGCTGGTTCCAAATACGAAGCAGGGAATTAGCATTGGAAGAAAGGGCAATGGAAACAGAAGCCCAACAGGGAAAAAAAAGATTAGAAATAGAGTTAATGAGACTAGAAATGGAGCAATCACGGTTTAAGGCTGAAATGGATATTTTTAAGAATCAGCAAAAACTGATGGAAATTGCACTCCAGGCAAAATGTGACTGCAATAAACATTAGTTTTGTGTATTAACTAGTTTGTATTTAACCTTAAAGTATTTGACTGATGTACAGGAATATCCAACTAAGTGAACTTTTACTTTTAAAGATGGAAAAAAAAATGTTGAATATTATGATTTGAATATAGTTTTTTTATGGGCAGAGATTTGTTTTTGTTTGTAGTTATTTTTTTATTAGTTTTATATTTCAAAGTTATGTGTGATGTATATTTTGATATTTCTAATGGCTGTTTTAATAAAAAAAAAACAGGAATTATAATGTATTTTATTTATTTACAAACAACATGTAAATATTGTTTTTTTTTATTGGAGAACCCTTTTACCTATTTAACAGGAGTACTTTGTAACGTCAAAACCTTTATTTGAACAATATTTAACAATTTCAATTTTTTTAATGAAAATGGAAAGTGCAGTTGATATTGTTTAAGATATGAATATTTTTATTTTTCAAATTTGAGGAAATGGTATTTAATTTGATACTATTAACATTTCCATGATAACCCAAGGTAAACTAATTTTATCACGCTTATAATTTAATATACTATTTTTAAACTAAATACTCTTCCAGTTGTGGAGGGTCAATATTAAAATATTGGCTATTATTTCCTCCATAAAGACATGTGTGACAGTTGGTTAATAGCACAGCCACTTTGTACATTCTACTGACCTGCTGCCACATAAGCTTCTGGTTTTTTCTAAAATCAAGAAAGGCAAATATTTGTACCACTTTACCAAACCCCCATTCAACAGTTACTCTCACAGACCTCATGTTATTATTAAAAATTTGTCTGTTGGGGTCTTGATTAATTTCAAATTGGGTAAATGGCCTTATGAGCAAATCTCTAAGGCCATAACCTTCATCCCCATAAAGGACAAATTCTTGAGGACCAAACACAACATGTTGTTGAAGTTGTTCTATCAAGCCTGATTCTCTAAGGATTCCCGAATCATGTCTTCTTCCCTCATATGCTCCTTTTAAATTGATTATCAGGCCATCAGGGGTGCAGACACTCTGATACTTTACACAATGCATTTTTTTATGGCCTGAATAATAGGCCTCTTGATTTAGGCTAGGTCTACAAATTGCCCTGGCTGTCCCATCAATAAAGGCCCAGCAATTGTGCAAAGGACATCCTCTCTGATTGATGACCTAAAATAAACAAAAAAATTTAGTAGAACTTATAATTTCTTGGTAATGAACAATTTGCTTAAGCTACAAATAGAGAAATAATACTGATGAAAGCTTGTTTGTCAAGCAAAACATCATATTCTTTCCATGGGACCAAGGTAAAGTTTATTCACTACCACACACAAAATAAATTTAAAACCATGAAACATATTTAATGACAGGAAATAATAAGGTACCTGTGCATATTGTTCTAGCTTATTTTGGTTCAAAAAAACATTGTCCCCTAAATTGGACAAAAGGTGACCCCATCTTGCATCAATTAAATTAAGAACCAAATTGGTAACCATTGAAATGATTGCACTCGAATACCCAAATATAGGTTCCAAATCTAATAAGCGGTTTGGGTAAGCTAATCTTCTAAGCAAGAAGCATAAAGCATTTGTACCTAAAAAACATAATCAATTACAATTATACAACACCCAACTTATTGTGTTGAAGGTTCTACATTACCTGAGACCGTAACCCTATTTGTTGTCACTTGTTCGGGCAACTGTAAAGCTCTTGCTAGCCTTCGCAGATCATCCTTTCTGAATCTAAATAAAGACAGACATAACGTGTCATTGTATAGGTCTAAATCAAAGACCCCATACAAGTCTGCCCTGTTACCAAACATATTTTGATCATGCAAAATATGCAGCAAAATTAGGTCGTCCAAATCATCATCGTCCTCGTCTAGCAACAATACATTATTCAATATCGCCTCCATTTTACTCCTTACAAAAATATAAAAAGGTAAAATAATTTTTTTTTGAGGTTATACAATTAAAAACAAAACGAAGCGATACGTCATGGAGGATACGTGCTAAAAAGGCTTTCTTGACAATTTCTTTACGTCAACGTAACTCCAATACGGATACGGATACGTGTAAAAATTTATGACAAGCTAAAAGTCCCTATTAACAAATAGCTAGGTACGCAATTAGTGCCGCCCTAGATGTTCGATATTTCGTCCATCATTTTAAATGCATGGAATCGCGGACGGGCAGAGAAACCAGCAATCGTGCATTTTTTTTAATGAGACTGTTAATGGTGGAAGATATTTAGAGTTTTCTAGCAAAGAATTGTCACTTTTTTAGAGGACATATCTTTGGCCATTCGTCGTAACATGATGGATGACGAGCACATTATTCCAGAGGATTTTGAATTTCTTAGATTAATTATACCCCAGAAGGTGGATAGGACATGGAAATTCATTTATTTGACCACCGAAGTCTCCAAACCTTACTTAAATAGATTTTAATTTGTGGGTGCGAGTAAAAAATCTTATTTATGCCGATAGACCCGCAACAAGAGCTGATATGATTGGAAAGGTAGAGCAGGCAATACGAAGTATTTTGAGGGCAGAAATTGAAGATGCTGTTTTCTCCACCCGTCAGCGATTGATTTCATGCATTGAAAATGATGGACATTTCGAACATCTAGGGCGGCACTAATTGTGTACCTAGCTATTTGTTCAAAGTTTACATTTTTCGATGTATCACATTATTTCAAAATTCGTACTTATTATTAGTAGCATTACATTTGGGTGATCTAGTGGTAGTGGCAACCATGATAACAGTTTAAATTACTGTAGACAGATGTGAGGTTTTTTCATTCAGGCTGAATTTAATAATTTCTGTTAACGCAAACCAGCCTTCTAGACGTTGGAAGAACAATTCTTGCCATTTACCTGTTTCTTACGATATCTCAAGATAGGAAAGAGATATCGCCTTGCGGTTTGCAGTGTTTTATTACAAATTTTGTCTACTTTTCAATTACCCACTTCAATTTGTATGCTCCTATTTAAAATTGTTACAAGAAAACACATTATTTGAAAAATATGAAACAGCGCCCTCTAGCATTCATGTTATTAATCAGATTGCTTCATATTTACAAATTTTTGATTGATCAACAAAAGCTCTTTCAAACAACATCAAGTTTATTAAAATCGGTCATGCAGAACCGAAATTACAGGTGTTTTTTCGTAACAAGATTCCCACTCTCCCCCACTCCTTATTTAAAGAGATAGACTTAAACTTTTCATATCAAAAGTATGCAGAATTTGTCGAGGAATCTGATTATAATGTTTAATATGCTCATCAATGGGGTGAATTTGGAAAAAATTCTTATTTTAAAATTTTAACTGTCAAATACGCCCTCTAGCGGTGGGCCTACAATTCTGAAAATTGTTCCCAGGCTTTGCTCGAGGCCACTTTTGTCATAAATTTTTTTTCCCGAGCCTGTGCTATAATCCACTCCTGAGATATGGCCGACGGCCGTTCTTAGTTGGCCACCCGGTACATATGAAGCGATTTTTTCTTGCTTGTACTTCTCTTTTCATTTTTTGTAGTGACTGACAAGAATGACAAGTGGCAAGTAACAAGCATGCCATATAACAATAGCAAATGTCAAATTTAGAGGTTGTGCAGAGGTTCAAACAAAAATTAAATTCTCATAGTTAATTCTTGAAGTGTTTGTGTGAAATAAATCCATTATGGCTAAGTAATTATGTACTAAATAACATAGCATGCTGAAATATGTGTAACAGTTATGACCAGCGATTTAAAATTTTTTTGCAACTGACAATATCTTTTATGTCATGATTATAAATTGTTAGTTTTTTAATACAAACTGGGTATATTTTTACTCTATATATATTCTATTTAAATATAATAAATTCAAATCTTCCCACTCAATGAGATAATTTTATTTTCTCAGAAAGATTAACATGACTTTTTTCATAGTTTTCCACTAAATAAAACACTAATATCAAAATATATGATATAATTTATTGCTTCTTGGTGTATTTACATATTACCTTATGCTGTTTTTATATGTTAGCTCATTAAATTCATCCTACTAGTGATAATTGTGAGGTTATGGTCTTTTGTTGTAGTTTGACTGATTTGTCTTGATTTTCAGATCTTCCTATACACTTTCTTTTTTCATTGCTCTCCATACAGCTTTTTAGACATTTATTGTGGTCTTGCTCTCTATACTTTTCTTCAATTGATGTCAAAGTGCCTAATGAAGTGTTGTGGCTGTATTATTGGAACTATGAGAATACCCCTCGGAATACCCTGTTGAAAATTTTAAGGTGCCCCAAAAACATTATATTATTTTTGTACGCATCTGGCAAGGGTTAAAACTAAATGGCCCCTTATGTTTTTTAAATCCTTAAACAATAAACTACAACAAATTAAAATTTCAAATTGCTTGAAATATATATTTGACAAAAGAAAATAATACTTTTAAAAATTTATGGAGTAATTGAGTCACGCTACCTACCAGCTGCCAGGTCTGCATTTCTATGCTGGTGTATAATAGGAGAGGTATAGGACCAAATAATATCAGCTTGTCACAAATACCTACCCAATAATTAATAATAATATAATAATATAATTAATAGTGATAAGTATTTATTATATCATTTGAATTTATTATGGAGTCCATGTAGACCAGAGTTATGTATTCTCATAATAAAAACAACAAAAATCGTGGATTTCTGGTTGATTTTAATTATTTATGGTCATGAGGAGTAATTATTAAAAACATTTTGAAAAAAAAGCTGTGAAATCAGACATACTGATTGCTTGAAAAATAGCAATGTCATTAGTTGTGGGGAAAGAAAACTTCTTGTAGAACCAAAACCTTTGAAATAATCTTAATTTACAAAACAGTGCTAGGCCTTTTCAAAGTATAGTTCCATCTATCCATCCAAGACACAAAGACTTTCAAATATGCCCACAAACTTTTGCCAATGCGTATACAATGCAATTTCAATAATGGTTACAATCCAAACCATGAACACGTTCAAATCTAGAGACAACCAGAATTTCAAAGTTTACCCATGTCCAATTTATAAAATATATTCTCAATCCCAAATTTCCAAAATAATTTCAGACCACCTTTCCAGAATAAGCTTTAATTTAGTATACAAAATGTTGGCAAAATTAATCATTTAATCAAAACAGATTTGACTATTATAATTATTGTTATATTTATATGACAAGTTCCAATAAAAAGTTTTAACTATATTTGAGCTGAAAAAGGAATATTATAAATTATATTAATTCTGGAAACCATATAGAATCATGAATCACCATGTGCATGAGTAGGTTGATGTTGAAAATAATTTAGCTTCAACTTCGATTTCTAGTTATCATTATATTATTAAAAGTCCTTGTAATACAGAAATTATTGACGTAGAAGAAAAAAATATACTACTACTGTGATTGACGAATACATTGATCAGGGAACAGCTGTCTCTTTCTCAAATTTCATTGAATGTACTAGAAGACGATTAATTAATTAATAATCCCGGAGATAGTAGTCTAGAGACAACAATCAATAAAAATATTGGACGAAATTATTAACCAAATTTTTGTACTTCCATTAGCTTATGCGTCTTTGAAACTAGTATATTACGTAACGTGTGTGGTAAAAGCATTTTACGCACGAATGGAGTAATTCCGTGAGCGCGTAATACGACACTTTCTATAATAATAATAATAATAATTTTGCTTTATTTAACATAGATAATGTTAACATTAGAAAATACATATTCAATAAACAGATGATCAAAAAATAATTAGATGAAACGAAAAACAATGCAAAAAGTAAATTGTGAATTATAAAATATAAGTATATAAATATATAAGATGTGAACATAACATATAAATAGAAATATCTATAAAGTAACCCTAAAATAATTTAAAGTATAATACTAGTAAACTATGAATTGAAACATGCACAAAATAAAGTATAAAAAGCATAAAAAGTACTGTATAAGGAATTACATATGAAATTAAGATAGAAAATATAAAATATAAGAAATGTATATTGAAAATAAATATGAATAATATATGAATATAAATATGAACCACTAGATTTCTATGGGATTACTGTTAATGTATATAATCAATAATTTTTTAAATATTTTTACATTTTGACTTACTTTTATGTACTGTGGTAACTTATTAAATTGTATAACACCTTTGTGGAATAAATTTTTCATTGAACTTCCTTTAATGGTTGTTTTCACATAAAAATTGATTGCATTTGCTGATCTTGTGTTTTTATCATGTATCTGTGAGATTGGCACTAGTTTATTATGTAAATATTGCGGTAAGAGATTATTGATAATTTTGAAGATGAAAATCATTGTTTGTACATGCAAAAACTCCCCAATTTTCAACCAATTTAAACAATTTGTCATCAACTCCACACTAGTATACCTATTGCATCCCAGAATCACTCTCATCGCCTTGTTTTGAATAATTTGTAATCGTTCATAACTAGCTTTAGAACAACCTGTATAAATTAGCGACAACAGTAATAAAAATGTGGTAGAATTATAATAATAATAATAATAAAATGTCTTTATTTAACAAATATAAAAAATACAATATTTGTTCCAAGGAGGCGAAGATTAGCTCAATTAATGTATTGTAAACCATAAGCTTAGTATGCATTGATACTAAGTTATAATGTATTATTATGCACTTATATAAAAAAAAATTCAGAATCTATATATGTCTTAGATACCGCGAGTTCTCTCGCTGATTGCCGATGTTTTGGCTCCGTTTTTTATACTGGCATTTGTCATCTCCCTCTTTTCCACGGCTCCTTGCCCAGCAGCATCATCCATTAGGTTTCAAAGATAATAATCTATAATAGATCCCATTCGCACCTAATTCATTAAACATTCCCCAGGAATTTGTGTAGTAATATCCCTGAAAAGTCAGCAAAAAACAGGGTCAAATATTGATGGCTTCACGCAAAAACTAATTAACTTAAGAGTAAGGGAATAAAATCTATGTACACTTATGCATTCGTCTCTCATTCCTATTTACATCCATACACTCTCTCCCATTCACTCCCAGTTGTAGTAAGTGATTTATGTACATATGTACAAAAGCAGAGGTATTATTTAATTTGTTTTTATCTTGGTCTGAGTTCCATTTGAAGGCTGGCGTGCAAGAGGCTATAACCATTTATGCGACTTTCGCGAGAGTTTGCTATTTGATTATATAAGCTCTCTGGGAGACAGTACTTGTAGTACCTTTCTGCCAGAGTGGTTACATAATCAGTAATCGTTGGCATAGCTGTCTTTCTGTGAAGCCATATGTTGTTTGGAAGTCTGTTGTCGATTAGACCTACACCAGCGGCCATTCTTAGGCATTTATTCTGCACAACTTGCATGCGTTTGAATAAAACTTTAGTGGTTGAACAGAACACTGGGTAGCCATACGTCATTGTCGGTCGCACCACCCGACTGTAGAGAAGAAGTTTATTCCTCATTCACAGTCGGCTGTTGCGACAGATTAATGGGTATATAGCTGAGCCATTGTAGCTTTTGCTTTCTGAACTTGTGATGTTATGTGCAAGTTGTGCAGAGTATTCGGCTGAATAATGTATCCAAGGTATTTGACGCTTTCTACCGGTGTGATAACGTTATTATCTATGTTTAGTCTATTGAATAGATATGTTTTGGCTCTAAATTTGCCCCTCAGAACCATGTACTGCGTTTTCAGGGCATTCAGCATCAGCTTGTTGTTGGATAAATAGGGAACGATTTTATTATTGAGATGATTTTCCACTTTTTTCAGGGCAAGCTCTGCTGTACTCGCTGTTTGAACCAGACAGACGCCGTCTGCATATAGTGCTGTCAGTAGTGTCTTGCTGACAGGGAAATCTGCTGTAAACAGCGAGTACAGTGTCGGAGAAAGTACCGAGCCTTGCGGTACCCCTGCTTCCGTAGTATATGGTCCTGCCTCAGCATTTCCAATTTTCATAAAAAATTTTTTATAAGAATTTAAGAGTAATATTAAGTATATTGGAATGCCTAATTAAAATAATTTAAATATTAGTCCCGGGATCCAGACCGAGTCAAAGGCTTTACGGATGTCTAGGGATACCAAAACTGAAGGTTGTTTTTTTTTCTAAATCCTACTCTAGCGTAATTCAATACCCTGATAAGTTGGGAGGGACATCCGTGGTTAGCCCTAAACCCGTACCGTTCCTCCGGTACAATATCCAAATCCGTCACTGTTCTCTCCAGTCTATTTAATATTACTTTGTCTATTATTTTCGCTAAGTTACTAAGTAGTGATATAGGCCTGTAATTGTCAATGGAACTCCTACCATGTTGTGTCTTTGGAACGGGAATAACATTCGCCGTTTTGTAGGCTTCTGGGTAATGACCTGTTCTTAGAATAAAATTAATGATTTTCACCAGCAAAATAATTATTTTCGGCGGCAGGTTTTTGATCAGAATGTTGTCAATCCCGTCTCTTCCCGCTGCAGTCTTAATTTTTAATTGCCCAATAATAGTGTAAATTTCCTTTGCTGATGAAATTGATTTGGCTGGCAGAGTGTGAGTTTCTTGAGAATTATATACCCCAATTATTGGTAGTTTATTGTCTAGAATAATACCTAAATGTTCGATATTTGTGTTTATTTTGATTAATAATTTGAAATTAAGACCTTTCTTAATTGCAAGAAGGATACCTCCCCCACGAGTGTCCCTGTCCTCCCTGAAATAGAGGTAATTCGCATTTCTTATTCTAATTTTTGTTTTATTATTTAGTAATGTCTCACTAATGAATAGTACATCTGGTTTATAAATTTTTAGAAAATGCATTACTTCGTGTGTCTTTGACGCAATACCTCTAATGTTTACATATATAATATTTAAAATGTCTTTAATATGTGAACCTGTGTTTTGCATGACCTTAAATGTTATAGATATCAATAGTTTGAATGAATCTATTATACATTATAAACTTATCGAGTTTTGTACTTGTCTGGACCATTAGATTGTACAAGTCTGTGACTGCCCTTGTCATCTCATCTAGGTTGATGATTTCGTTGAGTTTAGTGAACATATTGTTCAAGTTGAGCATCTTCGTCATATCGTCCCATGGGATGGATTGGGTATTCTGTGGTGGGTGGAGGGTGTTGGTCATCTCTGGCCTCTTTTGTTGTGTGGACTTCTTTTGTAGAGCTGGGAATTCCTTCTCATTGTTTATTTGAGTTGTTCTAGTTACCGTTAGTTCGTTGTTGTTCTCCCAAGGGTTAAACTTTGGTAAGGGAGCGTCTACGTATTTTTTATTGTTAGTTTGTTTGGTGTTCTGCCTCCGTTCTTCCAAATACTGTCTTCTTTTAATGAAGACAGGACATTTGTCCGAATTTGCCGGGTGGTTGCCTTGGCAATTGCAACATTTGGCTGACTCGGCGGTGTTTTTGATGCATTCCATCGTTTTGTGTGGTCCAGCACATTTTAGACATCTAGGAGGTCTTCCACAGTTTGTCGTGGCATGTCCCCATTGCTGGCATATATGACACTGTATTATGGGCTTGTGTTGTCTTCTCAGCTCCCATATTACCCTGGTATTCTCAATTACCCTCACGTTCCTGTTAAGGTAGTCGAGTGTTATGGTGGGCGTGGTTATAACGAGGAACATAGGGCTACCTTTCGTGTTCATTCGATAAATATTTTCAAGTTCTATTTGGTAGTGGTTGTTGAGATCTTCCTTGATGTCTTCCGGGCTGATGTCTCCTGCCAATCCACGGATAACAAAAGCGTGCGATTTCTCTTCCCTCTTCGCATATGTATGGAATGGGATTTTTTCAGTTGTTAGCTTTGTTTTTAGCTTGTCATGATCTTGGTCCTCCATGGTAAATACAACAACAGACTTGTTGTATTTTATTTCGAATTCTCCTACAAAGTCTTTTTTTAATAGGTTGACAATGCTCTTATGGTCTGGCATATTTCCATCAATCACGATCGGTGGGCACTTTTTCTTAAGAAGTTTATCCTTGGAGTTAGTAGGAATTGATGTGTTTGTCTTTTTTTTGTTTTTATTTTCGGTTTTGGTAGTGTATTTGTTGTGTTCTGTCTAAGGCATTTTCGTTTCTTTTCTGGTTTTCTTAGATTTGGTTCTTTTTCTCTTCTTTTCAGTTTGTTTTTTGTTATCTTCCTCTTGTTTAGTTTCAAGTTCATCTTCAGATAGCGATTAGTACTGATTGCTAATCGGAATAGGGGTGGTTTTGGTTGCGTTGTTAGCGAAGACTTGGGCGTAGGAAATGGTTTTTCTCGGGATAACGAACTCCTCTGTTTTCATCATGATGGTAGCTGGTTGTGAGTTATCAATTTCAATTGCGTCGAAATTTTCATTTTGGAAATTGCGTGGTTTACTGGTGATTTTTTTACCGCCCCCTTCTAGTTGGTTGTATTGGGAGACGAAGTGGTCCTCCTCTTTCCCTCCAGTTTTTTTAATAATGAAGATGGTCTGAATCTTAATTTCGAGATTTGATTTTCTTTTTCCTTTTCCACCTCGACGCTCCAGTCTGGTGATTTGACGGTTTTATGCACCTCAGCACTCGTTAAATGGTGTACAGAATGTATCTGGATTGCGTCCTCCGACGAAGAACTGTTCTGGTTTTTGATTTCTTTCGTACTGTCCATATGTTCATTTAGTGTAAGAGTTATGGAGGGTGAATTCATTTTGCACGTGTTTTCTATACATATGTTAACATTATTCACATTACTATTATCTTCTCTGTGGGTTGGATTATTATGTACCGTGTCTTGTGTTGATTGAGTTGAGAGCAACCGCCCGGTGTCCGCCTTGCTTTCTATGAACCTTTTCTCGTGTTCTATCCACTTTTGTTCACTTATTATATATTTCTCCACGTCTGTAGTGTTGTCTTTTTTGGTGTGTCTTTTATTGTTTGGATCATTTTTGGTCGAATCAGTTGTTTCAAGTAAGGTTTGAACGTTAGCAGGTATGCTGCTTAGTTCTGAACACTTTCCCCTGTTTTCCATGTACTTTTCTACGGCTATTTTTGATTTTTTGAGGAGGCGAATCGTAGATTCTGCATCAGACGATAAAGTCTCCGAATTCGTACTTGCTTTATTTTCACTTGTTTTCAAATTTGTAGATAATTCACTTATGCCCCTCTGATTGTCGTCGACCTGTTTCCTACACTGATTCACAGGACTTTTATCGGAAATTTTAGAGTCAGTTTGGTTTTGATTGTTGCTATCTTTTTTCCTAGATCTTTCCAGTTTTAGTTTATTCTCTTTTATTCTCTCTGTTAATTGTTTATAGTGTTCAATATTAATTTCAGGCGAAGTGCATGGAAGGCTTTCCATACAATTCTTGGGTGAGAGTTCCGTTGTCGATTCTTCTGTTGTTATTGTGTTGTTAGAATGTTTATTCACATTTTTTTTAACTGTATTATGCCTGTCTCTCGTGGTTAGTTTATTCCTGAGATACGGCTTTTTTTTCGTGACTTTAAAATAAGGGTGACTTCTCTTATCTTGATTTTTGTGTTGTTTGTGTTCACTGTCACATGCACTGTTTTTGCTCCTAATTGTGTATAACTGGTTTAGGTTTTCTGGTTTGAAATGAGTTGGTGAGCACTCTTTAACTGTTTGTATTTTTTTCTTCAGGTTGAGGGTGTATTCCGTAGTTTCGCCTGCATCATCGGATATTCCCTATTTATCGGGATTTAAGAGCCTAGCTCCACTTATTTTACGGATTATATTGGGTATTTTAGATGTTTAACTGGTTTAAAAACTTGTATTACTTTTTACTATCGCAAAGGTGATTAGTGTTAATTAACGTCCGTTCTCCACGGAGGTTTAGGCCAAGCATTTGGTAGATATTTTTGACAAAAATCCTAGTAGAAAACGGATGATGCCATCGTAAAAAAGACATTACGCAGTATCATTTTGATATGTTTTGGACACGCAAATGTTTGTCAGTAATTTGTTATAAACATTTAAAACGAAAAAAACCTCCTTTTTTTGGTTTTTTCCATGTAGAGTAAAACTTACTGAAGCAATCTCAATGGTATGTACAGATGAATTATAGATAATTAAAATACGAACAAAATGAGTGGTCGAACAAGTCAATCGGATAATTACGAACCGAGAAAATTTGGAAAAACCGGAAAATTACCCACTTTATAAAAAAATTTATATCTTCGGCAGAGAGCTGAAACTTCGTACAAAAGACGTTCTTCATATGCCCTTTACGTGTGCGAAGAGCAGACTCCAAGCGATGTTTACTTTCATCGCAATTGCAATTTTAATTTTTTCATACCATAATTTTCAACGTGTCTCGATGCGTTGTCGACTGTCCGATTTTAAATTTGGAAATGGTTTTGAAAAGTGTAAATGAAGAGCAACAAAACGTATATTCTCGATTTCACATCAAGTGATGCGAATCTGACCAGAAATGCGAGGGAATATCGGCGAAAATTGCAGAGAGCTGGTGAGCGGAGGAGTAGTGCGGAGGAGTAGTGCCGCTGCCGCTCCCTCTCAAAACCATTTCCAAATTTAAAATCGGGCAGTCGACAACGCATCGAGAGGGCATATAAAGAACGTCTTTTGTACGAAGTTTCAGCTCTTGAAATTGAAAACTACCGAAGATATAAATTTTTTTATAAAGTGGGTAATTTTCCGGTTTTTACAAATTTTCTCGGTTCGTAATTATCCGATTGACTTGTTCGACCACTCATTTTGTTCGTATTTTAATTATCTATAATTCATCTGTACATACCATTGAGATTGCTTCAGTAAGTTTCACGCTACATGGAAAAAACCAAAAAAAGGAGGTTTTTTTCGTTTTAAATGTTTATAACAAATTACTGACAAATATTTGCGTGTCCAAAACATATCAAAATGATACTGCGTAATGTCTTCTTTACGATGGCATCATCCGTTTCCTACTAGGATTTTTGTCAAAAATATCTACCAAATGCTTGGCCTAGTTGAAAATAAAATGATGCATTGATAGAAATGGTGAGATTCTTCTTAAAAAACCAACTTTTTTCCAATTTTCTTACATATGTAATAGTATATGTGTCTATTTAATTTCAGTTCATGACCCATCATAAAACCTAAATATTTTATTTCATGTACACTCTATCAAATAAAATCAGTGAAGAAATATACCAAATAAAATTTTCCATCTACAAATGACTTGAAACCGTTGCCGTCGCCGTTATCGTCATCTTTATGCGACTTGCATGTTGCGTGTTGTCCAACTCGGCCTAAAGACCTCGTTGGACAATTTCACGTCGCGTGCAAAAAACACTCACTTTTTGCACTTGTTGCATAAATAACTATTATTACTTTTTTCAAAAATAGAAAAAATCTTGTATGCAATACGTTACGAAATGAAATTTTGTGTAACTTGTGACGCGTTACACAAAATTAGGCATTTCGTAACTGATTTCATAAATGGCTATTATCCAACCTCGTATGTAACTAGTGTGTAAAGTAGCCTTTTTTTAAGAATGTGAATATTGACAATCACATGAGTCGAAAAAAGGCCTTTACACACGAATTGCATACAATATTTTTTCTACTGTCGAAAACTTTATCAAAATACAGAAGTTTAGTTAATATGCCACTAGAACATTTTCAGAATATTTCACCATTTTATTTATTCTACACTATTTGGGAAGTAATCTTCTGAGAGATCCATTTTTATAATTATAATAATCTAAAACGACATCATAGTTTCCTAAAAATATTCAATTTTTACATCAAAATACAATTGATTACCTTGGGTATTGTCGGAAGATCTAAATTTGAATAGCTATAAATGTCAGATTAAATTGACAAAGAAATGTCAGTCACTCACCGCTAGTTTATACCTATTTACCGTATTATTTTCTAGTAATCAATAATCATTTCACAATAATTATCATTAGGTTACTTTACCGAACTCTATAGGCTTCAATCTCTGATTGGATTTAACATCCGTTTATTATACCTATATTTTTATAAGACAAGATTCATATAAGACTACAGCCGACAGAAGCAAACATGAGCCCCGGAAAATATGCGAACTAAAAGAATTTCATCGCAACGAACCAATCAGGTGCTAATGTTAACGAACGAACATTAGTAATTTGTTAAAATAATACAACTACAGCGACATGGACACGCCCACCAGGGCTCATGTTTGCTTCTGTCGACTGTATATACACATTGGAAATTTACGCACTAGTGCGTAAGGAGCGTTTCTTTACGCGCTAGTGCGCGTTTTATGCACTCGAAAGCGTGTCTAAAGTACGTACTGTACACTCGGTAGTGGAAAACTAATTATTTTGCGTTTCATAGTACGTTTAGGCTTCTTGTTTACCTAGTTGTATCGTCAATCTATATGAAGGGACCATCAGTTGTCTTTATCAGGCTTAAAAGTCCTTTCACTGAATAGTTATTGAAGAAATTCCTTCCCTGGGTGCTCTACTACCAACAGTTTATTTATCTAATGAGTCAGTACTTCGCGTTCTGTTTCCTCCTCATCTCTGGTTCCTCTTTATATGCTTGGGGTACAGCGACTGGTGGGTAATCTTGTCACTTAATTCCTGCTTAAATTTGATATATAATTAGTTGATGATTCCCAGGTGCTATTGATAAGGAATTTGCCATGTTCCTGTTTCTGACACGTAGCCTGATATTTCGTTTCAATTCACCGAGATCCAGTGCAATTGTAGGTAGAGAGTTTCTATAGGCAGGCTGGGTGTAGTATAGATCTAATCTAGTGGTATGCTATGGATTACTAGCCTGACTATCAGAGATAATGAGGATCTTCCTTTGGATTTCCGATAAAACCCGGTACTTATGTTTATTTGTGAAGTGTATGCCAACTTCAATATAAATTTAGATAATACACCATTAAAACTTAGAAAAAAATCATTTTACTGTGTCATCTTTAAATATCTTTTAAATGAATTCGATCAAAAACTGATTAGATTGATGATTGATTGATTGATTAGTACGGCACCAACAGCCAGAGGCGTCGAAACCTCGACCCCTCAGCATTTAGGCTTTTTGTTTCCTTTTTTGTACCGTTTATGTGAAGAGACCAGAAGCCCTTATCAGACTCAAAAGTCTTTTCACTAGGTCCTTCTTGAAGAAATCCTTCCTTGGTAATCTAGTCCTAGAAGCCTGTATCTCCAATGAGACAGTGCTTCACATTCAAAGATAATGTACAATGCACAACCGACAGATAGATTCCTCCCTCTATATGTCCTAGGTTACAGTTACTGATGAACAATCCCGTCATTTTCCTTATCTTCCCCTATACTGAGGTTTAATATTCCGGTAGGCAGCGACTCCTAGAGTATTTTGACTTAAAGTTAGCTGTGGTCCTGTGTTGACACGAGGCTCCAGTACGTCTGATGTTTAATTTGAAACCAACGAGATGTGCAACCGCGCAAAGCAGTTTTTGATATTCCAGACCCAGTGAATACAGTTTCAGCTTCACTAGGGTATCTGCGTTTTAATTGCCTAAAATATACAGCTGTCTATATTTTTGGTTTCAATTTTGTTGCCACCAGATCTACTTAAAAAAATATTAATTGTCAGCTTCTATTGAAAAGATTAAGTATTTTGAAAATTCTTGCTCGCTGATGGAATTTTATTGCAATAAATCGGTTTGATGTTAATTTGAAAAAAAAATGATATTACATTGTTTGGTTTGATTTTGTGTTTTATCGAACATCATTAGATTTTAACTGTTTTATTAGGAATAAAAATATATCTAGAAAGCGACCTTCTTAAAAAAAAATCCTGTAGTATGAGAAATTAATCTGATATTGTTATTTTTTTATTTTAGAGAAATTCAAATCATTTTTGTATACGATACACAACCGCCACAAGATGATAATATCTTAGGACACATATTATATTTTTATCCCATATGGGTATCGGATGAACAGAAAACAGCTTTGTGTGGTCAAGTTATCGGTTCATTACAATGCATGCAAAATTTATTTTCCAAGCCAGTTGTAATGTCATTGAATAATGGGAAATTTGTTATTATTCAACATGGAAAATTCTTTATTGTAAGTATAATCGATTTTACTATTTTCAATGTAAAAAGAACAAGTTATCATAGTAATCGTTTTGAATCAGAATGTATCAGTTGAGGTAGTACTGTAATTTCAGAATCAAAACCGAAACGTACTGGCTGCATAATTTTGCTGCAATACAAAAAAAATTTAGCCGACTGCAACATTTTGTTTCAACATTACAATGTATCCAACAACGAAGCGACAAGTGAACAAGTGTTTTTGTTGAACAAGCACAAGTAGCTGATTCCCGTAATATATACCGACATAGATTTTACAGGGTTTCCAATACATCTGTATCTGTAGAGTAGGGACGGTGAGTGTAGGCTCACAGCACTTAGGCCACATGTGACCCATTGTACATCCTCCCGAGAAGTTGTCCTCCTAGGTCATCGTCCAGACTTCTCCTTTATATCGGCAGGTGAAGGCCAAGACTCACCGAACACACACTCTCTTATTGACGATAACTCCGGACACTCGCATTATACATGCCTGACAGTTTCATCTTCCTGTTCACACATCCTGCATAGAGGTGTGTCCACTAGCCCCATAGTATGGAGGTGTTGACAGTGGCCAGTCAGAAATCCTACTGTTATACGTAGGTTTTTCCTGGTCATCGCCAAATATTTCTTCGGCGCCAGCTTCCCAGGGTGATCCTAGCAAAACTGCATCCTTTGATTCCATCCCATCTCTTAAGGGATTGAGCATGGTTGTAATGTTTGGCTAGTTCCGCAATTGTCGAATCGTTAGGCCGTAGTTGTCACTGGGACCTAGAATTTTTAGTCCAGCGGCTTCCCTGGCTTAAGAATCGGCAATGCAATTTCCTCTACTCCTGTCATGCCCTTTAACCCACCTCAGGATATTTTTATCTGCCGAGGCGTTAGCTAAATCTTGGTGACACTCTAGTACAAGCCCCGATATACACGTTGTCTGTTCAAGGCTAATAGGGCTTGTCTACTATCAGTGCAGATTGTTATGTTTTCACTATAAATACCTTTTCTGGTTATTTCTTTTGTGGCATTTGAGATACCAGTCAGTTCTGTTTCAACCATGCTGGTATTGTTCAACCATCCTGCGCTCTATCGCACAGTGTGTTCACAAGGACCGGCGATACTCCCTTGGCTGTTCTCCTATCTGCCACCTGGGGACGCGCCCGATGGATAGCCCAGGCCACGAGTAATATAATACATATTACTAGCATAACAGTCAAAAGAAAATCCAGAACACAATAATTTTCCTAATTGACCTCGTACACTTTATAGTACGGTTATTAAACACAAAGTATCGTCGACGGTACGGATAGTACTTCATACCTCATGATTGAGATTACTTCTGGCTCTACTGACAGGCTGTAGCATTGGAGCCATAACGTCGGTGCAGCGGCATTTGTCACGGACTATTGATTTCATATATTTTTATGACTATATGAAATATAAATAGTTTTTCCTACAACCACTATGCAAAACACGCTTTTCTACACAAATTTTTATACGCAAAGCAGGCCTTTTCCCAATTCTTTCGATAACCGTTGTAAAAGTAATGCGAAAAGTACACGCTATGGCACTTTACCGCACCGAAATGTCAAACAAAGCTACCTATGACCTGTTAACTTTTTTTGACAATTCAACTTAATTGAATTTTTGATTCTTAAATTTAAACTAAAAGTAAGTAAATTATCTATTTCATTATTTATTTTAATTTATTAATTATTAAAACATTAACCTAGTAAGCATTATTTTAGGAATCATGAACCGAGATGAAAATAATTTATCTTTTGAGTTGTCCAACTCTGACATTGACAATACTCTTCCAGAATTCATGAAAACGTATCTAAAAAATATACACCAGGCATAGATTTGCACAAACTTCTGCGCTCGTGGGAAAAGTGACGCTTTGCGCACTAGTTGCACAAACTACTAATTTTATACTAGCGTGCGCAAAGAGTCACTTTTCCGCTCTAGTGTGGAAAGTAGATTTGTTAAATTTTTGGGGAGTATACTGACATTTGAATATTTAAAACATCTATTTGTATGGATGTAGTTTACCAAATGACTCAAAAATTAAGAAATTTATCAAAATTCTGCTATAATTTTCAATAAAATTTTTCAATAATTATTCAATGTCCCTGGTGTGAGCCTCATCATATGAATATCAAATAAAGATAGTTTATCTGTTGATATATATATTCGATAATAAATAGTCTTCAATGTTAACATTTGGGTCTTTTTCGCATGCTAGTAGAAAAAATAGTGTACCTAACACGTGCGTAAAGTGACTTTTTCGCACGCGATTGCTGGTCGAACTCCGATAAAGCAGCGTTAGGCCATTTGCAATGGCGTGCTGAAAAGTGTTACTTTCCACACTAGTTATGTAAACAACTATTTTGTTAATATTTAACGACAAATGTAAAAAAAATTAATGAAGATTATATTATAAAATTACTGGAAGCATTGCCAGTATTCCTATCACTTGTATAATTTGTAAGTTTCAATGATATTCCTTTTCAGGTGATGGGTTCCGATAAAAATACTTCTAGCTTTGTTCTGCAGCTCCGCGCAAATAGTTTACTGACATTGATACACTTTTTCCACAATGATTTACATCTTTTACAATCGGCTTATAGAGAAGATCTACCAAAAAAACTTCAAGTGATTTTCTCGGACTATTTAAAAATGCTGTTGATTTCTGAAAAAATACTTGTCCAGAAGCCGATGCTCTTTATGCCAAAGGTAGATAATATCAAAACGTACTTATTTATTTAATTATGATGTATACTATTTTTTGAAATGTTGAATGTTTTTTATTTAATTGGCATACTAATCAAGTAGGGATGACGGAAGTAAAATTGATCATATCGTTTCGTGAGAATTTAATACTAATGCTTTGACTGATGATTGCGTGCTGCGTGCTACTCGTATGTTAGTATATGAGACAATCATCTATTATATCAGAGACAACCAATGACACCGGCGGCAAATTAATAGACAAAAAGGTTCGATAAGATAAATATTATCTTCTGTTTCGCTTTCCAATCGTACTATCTCTCATAAGCGCTAGATGGCGATAACAAAAAAAATTCGATGTTGCCGCGAATTTTCTTAGGGTGAAATATATTTTTCACTGGAAGTAATGTTTATTTTAATTGTTGAAACAATTAATAAGAACAAACTGCTATGTGAAAAAGTAGACTTGGCAGCGCTGAATTGTCATATAAAGGTGCTACTAACTTTCAGCCAATCAGAAGCTCGTTTAAAATGACCGTACCTGACAAATTCAAGCGCCAAAACAATAGGAGCGCGGGAGCTCCGCAATCGAAATTTTTTTTCCTACGATCACTACCCTAGTGGGTTTTTGTACACTCAAATTTTACAGCAAAGTTGATGTTTTCCGCGAGCTAGCATAATTTGACATTATTGGCGCTCTTAAGTAGAAAGTTACTTTGGTGCACGCCTAATTTTATTTATAGATAAAAGAGAGCTAGTAGTAGTTAGTGCAAGTACAAAATAATTTTATTTTGGTGTGATCGTAGAAAAAATATTGTGTGTATTTCGAGCAGAAAGTCTTTTGGTAGTCTCGACAGATTGCCAACTCTCTGTCTCGAATGCCAAAGTACTACTTTCTGCTCTTGATACACAAATAGCTATTGTTACACTTACACAACAACATATTTTATATTTCTTTGTAGTGGAGTATCGATAAGTGAATAGGTATAATAGACGCAACAAATGCCTCGTAAACAACAAAACATAATATTGTGCTTATTGTACAAGTGTAAGATAGTATTTACGTTTGTTCCTTAATTTTACACATTGGGTTTTAGTTGACAATAATTACGAGCCATGCGTTAAAATAAAAAAGCCGTCATGAGTATGTTTGGATGAATTTATGAACGCAACCCGACGCAAGCGGTGTGGCGTCACGGGATCCACCGACAGCACGTCTTTAAGTAGTAGTATTACTATTATTTCTCACAAATTTTCAGAGCTTTCGAGGACATTGAATGGATCGCTTTACGATTCATTTTACTTCTCCATTATCTGTACAATATGTTAATCGCAAATTCACCACTTTGGTTGGATCGCAGCACAGCACTGGGCTGCTATTTTTTAACTCTTGCGAAAAATTGCCCGTATATGGATTTTTTTCGTATGGTAAGAGCTTTTGGTATTTTGGAAGGTATGCTAAAAGCAATTCGTCTCTCACAGCTGTCTTCGCATGACTTAAGCCGGCAACGCTGTGTAAATGCATTTCTACGACAACTCCAACAAGAAAGTGATTAGATTAGCTAGATTATTTATATAAAATTTATCTTTTTGTCAGGTTAACACTACTTCTGATTATAATCAAAGAGTTTGTTTTTTCTTAAAGTGTTGTTGTATAGGTATAAAGTATTTGCTGTGTCAGTTTGCAAAATATTTCAATAACCATGAAAAAAAAGCACAGTCAAAAGACGGAATTGATAAATTTTATGGAAAAAACCCACCAGTCCGATCTGGAGAATTAACAGAAACATTTACTTTTAAGAGTTCACAGATGCTGTGGATGAACATTACAGACTCATTAAACATTAGTATATACGAATTTATAAATTCGCACCCCTCTGATCATATGCGATGTATTTCCGCACAGAAAATTCACGTACGAATATTTTTCGATTACTCGAAAATACGGTTTTTTTAATTTCATACGAAAACGGTAACACCACTTTGAATGAGTTTATGTAAGCAACCCAACCGATTTTATGCCTGCGACGCTAGCGGGGTGAGGTCAAGGGGATTCCCAGACAGCTCGACTTTAGGCAGCGAGAGAGCCAAAACAATTTATTGATTGATTTAATCAAAAGTGTGCCTGGTGCACATTATTTTTCATTAGGAGGAAAAGTTCTAGAATTGAAAACAATAAAAAATTTGTGTGTTAGAACCGTTTTACACGTACGAGAGTTATTGCGAAATTTACTCTGAAAATAATATTGGGTAATTTTCATAAGAATTTTGAAAACATTTCACTGCTTGACTGTTTTACACATAATATTTTTACCACTTTAAATTTCATAAGAATTCATGCCATACGACTGCGCAGTGAGATTGTTTTTGGGATAAGTTGTCATGGTTACGATTTACATATTGAAATTTCTGAATAATCAGCTGTATTGGAACCGTTTATTTGATTGATTATTTATTCTATCAATTGAGATTTGCATTTATGCCAAGGTTTTTGCTTTCCTAAATAAAGAAAAAGACAACAGTTAATGACACATTGACGCCATTATTGTTTTTATTCTATTTTTGGCTTCTGCGTCGATTCTCACGCACTTTCTAAAAATATAGAACATGTCAATATTTTTACTCCAAAAATTTTGGCAATAATTCTTTGACCTGTAAAACAGCAAAAATTATTCTTATAAAAATTTTCAGAGTAAATTTCGCAAGAATTCTCATACGTGTAAAACGGTTCTTACTCAACAATGATCCAGGAAAGATTAACAAATTTAGCAACAATATTCATAGAGGAGGCCATATTAGACCATATAGATATACACGAAACTATTTCGTTCTCGTCCCGATGTGTCACAGCCTGAATACGTTAACCGAGCTCACAACCCAAGTACCTACTATACAAGTAAAAATAAATGGGGTTAACGGCCTTGCTCACATAGACAAGCTGCAAGAACAAGTGTAGCAAGTGCATCATTATACGAGCATCTAAAACAACGCCAGACATGCGAATTCAAAACGCAGCTAGTAGACGTCTCACTCACAGACCTTGCTAAGCATCGACTTCCTCGAAATGCCACCTTGGCACTGAACCTTCCTCAACGGGCATGGTATTTTGCAGATAAACTCAAAAAGATACTCAACTTCCCCTATATAAAATGTGGTATAACACCCGAATATATCAGAAATAGCCATCCTCGATGGGAAGTGCCGCCGCCCGATAGCACCAGAAGTACAATGCTTGCAGTGAATATCGAAGTGGGGCAAGAAATACAACAAATACATGTGTTTATTGTGTCATTATACATGATCGTATAGTTAATTATAATCCTTTAACAAATGTTGTGAAAATGTTTTAAGATAACCTTCAAATATTTTGCTGAATATGCATATTTTATAATATACAAGCTGATAAGCATCAATTATTTATTCAATTCTCAAACATGTATATTTTACACACAATTTATTTTTTTGTGCTGGTGACGAGTGAAGGTCTTTTTTACAATGTATATCGAAAACCACTTGCAAAACAAAGTGATAACTTGGTGTGCAATGAATGCTAGTCCAGCTAAAATGGAAGTAATTCATGCCGCTATTGATACTTGAAGCAATAGTACTGGTATTGAGTTTTGTGAAATTGATTGTTACATGAGGACTCCGCTGCTTAACTTTGTTTTTGACACACATGCACATCGTTTAAGTGGTACATGTTTACCTGATTATCAATGTAAACTCTTTCGATATTCAAAATAATATCAATGAAGTTGCACATACAATAGTACCGAGATCATGGATATTAAATCAAATCACATACAATGTGGTGAAATACACATAATGAAAAATGTTATATGGGATATGAATATAAAAAATCACACCCCGGATGATTATAATCTAAAGTTGGTTATTGCTCATCAGATAGGACATTTTCTTGGATTACTCGACAATAATAATTATAATTCAGTAATGAATAGAGATTATATAGATAAATTGGGCTATGAACCTAGTTATGAAGACATCAATGGAATTGAATACCTTTATAAAAATGGAACCATCAAACCACAGCATCAACTAAATGCAACTTATATTCCATACAACCAACAACATAGTGAATATGAAATTGGTGAATTACTGTCCAGAACCTTCAAATTATATTCACTTGCGTAAGAGATTTTTGTTTAAATAAAATGTTTAAAAGAAATTTAGTTTTTCATTCCAGTCAGCTTTCAAACTGTAAACCTGTTCGGACCTGTTCTAGACCTGTTCTTTACCTGTTTAAAACCTGTTCCAGACCTGTTTTTTTTTTTGACCTGATCAATATCTTTCTAACATTTTTCTGGTTTCTTTGTGATGATGAAGGTCAATAAAGAGTTAAAAAGACGTCTTATAATAAAGCGTCATATAATAAAAAATAAACTGAAACAATTAAAACAAGGTGAAGTCATTCAGAAAGTTATGTTCAATCCCATTACCAAATATTTGAAAAATATTGAAAACAAATTAGATAGCTCTCAAAAGAACAAACAAACTCTAACTGATGCAATTAAAAATACTATGTCGCAATTTATACCAGAAGAAGTAAACGACTATGATGATACAAGTGACTTGAAAAAAGATATACATGAAAATATTCACTTTGACGATATAAATCAACAAGTTCAAAATTATAATAGTGAGAATAACGAACAACAACAACAATTTGCTGTACCTTCAGCAAGTAGTGAGGATCGATTTACTGACATTGCAAAACAATCAGTTCCAGACTATTTAGAAGAATATGATACGCTACCGAGAAAATACATCAGTACTATGATAAGTGACAATCAAAATAAGGAATTTGACCACAAATATGGAATAAGGTTTGACGATATTAATGAAAAATTTTTTATTGGTGACTCCGAAATCAGAATAGACTGGTCCACTGAAATTTTCACTGTCAAGTCATTCTAACCAATCCTATTACATATTTTTTAAAGGATTATAAAAATGAAAATATCCTCGGTGGATTTTATAATGAACAATTACAACGAGTTGAACATTCGGACGTTTACCTTGTAGAAAAAGTACTGCGCTTCATAGGTGATAAAGCATTTGTAAAATGGTTGGGTTTTGATGATACACATAACAGTTGGATTGATAAGAAAAATATAATATAAATAGAAAAAAACTCTGATTAAAAATCATTTTGTGCAACAACCTTTGTAGTGCAAACATCATAATCTACCATGTTTATTATTGCTGTAAAAGGTTTCTCATTTGAAGAGCAAGGAGTATTTTTATGTCGATAAATTGCAATATTCAATATCATAACAAATGAATATGTTCACAAGTTTGTTAAATTACCATTCAGTGAAGAATGGTGTGTTAAACTCAATTAAATATATGTAAAAATGTACATGGTTGTCATGGTAATCCTGGACTGACGATAATGAGATCAAATATGAAGAAATTTCAAAATTTATTCAAACTTGTGTTGGATCAATGTGTATACGTTGCAAATTGTCAGATCCAAGATTATTTAAAAATGTTTCTTTATAACAAAATTATTGTGTTGGATGAAATGTTTTCAATTGAACAATGCAAAAACATATTCAAGTCTCATCAGTGTAGTGAACATTTAAATAATAAGAACTATGAATGTGCTCTAGAAAATGTTCATTTTTTTAATTTTTGGTTCCAGTATTGTAATAGAAAGAATAGTTTTCGTTACCTGATATACTATACATTTTTATTTTATTTTACTAACTAAAATTTTTGACTGCAAACGTCGAATCCAAACTCATTAATATCATCAGGAGGAGGAGGAGGAGGATATGACGCTTCTTCTGCTTTTCGTCTTTTCTGTGTGGGTTGTGGTTGTTGTTGTCCATCGCTATCATCATCATCAATCAATTTAATAAATTTTTGGTACTTTTAAATACCTCTTAGAAGTACCTGGTTGACCTTCCAATTGCCTATCTAAATTTTCAAATTCTTCATCTAATAGGTTGAATTTGTACCTTTTAATTATACTTTCAAAAACTTTGAAATCTTCATCCTTTCCTAATTTTGTTCTCATATAACGAACTGGAAGGTTACCAAATTTTTTTTTCAGCGTTTGAGATTTTGGTGAATATGATAAGGAAATAAAAACCTTATCCCCCTTTATTGACATTTTCCTCAAACCATATCTATAATAAAAAGATATTCAACACTTTAAGCAAAATTTCAATAGATATTGTTAAACTTCACTTGAGAACTTGTTTTGGATACAAATGTTTGAAAATTTATAGTTAAAACTTATTAAAAGAAAAAAATCTTTGACGTATACCCCGATACGAATATTATTTTGATTATTATGGAGTTTTATTCCTATCAAGTCGAATACATGTGTGCATGATATCAAAAAATATTTTTGCAGGGTCGAAGGTTATCTCTCTTGTTTACGAAGAAATAGGTATCGAAAATAATATTAATTGACGTATAGGTACCCTGATAGGAATATTATTTATTAATATTATTTTTTGTTGTTTATGTTTTGTTTCCTTATCTCTCACAATCACCTTGGTGGGTCATTGTTTTACTACAAAAAGTGAGTTAATTGAAAAATAATTTGGTTTTATTGTTTCATTTTATTTATTGTTCTTCAGTTGAAACGGAAAAAGTCAATTATTGACTATGAATCCAAACGTCAGAAATTGGAGCAAAGAATGACTGCACCCTCACAAGAAAAATATATTATTAAGACACAGAAGAGAATAATTCCAATAGAAGGATGTGGATAGATAGTGTGCGAGTGAAGAAATATTTTGCTTTTGCGTGAAGTCACAAGAAAAACAATACTACACAACTTCATCATCCATGGATTTGAAATGCTACATTCTTCTACCACCTAGTAAATGAGGATTCCGATGAACTTTAGCTTAACCTAATCCACATCATAACATTCTACGATGAATTTGTGTCGCTATAATATGTATATTCAGTTGTTTAATAAAATTCTTAAAAGGCTATATTTGTTTTCTTAAGAGACACAACAAAGCTTCTGTGTTTAGCAACCAACAAAGGGACACATTCAATAAAGCTCTCCAGGCGTATTACGATGTCTTCGCCGAAGATGGCGGTCCATCTTCACCGTATGCTGAACATCACATATCCACAGGTGAGCACGTGCCCATAGCTAACGCTCCATATCGATTGAGCCCGGCCCGTCAAAATATATTAAGGCAAAAGCTCGACGATATTCTGGAGAAGGGCATTATTAAAGAAAGCGATACGCCATGGGTATCTCCTGTAGTCGTCGTACCCAACAAGAACAACGAACTACGAGTATGTATCGAATACCGCAAGCTCAATGCCATCACAGTACCCGATAAAATAAATATCCACTACCACGGATCGACGATTTGCTCCACGCAGCTAAAAGCTGCTGCCCGTTCATGTCGTGCCTTGATCTCCAGTCGGGCTACTGGCAAATAAAAATTAACGACCATGACAAAGCTAAAATAGGATTCATAACGCCCTTCGGAATAAATAGATTTAATAGGATATCTTTCGGATTACGCAACGCCTGACGGACAAATTCAAAGCCGCCCTTAAAGAAACATCAAGCAGCTGTTGTCTTCCATACAGACCTGGTACAGGCGCAGGCCGCTAGACCACTAACGAATCTAACAAAGAAAAAATCAGTATGGAAGTGGGGACTAGAAGAGGAGCAGGCCTTCGGTAATCTGAAAGAGAGCTTGGTTTCCTCGCCCATACCAAAACAAGTGGACATCTACAAACAATTTATTATCAAAACGGACGCAAGTGCATACGCAATAGGAGCGGTTTGGTCTAGGGGAAGAGAGAAAACGAGCATCCGATAGAACATAGCATTCGTTTACTTACATCGACGGAACGGAACTATAGCACTAAGGAACGCAAAGCGATTGCGCTTATTTCCGTAGTGGATCAATTTCGAGGAAACATCGAAGATTCAGAAATGATAATAACAGACCACAATAAGCCCAAGAGGTGGTGCCGGACAAGGGACGGCTCCTTCTCAAAAAAATAAAAATAACAGACCACCAACCTCTCAAGTGGTTATATTATTAGTTATATTATCAGTATTATATGAAAAAAGTTATTTTGTTATTAATATATGAGAATATGATTAAGTAGAATAGCATAAATAAAGTAAAAAATTCAATTCGCGTTTAATTTTTCGCAGTAATTGGCAAGCGAAAGCAAAGTGGTTTTACCTATTTAGGAAAATATTATCATCTAATATATAAAACTAGAGAACATTTCTTTGGGTCATACTCAACAAATAATAAATAAAATTAAGTTGAAATATTGAGATTCACGAAAAAAAGGCGCTTCATAGGTTTCACAAACAGGCGCTGCAAGGGTTCGGCGTAACCCTAGACTGTTCTGTGGGTCTGCTATTGAAATTCTATAAAAACAATAATCATTTTCCCCTCAAAAAATTCAGGGGACTTAGCTTCTAATATTATTTCTGGAGAAATATACTTGTTGAATGAATATGGCAAGCTTGGCGTGAATCTACAATAAGCCGGAATTCTCGATCCTGTAATCCCAGGATAGCAAAAACTTTTCGAAACTGCAATTCCTATTTTCACTTGAAGGGTCAATAATTAGCCTTCCAGATTGAGTGGATTGCTAACTAAAATAATTTTTCCAACAGAAAAAAAACTAATAGAGTTTATCCAACTTATGATGCATGTTGCAAAGTGCAACAATACATACTTTTCCTCCAAGTATCTGGTGAGGTAAAAAATACATGAAGATACAAAAGTATAAGCTTCACACTGACTCACAGTTCAATAAAAGACCATATATATGACATGACTTTTATAAATTCAAAGTTATAGCTGTTAACTCAGGTTACTGAAGATCTAATAACTTAAAACACAATACACACGTTTATTTCTTATAAATAAAATTACACGAAACTTCGATGAATACCTAACATAAGCACCAACTAAAAATGAAAACAACATTTAACAATGGTAAAATGATATATGACGCGCAATATGGCTACGTCACACTTCCTTCAACTTATGTACTTTTCTTGCTTCAAGCCTACCTTCTAGATAACCGCCATCATTTTCCTTGTGTTTACACTTGAAAGGTGTTTGTTTCATGAACTATTGAAGCAAATTAATGAACAGTAACTACTTTATTATCTTTTCTACTGGTTGTAAAGTTTGTGTGTGCAACGAAAGTGAGGTGAGGCTAAAATGCATTATTTTCCTTAAAATGCGCTACAGTAAGTGACTAATCAATATTGACTGCAGTAATCATTTAAAAGAGGAGGATTATGATAGTGAAACATTGGAGAATAACGGTTTGTCTTTGAAACTTTCTACCGAATATACTTCTAGCTAGGTGTAAATGCAGTGAGAGGTAAGTTGCTGTTTTTATATTTATGATTATTTTCAAGCTGCAGTTTGTTTTCAGAAGAAAATTTCCAATAACCTGAAATCATTTTTATTTCATTTTTAATATGTATATGTATATGATCATGTATTTTGTTTTAGGTCTCCAATATTGTAAAACCATACCCTCCAATGCCAGGGACTTCAAATATAGTATGTAGGTATATTGCATTTGATTGTGAATATTTTCCAACATTTTGCTGTGCCTGGTATATCAGCAACTGGCAACACTAATGTAATACCTACTAATAAAAAGAGAACAACTCATTTCTTACCAAAAGATGGAAGAAAATCTTGAACAACTGCCCAACGGTTGCCTTGAAAGTGGCTTAAATTCACGACAATTCACATGGTGATGAAAAGTGATGCAGATAGAACAAGGTACAGACTAAGTTGAGAGGGAGTCGTAAAAAAACCTTCCAAAACTCAGAAATCCTGGGATATGCCACATGATGGTATGATAAAAAAGTATAGCTTTTGTAAGAAATTCGATACGGAATTTAATATCAAGAAGGGCCCTCCCATGTTCGCAACATCATAATCAGACACTAAAAGCTTAGGAAAACACCCAATAATATCTCCAGCAGAAATTCACATGAAAGGAATGTGTGCCCAGATTGATATTGATAAAAGATACATAAACCATCTGGAGTTCTAAATTACCAGTTCAAAATCAACACAATCATTATCTTCATCAACAGCAAACTCCCTCCTGTTTAAACAATGGTCTTATGGTGAAAAGACCTAAATCATCGGAAAAATAATTTTTATTTTTTTGTATAATAAACTTGTTTGCATTTCCCTACTTTGTTGATACCTTTTTATTAGGTACAGTAAATGAAAATTATCTTTTCAATTAAAACAATCTTCATGACAGGTGCCAGATTAATATTGATGAAAGGTATGGAAAGCTCTGAAAATTTGTGTTATCAGTACTAAATCCCCTTTCAGGGTTAGCTCCAATGTAATATTGGAAGAAATAGGAAACGCCCTGAAGAAGAGTAGATCTGAGCGTTGGAAATATCTGGTAGAGCTAATATACTCCTGGGAAACTATAACTAGGCGAAAATGTCTAAACCAGAGTAAAATTTTCTTGAGAATTTTGACAGTTGTTCTAATGGGTCACTGCTGCCTGAATGGAAAAAGAAACTATAGCTTCTATAGTATTCTAGGGTATAGTACCGGAAACTAACTGACACTATCATCAAGAAGTAAGTGGAAAAAAGTGGGCACAAAGACATTTAAGGGTGAATGTCGCTAGTACACATTATCATCTCCACTTCTCAATGAACTAGCGTAGTAAAGCTAAGTACAAACTCTTGATACACATCACCTATTTTTTTTATAAAATTTGAACTCTCTACTAGCTTTCAACTCGGAGTTGAACTAACTTTATTCCTAAATTTTTATCACTACGAACGACGAAAAATCTAATGTCTGCTTTATTGAATCAATTAATTTCGAATGAAATAAATATATTATTTTTATTTTCCATTCTGACAAAGTAAAGACAAAGTTACCGTATTTTACAGCTTTTATTTAGTTCACCTGTCCCACTGTGTTTCTGTCTGTAATCAAATATTGCAAGTTGAATTTGACCTACTTCCAACCTACATGTTTACTTTATATCACAATACATGTCTAGCTAAATTCAGTCCTAGATCACATTATGACTCTAAAAGATCTACAAAGAAACATAAAGCATAAATAAAAAACTTTATCATACATAACTCGTTGTAATTCTGTAAAAAGAATTTTGCTTATTGTTTACGGTTTTTTTAGGGATTTGATGATATTTTCATCCAAGCTATACATATTTTGGAATGTAGTCAAGATTGTAAGCATGTATTGGGAGGAATTATTAGCTACCGTAACAAGTAAGTGTTGAATATTGCTATAGAACTACTGTAGATTTACCGAATAATGTGGGACCTGAAGTTAACTGCTCATTAATATTAAAATTAATTTGAAAAATTGCGGTAATTCATGTAAATTCAAGATCTCGCTATTTGTGTATATTTTTTATAATTAAACTACTTCAGATGTTCTAAAACCGACTTTAAATGAAAGAAAAAAATTAAATAATTGATTCTGACAAATTATTATTTTAAAATTTTGCATTAATTTTGGTGCGTTTTGTGGTTAACAACATTATCAATACTTTCATGGAAACCAGACCAGTTCTAGACAATAATACAGGGTCCGGCAAACCTCTGTCGTAGCTCTATAACTCTTATTTGTATATAACTTATATATTTATTTAAAGGGTAATTGGAAACAAAAAAAATTTGTGAACAGGGTGGGTGATCCAATAGTAAACTGGACCAATGACGTAATTTTTCTCAAATGTAATGCCATACTTTTTTTACATGTTAGTATGGAGGATACATTTATCTAAGTTGAAGCCTGCAGATATCCTAAAATTCCTCCGGGAAATAGGACTAAAGGGGCTACTAGTTTCAGAGACTCTTCTCCGAAACTAAGTAGAAGTAAGGGGGCTCAATAGATCTCAGTGAATGTTACCCCAAAAATACATACATACATACATTTTAGGAACCGAAATAGATAGTGTACACTCCCAATTTTTTTTTTGTAAAACTTCCTGTCATTCCTGGGAAAATACCGTTTCCCCAAAACATTTGAATTTTTACATCCCTTCTTAGATCCCTCTAAACATTCACACTCCATCGATCTTGTATGTGTTTCTCTGATGATGTGGGGATTTTATTTGGCATAATAATAGAAATTGTGCCTGTTAACGAATCCATACTTATGAAATGAAGCTTGATCAGAAAATAATACTTTTTCGAAAAATCCTGGATCTTGTCGAAGTTTTGATTCCTCAGCTACAGAATCGCAATGGTTTCTCAAAATCCATGTCTTGATACATTTGTATTTCGTAAATTTGGTATCTTGAAAACATTGTTCATTGGGACTATTGATCGATTATCTACTTAGATTTTTACCAAAAATGTGTTTTTTTCATATAACTTTTAAACGACGAAAATAAAATACTGACAGTAAATAGCAAAGTTGAAGGGGATATAATTCAGTATCTATTGATAAAAAATTACACAGGGTGTCCCATTAAAAAAAACTGAAATAACTTCTATTTAAGTTTTTGGAATGTTAAATTCATTCAAGACCAACATGTACAGAATAAAAATTTCAAAGTGAGTCTAAAAAAATCTTGAGTCATTTGCCTTTGTACATTGGTAATTCGAAAGCTCGAGCTTTAAATCTTATGATGCTGCGATTTTTTTAAAAGGGATGTACACACGAAAATAATTTTGAAATGTTTGTTTTCAATTACCCTTTCCTTATCTCTTAAGGGATTGAGCATGGGTGTAACGTTTGGCTAGGTTCGCAATTGTCGAAGTCATCAGGCCGTAGGTGTCACTGGGTCCAAGAATTTTTAGTCCAGCGGCTTCCCTGGCTTAAGATTCGGCAATGCGATTTCCTTCACTTTTGTCGTGTCCTTTAACCCAGCTCAGGATAATATTGTTATTTACCGAAGCGGTAGCTAAATCTTTGTGGCACTCTAGTACCAGCCCCGATATAACATGTTGTCTGTTCAAGGCTAATAGGGCTTGTCTACTATCAGTGCAGATTATTATGTTTTTGTCAGAAATTACTTTTCTTGTTAGTTCTTTTGTGGCTATTGAGATACCAGCCAGTTCTGTTTGAACCACGCTGGTATTGTTTCCCATTCCCCACTTAATCCTTAGGCTTAGTGCTCTCGAGTAAACCCCACATCCTGAGCCTTCATTCATTTTTGAACCATCTGTATATATGCGTATTGCATCTGCAGCATCTGGCTCTGTGTTCTGTTTTATTTGTATTTTGTCGGGTTTATTAAACAAAAAAATCTTGGGTTTAATTGCATCATTGGCTGCCTGCAGCAGAGGTAGCAAAGTAAGCGCTTCCTGCCATAGGCTTAACCGCAATTGGCCCACTCTTACTTCGGGGTTTACACCAGCCGTGCGCAATCGTACCAGGGCCATTAACACAACCTCCTTGACGTACAGGTCCAGAGGGGTCAGACCAGTAATTAGTTCCATTGCTGCGTTGTTCTTATGGCCAAAGAGGCTCTGAAAACTCCAACCAGGTGCGGCATAAGAATATCCATTCCCCTGGTCTTGGATTCCAGCCCACTCTGGTTTTGAAGGCAACGAGATGGCGGATGCACTGGCTGCGGAAGGGGCGGCAGCTCCTTTCTGCGGCCCGGGCCCGACCCTGGGCCTAACAAAACAAAATATACGCAAGGAGACGGAGAAGTGGCTGACGAATCAGCACCTCGCTCATTGGAATGCTCTGCAGGGTCCTAGACAATCCAAACTTCTACTGAAGGGATGGACTGATGGACACGCTAGGGCAGCTACTGTACTACCAAGGAGTAGGCTGAGGAAGATAGCAGGACTCCTAACAGGGCACTACTGTATGATGAAACAGTGGCCACAACTTAGGAGTAGAGGAAAGTTTCCTATGTAGGGGTTTCGGCATGACTGACGAAACGTCAGACCATGTTCTCTTAGAGTGTCCACACTGGGCTATACTACGCAGGCGAATCTTCGGAGTCCCTGTTATGGCCCCTGGAGGCACAAGCAGGCATCCATTGAAAAAGGTTGTGGCCTTTATAGAAGGGCTCGGCTTCATGGATGTCTAGGTAGCAGGAATGGCACAATGGGCCCGCCAGTGGCCTCACAAAATAAGACGTCTGTATTTTCTAATTGGTTTCACTTTTATGTTTATAGTTGTTTTTGAATCTAGGGCGCGAAATGCTACTGTGGTGATCGAGAACTAATTTTATTAAAGAGGCGCAGATGAGTTAAAAAAAATAGTCGAGATCACCAAAGTATTTCGCGCATGAGATGCAAACAAAATTTTTTCTACAAACCTGAAAAATATTGCTTTAAAATAAGTAACATGCTTAGCTTAATATGAAAAATAGTATTGAACTGGCTTAAACTGTTTTTCCAAATCAAGTAATTACTTAATTATTGTTATAAGTTACCCAACTTTACCTTACATTAATAAATAAATGATTTCTTGGATTTCTGCTTGATTACGGAACATAAAGGTTTAAGCTGGATTTATAAACTTGGCGTTCGCCGTTGACGTTGGCGTTCGCGCTGGCGTCCGCCTTCGGCAGTTAGTAGCAACGACATTGGCCATTTATAAACTTGCCGTTGGCCGTTATGAAAACTATCATAACCTCAATTTAATGTGTCATATCTATATAAAACTAACAAACTACTTGTTCAAACAAAAACAATCAAATGCCAATAAATGGCATTTCACACATGACGTACACCAGGTGACGGCTAAGAATCGTTTTGATTGGCTCTTCAGACTTGCTACGAACGGTGCTACGAACGGCGAAACTTAAGTTCATTTAAGTCGAACGGCGAACGGCAACGCCAACGGTAGATATAAATGGTCTTAGGGATTTTTGTACTTTTAATTAGGGACGCTAGCGCGAACGCCAAGTTTATAAATCCAGCTTAAAATATAAAAATCCCTTTTGGTTTACATGCAGTGCGCGAAGTAAGCATTTCGCACACTACTTCGCGCACGGTGTCATGGTAACAAGGAGAATGAAAAAAGGGTCACTTCGCGTACTGTTGTCAATGCGCGAACCTTGTCATTTTTTGACGTTTGTAGAAAAATTATATTTTAGTTTGTTTTAATAATATAATATATAATAATACAATTTTGATGAATAAAATTGTCACACATCCGTATTCTTATATACAGGGTGTCTCATTCAAAAAGCTTGCATTATATTTCCTCAGTGAACCTCTTAACAAAAAAATTATGTGCGCCACTGATCTCTCCAATATTATATCTATCAGTTTTCATAATGTTTTTTGATATATTTCCTGAATAAGAAATTATAGTACATTCTTGTTTTCGACAGTTTTCAATAATCGCCCTGTATCTTTCAACAACAGGGAGTTACTAAATAATTAATTAGGCTATTGTAGCTTCAACAAAAAAAGAAGTCATAACATCTCGACTTATTTTCTTCTATTATTCTAGTTTACGAGATCCCTGCAAAACACACCAATTTGGGGCACATTGTACCTAAAACATATAATTATTTTTAATGTAATCAGTTCGTAGTGAAAAATAGTTCCAAAATAACGCAGAAGACATTTTAATTCTTAGTTAATAATTTGATTTTCAAAAATTCTTACATATATGTACTTATATATTCATACATATACCTGAAATAAGAACATTTGACGCGTCATGAAAATCCGTAGAATGCTGGAATTGACCACGGTTCAATTTCCGGCCGTACCTAGTTGTTTTTTTTATCGCAAAATTTGGCGAATTTCAATAATTTTTGTACAAATGTTGTATTTTGTGCTATATTTGTAATTATAACGTAGGTAAATTTAAATAAGAAAACCACGTTAATCGAATTCAAACAGTGCGATATGATATCACACTAGATGGCATAAAAATTATCTTACTGAATATACCTCGAGCATTGATAAATTTCAATAATTTGACATAACTTTCCTGAAGCATGTTCTACTATTTTATTACTGTATATATTATCATATATATGAAGATCTACTTTCTTTTATCTAACTTTTAGGTTAATCGCTTCGCAGCTTCCTTTTAAATTAACGCAAATTCTTCAATTGACTGACGCTGGAATCTTATGCTCAGCTAAATCCGTTAAACCATCAGTAAGGTTGCCCGATGAAGTAAAATTGTATGAAGTTTATATATCTCAAAACGAATATTCAAAGTTACTTAAAGAATCTCTTAATAGTAATATTTTCCATCGACTATCTGATGGTTTCCCAAGAAAGGTAAGTATCATCCACTATGGCAAAAGTGTAAAATGTTTTTCAAAAGCAATGTATAACTTATCTCTTGTATGTTCCTTGTGGTATATTATTCATTTTTACTTTCTCATTTCTTGGGGGAATTAAACCACAATATTTTTTTGAGTATTAATTTCGACGAAACGTTTCGTTGGAATAAATACTTAAAAAAATATTGTGGTTTAATTCCCCAAGAAATAAGAAGGTAAAAAATGGAAAACTTTTATGATATAAGTTATGTATGGTCAGATAATTCACCTATTTTGGTTATGTGAATGATTTTTATCCTTTTTCCGTCCTCCATGCCACAACTGTCTTTGAGAATTTACTTACGTGTGGTATTAGCACATAGATTACCATTTGTAATTGAAGGAAATATTTATTATCTATCCCTGAAGATTCAAATGGTTGAAAGTTGCTTATGTCCCATTCAATTCAATGTTTTGTGAATTTAGGGGCGCTTTTACGCTCCGTAAAAATTGGCCTGCATGGACCCACATTTAAAATGTCACAAAAGTTACTGAACTTGATAATAAATAATTGAGTAGATGAGTCTTTTTCTATCCATAACAAAATAAACAAAGTTCATTATTTATTATTTACTCTGAAATTTGGAACAATATCTTTGTTACTGGCAAAATATATTTAATCGTACTTATAATATTTTTTAGCATTCCTCAAATTCATCAAACAAAGTCAACAATCCAGTTTTATATGCTATGAAAAAAGAGCAATCACTACTGTTCACTTCTGTACCCGAAGAACCTCTATGGAACACTGAAAATAATCTCATTCCTAAAACTAAGAAATCTCGACCGAGATTTCTGAATCTGGATAATACAACGAAAAATGTATTCAGAAGTATCAAACCCAATGAGCCTATTAATAATCAAATCATAACATGCAATACTCCCTTCCAAGAGATCAAAAAGATTGTACACTTTAATCCTTTATCTATCTGTCACAATGAAGATTTAGAAAATATTCCAAAAGATTCAGATAAAAACGCTAAAAAATCACTGAGCAAAGAAATCTTACCAAATGATCACATGGAAAATTCTAGACAGAATTATAAAACTATTGCTGATCCCACATTTTCAAAATTCAAAAGAGATGGAAATTTGATATCGTATTCCCTTTATTTGGATAGTCATATGGGAAAGAGTCTGGAAATAAATGAATTTAAAACAAAAAGTATCGAGGAACTTAATAAAAATCACAATAATTTTCCTGCAATTGAACATAAATTACCATTGATGGGTAATACGAAGAAAAATTATTTCATACCAGATAAATTGAAATGGTTCAACCTGTTCAATGACAATTTCAAAGGGACAAACCTGTTGAATGAATCCACAAACGTTTTATCAAAAATTAATTTCAATCATACGAAGTCCTCAAATCATACGTCTAGTAAAAATGAAAACACTCGACAAAAATGCATTCTATTTCGATGGGATAAATGTAATATATCAGTTACCATGTTATTAAAACTAGATATCAATCAAGATCAAGAGGTTCTGCCGCTCATAGTAAGTATTGTTTAAAAAATAACTGTTACTGCTTACAGAATATGCAAGAATACCAAACGTAAAAATGACATGAAAGGCTGATCTTACAGGTGAGTAATGGTCCAAAGTGAAATGGAAGATTTTTCGCCTAAAAAGATTACAATCTGACGATACTTCCTAAAATATTGATAAGAAAGATACAGGACTTTGACAACCCTTGCTATAACGTGTTAGGTTAACCTACAGGGAAAGTATTTATACAATCAATCAAGGAGAAATCTATACTATGTGCGACTATTGTCAAAATGAGACAATTAAACATATTGTGCTTCAATGTAGGCTACATGATTGTATTAGAGTGCAAATTATAGAATATTTGCAGAATTTTTATGATTTTATTGTCTTATTGAATACCGCTTCTTTGGTGGCTATTAAACAAATTTCATATTATTTCATTGGTGTACTGAAAATTCGTTCATCCATTATGAATGAATAGCTAGGTATTTGTATTTTTTTCTTTTTGTTGTTTATTTTTATTGTAACTTTGCTGCATGTATTAATTACTTATTTACTGACATTGTACCGGAATCCTTGCTATATTGATTTGTATCAATGAGAAGGAATAAAAATATTATAATTATTATTATTATTACAGGATGACAAAGCACTGAGCTCTTGTGTAATCAGTTCTAAAATGGTTTGGGAATGCCTAGACAAACTAAATGAACTAGGCCAGAACAATATAGTTACCTTACTATGGATTTCAGGACACACTGGAATAGAAGGAAATGAAATAGCAGATAAACTAGCAAAGAGGGGGTCTGAAATACCTTTCTGGGGGCCTGAACCTTTTTGCGGAATCAGCTCCAATGTAATATTGGAAGAAATAGGTGAAGCCGAAAAAAAGAGATCTGACCATTGGAAAGATCTAGTAGGGCTTAGACAATCAAACATTCTCCTGGGCGACTACAACCTGCGGAGATCAAAGCAAAACTGCGCTAAGAGTTTTAGCAGGGATCCTAACGGGACATTGTCGCCTGAATGGGCACCTGAAAAAGCTCAAATTAGTGGAGGAAGAAGAATGCAGATACTGTGGCATGGAAGAAGAAACCTCTATCCACATACTTTCCAACTGCACAGCACTCCATAATCCTAGAGCACAGTACCTGGAAGATTACTGGATAGAAGAGGAATATTTACCTAAGTTGAAGCCTGCAGATGTCCTAAAATTCCTCCGGGAAATAGGACTAAAGGAGCTATTAATTTCAGAGACTTTCCTCATTAACTAAGTAGAAGTGAGGGGGCACAATAGATCTATCAGGTCTCAGTGAATGTTAAACCAAAAATACATACATACATACATACATACAATAATATTGTCATAGATTTCGAAAGCGTATTGCTTGGTAACAACCAGACTTCTAAGGCGAAGAGTTGTACCTCAAAGCAACATGCTTGAGGAAAGTTTAGTCAAAATTATTGAAAATTATCAATGTTCTTGGTATATTATAGCTGATAATATATTTGCTGACATCAGGACCTACTAACGTCATTTTTGTGCTAATAAATGAAATAAAAATTATGAAGGGGGGTTAAAAAGTGCGAATATCTCGAAAAACCGCAGCTTTTGAGACTAATAATAGGTATACCTTTTTGTCGCACGCAGAAATGGTGCAGTTTTACTATTTTCCAATTAACGATAAATAAGTTAATCGCAAAATTACACTAATAACATAGCTTTTGAGGAGCCTTCTAGAAAATACATCGAAACGGATAACATATTATGATTTCACATGGAAAGGAATTTATAAAAGAAACAAAAGAAAAAATAGCGAAAGAACTCTCAATGAGCAGGAACAAACTACGCACCATAACGAGCCTACTTACGGGACACTTTCCCACAAAGGAGCACCTGAACAAAATAGGGCTGTATAACGGAAATCTCACATGCAGAAGATGCAAAAAGGATACCGAACCAGCTCTGCATATATTATGCAATTATGAGACGCTCGACCACAGGAGGTAGAAACTGTATGGTAAACCTCAAATGACCAACCAACCGGCTAAGAACCTGTATGAGCTACTACAGGGAACGGACTGGCTAAATAGGCTGTAGCCAGAATACTAGGAGGATCCACAATAGGCCCAAAAGGTTGAGGTTGTGCCAGCCAAGGGACGGCTCCTTTAAAAAAAACTAATAATTATTTTGTACTGGAAAATACTCCGGTAAATAGGTATAAGTTGGCGATGAGTGACTGACATTTCTTTGTGAATTGAATCTGATATTTAAAATTTAAATTGAGATCTCCCGACCATACCTAGGGTAATCAATTGTATTTTTATTTGAGTATTGATTATTTTTAGGAGACTACGATATTATCAAAGTCTATATATTATTAAAGAAGTCAGCTCACTCTTTTCATCGTCGGAAAACGCCGGCATTTTTTGCTGGGAGTGGTAAATCATGTGCGACACCTGTTTTTGGTAGTATACGAGGGGACGGATGGTGAATTCATTTGTGAAGGAATTTACCGGGTGCAATTAGAAAATATGTTGACTTTATTCCTGTTTTGAGAAATATTGGAAACTTATATAAATTATATATATAAATAGCTACTATTATTGGTAAGTAGCTTTTTAGAAATTTTGTTTTAACCGAGGAATGATTTGAAAAAAATCATCAACATAGACTTCCGAGCGTATATCTGATAATACCGAGGATAATACTTAATAACTAATACAGAATGAACATAAATAACACAGTTTAGCATCTACTTGGGACAAAACGGATACAAATGAACAATTATTTAGGTCAAGTCCATTTGAAGTGTACTCTGTAGCGTTATATTAAATAAAATGTCCTTAGTGAGGAATTTGCAAATTTAAGTGTGTAATAGATTCGCACCCTTGTATATAAGGACACTAGGTATTCCCATGGGAAGTTAGGGCAAGGATGCGAATAACTCACCTTTCAGGATCCTTAGGAAGACGAAAAAATGATAATTGTTTATGAATTGCAGTATTGTTTCTACAGAAATCAACGCAACAATAATTCCCACAAGAAGGCATCGCACACAATCAAAAACACAGCAGATAACGTTCGCACAAATTAAAATTCAAAATCACTTTCTTGGGCGCACCCGATACAACGCTCAGCTACACCACTGTGTAAGTTAAACAGGACTGAAAAAATCAATAAATACACAGCGGCTGTGACTGTCGCCGCTGAGAGGGTGAGTGTCGGCAGGAGGGGGATTCTCGGGTCGTCGAGAGAGTGGTCTGACTTCTTTAATAATATATAGACTTTGATATTATTTTAGATTTTTTTTTTGGTTATATAACGTCGGCCTATTTCTGCGACTGAAGCTAATCGCCGACGCTGGGAGCAGTCTACTACTAACTGGAAATTTTGGCGAACTCACTAGTATTCCAACCAGTGGTAGTGTTCTTTAACGAGCACAACATCCATGGACTCGGGACCTCGGTTTTACGTCTCCTTCGAAAGACGGCATCTCTACATTATACCTCGTGCTCATTGGTATAATGCCTGCGAGCTGTGATATGCTACATCGATGCTGGCTGTACGAGCATTATACTGGTTTTCCTTGGCACGGTCACCAATCCAAGTACTAACCATGTCCGACATAACTTGATTATCGCATCAAATGCGTTCCACTACAGTGCTGGGTCGTCGCCCGTTATTTTAGATTATAATAATTATAAAGATGGATCTCTCATAAGATTACTTCGCTAATAGTGTAGGATACATAAAATGGTAAAATATTCCGAAAATGTGGTATGTGGTATACCACCTAAACTTGTATTTTGATAAAGTTTCCGATAGTAAAAAAGATAGATAGAAAAAATATTGTATGCAACTCGTGTGCAAAGGTCTTTTTTTTCGACTCATGTGATTGTAGCATTCGTTACATAAATAACTATTTTGACATCACAACTTTGCCACCCAGTATCTTTGCGTCAGATTGTTATATTTCTAGGCCAAGAATCCCATTCCACTGTGGTCCATTACTTACGGACTACCCTGAATATCAAAACAGATTAGATATTATAAGGGTGGCCTATTTTTCTGCAACTCTTTTTAATATTCCTCTTGGTTCTCCTTATTCAGATTACATTTCCCAACCCGACTCTCTTAACACATTGTTTGACAAAGGGTAATCGGGAAAAATTCCCTATTCCCTATAATCACAATTTTACAATATGGGTATTGAGATCATGCGATTTTTATTGTATGTTATAACATACATATATTTTCAACCTAAAATATATGAACACTGCATCTGCAATCAAAATACTATTTTAACAGTGCCTCCGATGTCTGAAACTATCTCGAGAGTAGAAATCTTACAGGGTTACGTAATGTTGTTATTGAAATAATTTTTCAATCTCATAATGTCTTGGGAATATTAATTATCAATACTAACTTTTTAGTGTGAAGTATGTACGAAAAATTTAAGTAAACTGGAAAGAAAAATGAGATACAATATGGAGGTACAAAATTCTCGGGAAAAGAAGCTGTATCAATTTGTCTCGCACGGTATAGGTACGTTTTGGAATGGAACAAATGGAAATTGGCGAGAATTACTGGTTTTCAGTGAAGAATTTAGTACAATGAACATAACAGAAATTGTAATAAGGTATAGAACAAATTATTTTCAATTCAACATAATAGTATGCTAAATATTCGTTGCCTGTTTCGTTTGACTATTGTACATGATGATGGTTTTGTGCAAGGAGCTGTCTCAATTTTCAACCATTATTCAGTCTTTTCCAATTCAATATCGATTTTTGTACGTGGATTATTTATTTCCATTCTTTATTGAGAGTTCAAAGACTGTCAGACCACCTGGTGAGGAAACTGTATTGTTCTACAGTAATTATAAACTCGATGGTTTGCGCGATTTCCATATTGCCGCTACGAAACGAACGTATCATCGTATTTTAAACGCCCAACTTAACCAATCAAATTTATGTGAGTCAAATATTAGGGTTAACGTTTGTAATACATTTAAACGATTCATTATTGTGATATTTTTATTAGGAATAATCCTAGACCTGCATTTTTTCCATTTCTTTCTACGTAATGTGTTAGGAAGACATTAACAATCGATGACACACACCAAAAAGGATATTGAATGATCCATATTATCGAAATTATACAAGGTAACTTAACTTAATTGCTCGTTCTTATTGGTTGAAAATGATACGAAAAAAATAATTAAGTAAACAAAAACGTTTCCTAATGACTGGAATAAGACCAAAGTTATTCCGATACCCAACAGACCTGAGACCATTAAGTATATTGTGTACGTTATCAGAGGTATTTGAAAAAATAATGTTCGAGCAAAAGAGAGAGTCTTCTGAAATGGCGACGGTAGAAAATGGAGTTCCACAACGCTCTATTCTTGGTCCCTTATTGCTTACTCTATACAGCTGAACTCAAGAAATATCTCAAATGGTGTCAGTATCACTTATATGCAGATAATACTCAACTGTATTATGTATTCAATGCATTTTTTGGTAGAGCTACAGCAAAGAAAAACATTTCAAACCGGATTGTGTTCAAAGTCAACAAGGTAGAAATTGAGCTAGTCCATGAAGCAAGGAACTTGTGCTTAACAGTAAATGCCAATTTAGTTGATGAAATACCTCGTCGGTCATTTTCCAATTTAAAATTATTATATGGCCATATGTTTTATATGACATCCAGAGTCAGGCAAATGCTTTGCGAGTCACTTATTCTTTCTTATGCGAATTATGGGGATGTAGTATATGGGCCTTGTAACTCGCAGCTTAATAGTGATAAATTACAAGGAATTCAAAATTGTTGCGTGCGATTCATTTGTGGATTAAGGGGTAGACAGTCTACAACTAGACACCTCCGGCAATTAGGCTGGTTAAAATGAATGTACGAAGGTTCCTTTATGCTTGCACACATGCGAGAATTATTGCGAAATTTACTCTGAAAATAATATTGGTAATTTTCATAAGAATTTTAAAATTATTTCACTGCTTGACTGTTTTACACATAATATTTTTACCACTATAAATTTCATAAGAATTCATGCCATACGCCTGCGCAGTGAGATTGTTTTTGGGATAAGTTGTCATGGTTACGATTTACATATTGACATTTTTAATAATCAGCTGTATTCGAACCGTTTATTTGATTAATTATTTATTCTATTAATTGAGATTTTCGTTTATGCCAAGGTTTTGGCTTTCCTGAATAAAGAAAACGACAAAAAATAATGACACATTGACGCCACTATTGTTTTTATTATTCTATTTTTGGCTTCTGCGTCGATTCTCACGCACTTTCAGAAAATATAGAACATGTCAATATTTTTACTCTGAAAATTTTGGCAATAATTCTTTGACGTGTGAAACAGCAAAAATTATTCTGTTGAAAATTTTCAGAGTAAATTTCACAATAATTCTCGTACGTGTAAAACGGTTCTGATAAAATAGTTTCCTCGCGTAAACCTCCATATTTACATGAACAAATGAAATTTAGAAGTGATATCCACAATATTAATACGAGGTTCAAAAATTCACATATCACATTTCGTATCAGGTGAAAAAGGCATATAACAGTATACCAAACGAATATAAACAGCTCACAAGTACTTCCTTCAGGAATAAAATAAAAGCAGAGTTGTTGCAAGCTTAGTGAGTTCCCAGTATAGGAGAGTGAGTTCCCAGTATAGTAGATTTAAATATCATTTATTATTATTATCATTATTATTTAATAGGTCTTGATAACGATAGCTATAACGCTACCCAATTAACAAAAATTATGATGAATACACCACATACAGAAGATAAATATTTAATATTTGCTTATATAATAATTATACATGATGATTATTTAATTTTGTAACAAATCCGAATGTTTTTTTTTAAGTTCATCTATATGATGGTGAAACATTACTCAATATTATTTTTTATATGCGAGAATAATTTGTCAGATTAAGTATTTTCAAATATATTAAATACATTTCAGATCGGACGACAGTATGTATTATGGCTATTACTATGGACCAAATAAATTATTCTATAACGAAATCACAAGTTGTGATGGAGGACTACCATTTCCAGCAGATCCCATGGGTGTACTTCAAATAAAAGCCAAAAGAAGATTAGAAGCGGATTACGGATTAATTTTATTTTAATATATATATGTTGAATGAAAATTATCCAAATACTTCAATTACTTTTCCACTCTGTTTGAAAAACGTGAGATACTTCCCCGTAACAGAGAATAACAATAGAAGTGACACTTTGGTTGATACTAGTTACCACTTGAAACATTCGGTTCCAATTTGAATTTGTGAACACAAAAATTGCGACGACATTTACAACTTGAAGACCTACATGTTGTTGAGGTACACGATGATATATGTTGTCTCTACGAACCATAATTGGAAAATATATGACGTAATAGGAGAAATTATGGAATCAATTCAAATTTGAGAAAAATCTATTATGTCATTGTTGTAGTTTATGATGATCTACTCGCAGCTTTGTAATCCCAGATCTGGTAGACATCTTTGAGTTTGTATTTGAGGCACGCTGGAAACTTGTGCAATACTCGTAATATTCCAAATGTCGCGGATTTTGAAGATATATTTATCCATCTCACAATATACCTACAACAAAGAGTGAAAAAATAAAAAAGCATTCAACTACGCTATCCTGATTTTTCGCAGATTACGTCTCGTTACTTGTGAAATACTCAATTATTTTAGAAGCTCTTGGTTTATTATAACTGATTATATAATTCACAGTTCAAGTGTTCAGATAGATAGTCACTTCGGTTTTTCGATGGTTCTAAATATGTGTGTTGGGATAGTATATAACTTCAAGTTTTCAAATAAGCGGAGCAATTAGATATTTTTGGCATTATGAGAAAATATTGTAACGAGTTATTTTTTTTGACACTGCTTCAAGTTTTTTTCTCTTCGTATCTTATTTTATTTTACCGTTTGGTTTCAAATAACTCGTTACTTACTTTCCGATTCCCTTCTGTTGCCGAATTATTATTTTTTATTATTGTTACCGTTATACGGTAGTTTTAGTATTTTTTATATTAGTCCGGAGGTACGCAAATTTATATTGAATCATAAAATTCAGTCATTTCCGAAGTTGAAATTTTTCAATCAAAAAGGACATTTGGTAGGTATATATACCATTTAAATTAATTTAATTAATTCTTTTAGACGTCTGGTATATGACAAACTTTTTTGGAGTTTCTGAATAAGATTTTGCTAATGAGAATATAAAAGGACATAAGAGTTTGATTCGTGGTTCTCGGCTCTCAGGTCTCAACTCGCAGCTCTCAGCCGTCAGCTCTTAGGTTCTACTGAGTTACCGATATTCCAGTTATTAGTTCCGTTTTGCCGTGTGAGTACTAGAATTTCCGATCCGGTTCCCGGAGTTTATAGTTTGAAGACGATAATTATTTTGTTAAAAGTGGTGAATATCGAAGCCGATTCAAGAAGGTAAAATATTTGTAATGATCACCATATTATAGTCAACAGTTTCCGTACCTCCGTATTCCATACACTAGAAATAGTTTGATATTCATTTTTATTTCCGTACTGATTGTTTTTGTGTGTGTAAACTTTTACTTTGTTCAGTTTTTGTAAATAACCGGCAATATTAAATTATTGTAATTTGCTTTGAGGAAATTTATTTTCATCATAGTAATTAGTTATTAATGGTGAAGAAATTCAATTTTTTTCTGTTTTTTGGATTTTGATTTCAAGTGCTGTCGAGTTGAAACTCGTTTTATTTCTTTTTTCTATAAGATAATGCCAATGTTTAATAAAAATCAATTTATTCTAGAAAAATAGTTTTTTATTATTGCACAATAATTAATTGGTATTAACTCACCGGCTCTCTCTCCCCTTCGCCCCGTGTTAGTAACCTGATCGGCTCAGACTATTAAGTCCTTCCCTCTCTTCTCTCCGTTAGTTTGACAGTCCTATAGATTTATAACGACAATAGACCACAGAGTATTATTCGTATAACAAAGGAAAAATTTCTATTGACTCCGTTATTAACTCATTAGTTGAAAATAAATTTTATTGTAAATTTGAGAGTTCTTAGTAGATGGTCTATGTATGTTCCGCAACAGGTATAGGGAAATCAATGTTATCCGCCTCCGCCAAAATATGGCCTCCACCAGCGGGGCGCTACGGTCTTACGGGGCGGTGCGGAGGTAATCGAGAGTATAGATATACCGGGGATGGTTGAAAGTAGCGCAATAATGCTGTCAAAAAAGGCACTAACACCTAACTTCGTTACTATTGGTCCGATTTGAATGGAACAAACGGCATTATGTATGGAAAGTGATGTAATTTATATATGGAGAGTATAAGCATGCGCAATATGCTACCATAAAGGCACTAGCACCTAACTCCGTTACTATTGGTCCGATTTGGATGGAACAAACGTCACGTCAAATGACACACGTCACGTCGAATGTTAAACGTCACGTGACACGTCAAACGTCACGTGGCACGGGAGAGAGGTGTCAAACGACTCCTAGCGACGTAGAGTCTCCTCACAGGGTGGTGGGGGGACATCCAAAATCGGTGCTGACTAGAAGAAAAGGTAAAGTGGAGAGGGGTGGCCAAAGTGCCGCGACTCCTACTACACGCCAAACTTCTTTTGTAAAATGTCATCGTTTTGAGGAGTTTATTAAGAATATTGGTAAATTAAATAAAGACATTACTTTTTATGAAGACAAAAGGAGGGTTATAAATCAACTGGAAAATCTTTGCTTGTCTGATAAGGAAGGACAGACGTGGAGAAGTCTTCGTATAAACTGGGTGCCTGAAGAGGTCCATCAGTTAGCCCGTAAACTGCCGCAAACTACTTATCCGTTAAGACTGTGACGCTCTTCTTCACCTCACTCCGGTTCTCACCAACTAGACACGTCACTTTGGACACCCTCGATGCAAAATCTTTCAAATTAATGCTCGGGCGCCAGATTTTTTACGTGGTCTGCTCCACGGCCCCTTGACCCTTAGCGTCAAGAGTTCCAGATAGCCTCAGATGGAGGTTACGGAAAATTCCAGGGGTCGAACTATAAATTACGGTAGAGACTAAGTAGTGGTATACTTATTTTTTCTTCACAACAAACAAATTACCATTAGGTTTGTATTCTAATCCAAAATTATAATCGGTTAACAACAAAAAAAAACCCTTATCCGTACCTAGCTAGAAGACGGGCACTCAAACAAAAAAAATTATATACACCAGATATAAAAGAGATAGTATAGAAAACAATTCGATCATAATGTAAATCAGAAAAAAAAAACAATATAGTTTATTCGGACTCAGTGGTTTTACAAAATGTGCTATTGTGTTCAATATTACTAAATATGTCACGGTGCTAGGCAGTGGTTCGACAAATTTTGAAAAATTTAATTTCAATAAAAAATTATGAAGATAAGAATATCAACAAGACCTGATACAAAATAAATTTAATTCCTGAACGAAAAGTCCAGCAATTAAATATTATTTCTGGAAACCGGGATATACTATTCACAAAGAAACGGCAGAAAGAGAATGAAATCTCAGCAAGACCCGAGAAAGTCGGCGATTTACTGAGGTTCCTGATACAAAATAAATTGAATTCCTGAACAAAAAGTCCAGCAATTAAATATTATTTCTGGAAACCGGGATATACTATTCACAAAGAAACGGCAGAAAGAGAATGATATCTCAGCAAGACCCGAGAAAGTCGGCGATTCACTGAGGTTTCTGATATAAAATAAATTTAATTCCTGAACAAAAGTCCAGCAATTGAATATTATTTCTGGAAACCGGGATATACTATTCACAAATAAATGGCAGAAAGAGAATGAAATCTCAGCAAGACCCGAGAAAGTCGGCGATTTACTGAGGTTCCTGATACAAAATAAATTTAATTCCTGAACGAAAAGTCCAGCAATTAAATATTATTTCTGAAAACTGGGAGATACTATAATCACAAAACAAACGAAAGAATGGTTCAAATATGAATTCTCAACTAAACGATAAAAATAATTTATTCAACGGACAAATACGAATTATAAAATAAGAAAACCACTGAGTATAGTATAAATGTCGGTAACAATTTTCTCCTGAATACGATAAATTCAATTTTCAAGTAAATTAATTGAATAAATTTTCATACGAAAATTATACGGAGTCAAATAAAATTTTACCTTTTTTAAACGATATCGGTTTTAAGAGGCAATGCGCTGTGTGCGCTCTCGCCAAAAAAAGCTAAAATGTACTAAAAGACCCTGTAGAATGTGTTTTTTTTTTGTTGATTGAAACTTGATAGGTATTTACTCAATACATAAACTTGTATGAACAGAAATAGAAATTATATTAAGATTTGCTTTAAATTTGAAAAATAAGTGATTTTTCCTTCAAACACATTTTTCTCCCTTATTAGTTAAGATAATACGTTCAAAATTTCAGGGTTTATATGAACCATTACAGTGAATAGACGATGCATATTATTTTTTGGAAAAAAAATTTCTGTGCTGCGAAATTTGAAATAAATTTTGTTAATATTTTATCAGTGCAGTAATAAATATGCATCGTCTCCGAAGCTACACACTATAGTAATATACTGTCAAAATTTGAAATCATTATGTTTATTAATTAATGAGAAAAATGTGATTGAAGGTGCGTAAGAATTTGAAGCGACATCTTACGGAGTACATACATATTTTGCACAGAGTGTACTGACTGACTCTCGCCTTGTTTAACGCTTGGATTTTGATCAGGGTCTGTCCTCCTCCAAATTTCGAATCTTTCCAATCTTACGCGGGTAAATCAGAGCGCATTGGCTCTTAAACAGAAAACTTTCGTAAGCGGTACGTAGGTACTTTCGGACTGAATCACTAAGTAGCAACGAGAGCCTCTCCAAAACTGTAGTCCTGTTTATGCCGTATTTCACACTAATCGTTTCTAAGATAAATTTGTTTGGAAAAAAAAACGGAACTAGATTTAATTATTATATTCCAACACCTATGAATGTACTGAACTGCCCGAAAGTTTTAATCAAGTAAAATTAAAATACATGTATACCGGATGTCCGAAATATTTTAAATGGAGGTAAAATTTATATTTACTACCTTACAACATTAACAAAACTTAAGTAAGTGAGTAAGGAGGGAGCAGTATTTTACATTTAAAAAAAAAATTAATCCCTTAATATTATACCGGAGCAAGAAAATAACATAAATAATTCAAATCCTTATTCAACCTAGAAAAAAAAAAAAAAAAAAAAAAAAAAAAAAAAAAAGTAACTTCGTTACAAGACGTATTCAATCTACACCATGTTCAACAGAACAGAAAAGGATATAGAAAATGAAATTAATAACGTTTACGCCATGTCATGTGTAATATTAGTGGCTGTATTTGTTTTAATTTTAAAAATTGTAAAACGAAAATTCCAATCTTCATGTAATATAAAAGTTGATGAATATACAAAGTGTTTCAATAAAACCCATGTTTTTTAAGAAAACTCTATTTATAATGGTAATACAGTATTTGAAAACCAGTGGCGGAGGCGTTGTACATTTCTTTCGGTACACGAATATACTCCAGTGGCGTGGCAGGGGTTTGGATCGTGGGCAAAGTTTCCAGTTCCACAGGGTGTACCATCAAATTTGCAAACGTCAATAATATGTGGAAAAATACCGAAAATGTGACATTTCTTTTGCAGAAACTCGGCTTTTTGTTGTCCTCGAACGTAAATGTTGTCTGCGGCATGCAATAACTTGCTTACCAATATTTCATTTAAAAAATTATTTTGAAAATGGTGAAACGAAAATTCCAATCTTCATGTAATATAAAAGTTGATGAATATACAGGATGTTTTTTTAATAATACTTATAACAATTTTATATCATATTGTTTTAAGAAATTAAAAACTTAAAATGGCAGAAACTAATGCAGAATTATATTCAATGATAAAAGATTTTTGTGATTGGCATAACGAATAATTATAATTGAAGAAAAATACTCAATGCTCTCCCTGTATTGGTCTGTGACACGGGCTGGAAGAAATGTAACAGCTTCTTCTAAATCTAGTAGGACGCAGTCTCCAAATCTGCTTTTAACCATTTCAGTGGCATATATTTTCTGCAGCTCATTAAGTGGCAAAGCGCTCAATTGGATTTTTGGTTTTCACTCTGCAATATTACAATTTTCGTTTATTTTTTTTAGATCCATCTACAAGTAAAAGAAAAACATGTTTCCATTTTGAAATTATTCAAATTAAATAATGATAACAAAAAAAAAACAATTACTTAACTAGCGCAAAAATGTTTTACAAAAAAAATTTCTATTGAAAAATAAAATTGAGATATTTTCGAAATACAAGAAATTATTAATGCATCAATGTGGAAAAAATAAAGAAGGACATGAAATTCAAAAATAAACTTACTTTTTAATATTTTAAGGTACCATACACAAACTATTAACTGACGTCTATTAACTGCGACTGGCTCTTGAAAAGTGAGCTCTCTGGACTTCGCTAATTAATATATAACGCGCCTAAATGAACAAAACAAAAAATATGATAGGTTCCCCTCCAACAGATCCTTAGAGTGATAATGCAAGAAAATATAATGTGAATCAGAAAAAAAACAATATAGTTTATTCGGACTCAGTGGTTTTACAAAATGTGCTATTGTGTTCAATATTACTAAATATGTCACGGTGCTAGGCAGTGCTTCGACAAATTTTGAAAAATTTAATTTCAATAAAAAATTATGAAGATAAGAATATCAACAAGACCTGATACAAAATAAATTTAATTCCTGAACGAAAAGTCCAGCAATTAAATATCATTTCTGGAAACCAGGATATACTATTCACAAAGAAACGGCAGAAAGAGAATGAAATCTCAGCAAGACCCGAGAAAGACGGCGATTTACTGAGGTTCCTGATACAAAATAAATTCAATTCCTGAACGAAAAGTCCAGCAATTAAATATTATTTCTGAAAACTGGGAGATACTATAATCACAAAACAAACGGAAGAATGGTTCAAATATGAATTTTCAACTAAACGATAAAAATAATTTATTCAACGGACAAATACGAATTATAAAATAAGAAAACCACTGAGTATAGTATAAATGTCGGTAACAATTTTCTTCTGAATACGATAAATTCAATTACGGTACGTAGGTACGTTCGGACTGAATCACTAAGTAGCAACGAGAGCCTCTCCAAAACTGTAGTCCTCCTATTTATGCCGTATTTCACACTAATCGTTTCTAAAATAAATTTTTTTGGAAAAAAAACGGAACTAGATTTGATTATTTTATTCCAACACCTATGAATGTACTAAACGGCTCGAAAGTTTTAATCAAGTAAAATTAAAATACATGTATACCGGATGTCCGAAATATCTTATATGAAGATAACATTTATATTTACTACCTTACAACATTAACAAAACTAAAGTAAGTGAGTAAGGAGGGAGCAGTATTTTACATCTTAAAAAAATTAATCCCTTAATATTATACCGGAGCAAGAAAATAACATAAATAATTCAAATCCTTATTCAACCTAGAAAAAAAAAACAAAACAAAAAAAAGTAACTTCGTTACACACCCTCCCTACTTCGGTAAAAAAAATAAATGGACGTAGCGTAGCTTTTGTTCATTCTATTTTTTTTTAGATTAAAGGGTCTATGCCCATATTGAAAATACTAAGTATAACCTTACAAATCTACACTGAATAGTCCAAATTTCTTCTACGGCTTCGAAAATCAATATTTCTTGATGTGGCTATTTCCTTCCCTACTTCCCTAAAGAATAAGTCAAACCAAAGATTGATTACTAAATATAGGGGATTTTCCCCCCCGGGCTCTCTCTAGAAACGAGAGGAGCCCTTATAACAGAATTCGGAATAAAACATAGCGTGTCCTACTCGAGTTAGACTGGTTAAGTTATCGTCACAACGTTGTGGGACGAATAATCGTGGCGTGGCGTGGCATTTGGTGTTATCAGACCCTTTCGGTCTTAGCACTTGGGCCCTTTCTGCCCAGACTTTGGGCCATGGTTCTGACCGGGGGTGGTTCCGTATGAACTCCCATAGTGTCTCTTCCGGTGACGGGAGGGGAGGACTCGTACCCTCTTCCAGGCAGACTACCTCCTCCTCTTCCATGGCTTTCTGGATTTGTTGTTGCGGTGGAGGAGTTGGATCTTCGCGGAGAGGATCGAAGGTGGTGTACACCCCTGATGTGTACTGGGTGACGGTCTCGGACACTTCCTGGCGGGGGTCATAGTCCTCGTCCAGGGTTTGCACCGTCCTCCGCTCATACAACGTGCAGACCACCCTCTTCTCGGTGATGATGCCTTCCTCCGGAGGTGGTGGGGATGATGGAGGGGTTGAGCCGGGTATATATCGGCTCAACTCGAACAAGTGAGGATCAAATTCCTCCTCAAACTCGGTGTCCGATATTATGATGAATTCGTCGGGAATGGTAGGGCTGGGTGCATATATATTCTCCCATTCCTCTAGCGTTGGTGCGGCAGTTGGATGGATAGAATTCAATAACTCTGGATCCTCCATATCCGGCCAGGAATAATCCGGGTACGATCCACTTTGGTACGGCGGTAACTGATTCGGATCGGTATTCATACTGTAATTAAAAATGATTAGTTATTAATTGGCTTCAAATCCTTTATATGTACATGTTTATATATCTTGCCCTTGTCATCACGCAGATCATAAACTACCGGAGATACAACTCTAACAACTTTGTAAGGACCAGAATATTTCGGAGCTAGCTTTGCGGCTACATAATCAGCAGCGGAGGATAAAGTATGCTTTCACTTCATCTCCGACGGTGCATTTCCAGTCGCGGCGTCATAAATTATAATAACGGCTTTGGCTAGTAAACGCTCTAGACAGGTTTAGGCGGACTAAATCGAAACATTCCTGCAACTTTCCCATGCGTAGGAGATGAGGTGTGGAGTCTACTTCGTCAGGGTCGTCTGATCCAGCATCTTCCTTCAGAGTGTCTTTGGGAGCATCTTCAACTTCTTTTCGGAAGGATTTCGGTATCTCGGGATCTCTTCCAAAGTTTAAAAATGCGGGGGAGAATCCCGTACAATCATGTTTTGCGTTGTTGATCGCAAATTTAAGATCCGCCAATCTGAGGTCCCAATCTCGGTGATCCTTTTTGCAGTATTGCGCAATCATCGTCTTCAATGTTCCACTGGGTTGGCTTGTGGTGTGTACGGCGGTGTGAAGCGGTGTCGGATTCCCAATTCTTTCAACAGTTCCTTGAACAGTCTGCTATCGTACTGTGTGGCATTGTCAGTTAGTACGGTACGGGGACATCCAAATATGGTCAAAACTTCATCGTGGAAGGCGGTACTGATACTACTGGCTGTAGCATTCCTCAACGGTTTGCATTGGACCCACTTGGTAAACCTATCCTGAAACATTACTATATAACAGTTTCCTTTTTTACTTCGTGGTAACGGTCCAATTATATCGGAGCTAACGGTTTCCCATGGTCCTCGATTTGAAGTTGGTCGCGTTTTACCTGGGGGCTTTTGTTGGGACGGTTTATACTTTTGACATCGTAGACATCTACGAACGTACTTGGTGATGTCTTGAAACATTCCAGGCCAATAGTACAGTTTTGCAATCCGGGTGATGGTTTTTGCGATCCCTAAGTGTCCAGCGTTTGGAGCATCATGATTTTCTTGCAGGACTCTGGTTCGGTCGGTCTTGGCTATGCACAGTTTCCAAGGATCGGACATTTCTGGTTCTCGGAAATCATTTATGTCCCAGAAATGACGGTATAGACGGTCTTCTTTAATGCAGTAGTCCGGAAACTTCTCTGGGTCCTTCAGGACCTCTTCCTTCCTGTTCCGGTACCATGAACATTCGGCAGTTACGTCGGTCAAACAGAATGCGGATGGTGGATCGGTCTCGGCGGTCAACGGTAGCGGGTTTCTAGACAAAGCATCAGCAACACGATTTAGAGCACCTTTACGGTACTGTATCTCGAAATCATACTGTTGTAGAAAAATACTCCACCTAGCTAGACGTCCAGACGGACTAGTTATGGAATGTAACCACCTAAGAGATTGATGATCGGTAACAACCGTGAAATGGTAGCCCTCTAAATAAGGACGCATCTTTTCAATCCCCCAAACAATGGCAAGACATTCTTTCTCGGTGACGGAGTAGTTTTTCTCGGTAGGACTCAGGGTGCGACTAGCATACGCTACCACGTGCTCGTGGCCATCTTTTTGCTGGGTAGGGGCTATTCCCAAACCATATTCGGAGGCATCGGTCTGCAGGGTGAACGGTACAGTAAAATCAGGACAACTTAAAACGGGTGATTCAGACAGACAGGTTTTAATCAAAACGAAAGCGGATTCTTGTTCTTCAGCCCATTTCCATCGCTGAGACTTACGGAGCAATTTTGTCAACGGAGCCACCTTTTGAGAAAACGATGGCACAAACCTCCGGTACCAAGATGCAACTCCTAAAAACCTTCTTAGTTCTCGGATATTTCTTGGTGCTGCAAATTTAATTATACTTTCGACCTTTTCCGGATCGGTTCGGATTCTATCTCCAGTTATTACATGGCCCAAGTATTTCATCGACGGTAAACAGAAGTGACATTTCTCCGGATTGAGTTTTAGCCGTGCTCCTCGTAATCGACGGAACACCTCAGATAGATTTTCCAAATGCTGTTCGAACGTTTCCCCCCAAACTATGATGTCATCCAGATAAGCAAACGCATACGGATCTAAATCTGGACCTATTAGTTGGTCAACCAATCAATGAAACGTGGCAGGTGCGGAGTGTAACCCAAATGGGAGGACCGTGAATTGAAACAATCCACGTCCCGGCACGGTAAATGCGGTAATGGTTTTGCTTTCCGGTGTTAACGGAACTTGCCAGTAACCACTCTTCAGATCTGAACTGGAAATGTACTTGGCCTCACGCAATTTATCTAGAATAGCATTAATAAACGGAAGAGGATGAGCATCTTTCATTGTTACCTAGTTTACTTTCCGGAAGTCTATACAGAAGCGGTTTTTTCCATCTTTCTTCTTTACAATGACGATTGGAGAACTCCACGGACTTGTAGAGGGTTCGATCACTCCCTCTGCCAACATGGCATCTATCTCAGCATTGCAAATTTCTTGCATTTTCGGGTTCATTGGCCGGTATCTCTGTTTGATCGGACGGGATTGTAGCAAACGGATTTCATGTTCAACTAGTGTAGTCGGGCCTCGTAAAGACTCAATTTTCGGTAATTCTCGGTCTAGGAAGATGTTCAATTTGTCTGTTTGTTCCTTTGATAGGTTTCTTTCTGTTAGTGGAACTATGCTCTCAAACGGGCAGCCTATGTAATTATACTTCTCGTCATCCCCTAAATTTTCCAGAGAGAACGTAGATGATACAGAAGAAGATGGCTCTTTGTCAACCCCTAACTCCAGGGAAGACGCAGAGACTTTGGAAACATAACTTCCTTCGTCAACCCCTAACAACACCGGGGAAGACTCGGAGACTTCGGAAACAGATTTTTCTTCGCCAACCCCTAACAACACCGGGAGAGACTCGGAACCTTCAACAACAGATTTTTCCTTGTCAACCCCAAACTCCAGGGAAGACTCAGAGACTTCGGAAACAGCTTTTCCGTCATCAACCCCTAACAACACCGGGGAAGAGTCGGAAATTTCAAAAACAGGTTGCTCCTTGTCAACCTCTAACTCCAGGGAAGACGCAGAGGTTTCAACAACAGGTTTTCCTTCATCAACCCCTAACAATACCAGGGAAGACTCGGAGACTTCGGAAACAGATTTTTCTTCGTCAAGCCCTAACAACACCGGGCAAGACTCGGAAATTTCAACAACAGATTGCTCCTTGTCAACCCCTAACTCCAGGGTAGACTCAGAGACTTCGGAAACGGTTGGATTTCCAGAATAACGGTTTTCTGTGATCATCGGAACATCGACTTCTTTCATTGATTGATTTACCAACCCTAAGATTCCAATAGGACTTGCTAATGACTGTCGCCTTACTATTTTATTATCATACGTAATATAACAAGTGGTATGATTATCATCGATGATATTTTCGAGTGAAACCGAGCTGCAGATTTAACGAGTCCGAAGGACGAGTTAAATGTGCTGCTTCGGTTTTACGAGATATATCTTCGATTATTAATCATATCACGAGCTTATATCTAATGAGAGAATATAATGAATTCATAGAATTATATTATATGAAACGATTAGAACACATTTTTATACTTTCAATATGAACTGTCAATGTGACAAATTACCCTTAGCAACGAACCAAAATAAGGTGATAATTTCTTTGTTTTTTATCATCGCTGTGATAGACATGTATCTAGGGAGATTCTCAATATTGATTGGTGGAAAACATGTCACGTGACATATGAATTATATTCTCGATGTAAATAGTGCACAACGCTTGAAATTTGTGATTTCCTATTTCGACGTCTATGTGCGGTCGGGGGTCGTTCATTTCAGCTGGCGGCGCTTCGGTACGAGAGACAAAGATCTGCGGAAGCTGTGTCGGTCTCTCCTCGGTACAGCTTCGCAGGAACAATCTCGGGAGAGTACTCCCTCCTTACGACAATGAGAACAGAATATTTTTGGAGGATTTCGACAATTGTTCCGGTAATGTCCAGATTCTCGCGGAAACAGATTGGTTCACGAGAAGGTGATCCAGACGGCTGCTGTGTCGTATTCGAAGAGGGACGGCGAGGAGTATCGGACGGTGACTGTTGGTTGAGATTGGTGACAGGTTCTCTAGATGAACCAGGAGTCGAGTTGTGCGCAGGCCCATATCTCTGCGTATTTATTGGCTGCAGACGGGGATTTGGTCCACGGTTCGGTCCACTGTGGCTGGGCACGTATTGGAGTTCCTTCCTGAGAAGCTCATATTCCCTGACCACCTGACAGAACGTCGAAAAATCATGGAAGTCCCCTTTTCTGATTTGCAGCCGGTATTCGTGCAGTAGGTTGCGGTACAGCCATGCTAATTGTTGTTCGGGAGTTAATTTTCCATGTCTACGCATGAGAGTTTTAAGCTCGGTTATAAAGGTAGCGGCGTATTCATTTCTCCGTTGTAAACGTCGACCTATTTCGGCTTCTAAGTCCACCTCGTAGTTAACGGGATAGAAGAAGATACGGAAATCTGTTTCAAATTCCTCCCTGGTTACGTTACCAAAATGCGGGTTCACCTGATAGTAATTCCGTTAACACCGGCAGCAAACTATTTTTCTGAACATTCTTTGCCGTGCATATCTCCTCAATTCTTTCTATAAACGAGGCAGGATCTCCCCGATTTCCAAAAGACACCTTCCAATCGTGTACATTTATCGGTGGAGTTGCCATAGCGGTCGGGTGAATGGTAAGTTTGGTCTGGTCAACAGCGGTTTGCGGGGACCTATTTTTCCGTCTTGAAAAATTTACCAGTCTTTTCCGTTTCTCCGGAACGATTCCCGCAATGGATAAACTTCTTTTCTTTAAATGTGCATTCAATTCCTCGTTTTAAGGGTATACACCCAGCTTACTCGTTGGTCTATAACCTCTTCAACAGAAATTACGGTCAGTAGTTGGGACGGTACTGGAGGAACGGGTGGTTTGTCAACAGCTTCACGGTCAAATATATAAAAATTTAATTGAAAAAAGACACATTGGTTTAGGGCTCAACAATAGAAAATTGGGAGAAAGGGGAAAGTGGGAAAATGTAGCTTCGAGCTTTAAAAGTAGAATCAAAACAGGGTTAATAATAAATTTAGCTCATAAAGACTTAGGTCCATTTTTGGAAGATGCTTTAATAATATTTAAAATGAAAATTTCCAAACAATTTAGATCGTTCCATATGATAAAAGTTTCCTTTTTTGATAAATAATAAAACGAATTTACCGATTAATAAACGGTTTTTTATTTTAAAGGTACATACATTATTCACAAAAGAAATTATTTTTTTCAATAGAATCTTAAGTTGATCTAGTAGACCCCCATTAGGACATGCGAAATCGAAAACTTTCCAATTGAATGGGCTAGCAGCAATAATTTTTATACAGTCAATTATAATTATTCGTTATGTCAATCACAAAAATCTTTTATCATTGAATATAATTCTGCATTAGTTTCTGCCATTTTAAGTTTTTAATTTCTTAAAACAATATGATATAAAATTGTTATAAGTATTATTAAAAAAAACATCCTGTATATTCATCAACTTTTATATTACAAGAAGATTGGAATTTTCGTTATACAATTTTTAAAATAATTTTTAAAATGAAATATTGGTAAGCAAGTTATTGCGTGCCGCAGACTACATTTACGTTCGAGGACAACAAAAAGCCGAGTTTCTGCAAAAGAAATGTCACATTTTCGGTATTTTTCCACATATTATTGACGTTTGCAAATTTGATGGTACACCCTGTGGAACTGGAAACTTTGCCCACGATCCAAACCCCTGCCACGCCACTGGAGTATATTCGTGTACCGAAAGAAATGTACAACGCCTCCGCCACTGGTTTTCAAATACTGTATTACCATTATAAATAAAGTTTTTTTAAAAAACATGGGTTTTATTGAAACACTTTGTATATTCATCAACTTTTATATTAAATGAAGATTGGAATTTTTGTTTTACAATTTTTAAAATGAAAACAAATACAGCCACTAATATTATACATGACATGGCGTAAACGTTATTAATTTCATTTTCTATATCCTTTTCTGTTCTGTTGAACATGGTGTAGGTTGAATACGTCTTAACGGATAAGTAGTTCGCGGCAGTCTACGGGCTAACTGATGGACCTCTTCAGGCACCCAGTTTATACGAAGACTTCTCCACGTCTGTCCTTCCTTATCAGACAAGCAAAGATTTTCCAGTTGATTTATAACCCTCCTTTTGTCTGCATAAAAAGTAATGTCTTTATTTAATTTACCAATATTCTTAATAAACTCCTCAAAACGATGACTGTACACTCCTGAAGACATTTTACAAAAGAAGTTTGGTGTGTAGTAGGAGTCGCGGCACTTTGGCCACCCCTCTCCACTTTACCTTTTCTTCTAGTCAGCACCGATTTTGGATGTCCCCCCACCACCCTGTGAGGAGACTCTACGTCGCTAGGAGTCGTTTGACACCTCTCTCCCGTGCCACGTGACGTTTGACGTGTATCATTTGACGTGTCACGTGACGTTTAACATTCGACGTGACGTGTGTCATTTGACGTGACGTTTGTTCCATCCAAATCGGACCAATAGTAACGAAGTTAGGTGCTAGTGCCTTTATGGTAGCATTATTGCGCATGCTTATACTCTCCATATATAAATTACATCACTTTCCATACATAATGCCGTTTGTTCCATTCAAATCGGACCAATAGTAACGAAGTTAGGTGTTAGTGCCTTTTTTTGACAGCATTATTGCGCTACTTTCAACCATCCCCCCCGGTATATCTATACTCCCGATTACGTCGATTACCTCCGCACCGCCCCGTAAGACCGTAGCGCCCCGCTGGTGGAGGCGATATTTTGGCGGATGCGGAAACATTGATTTCCCTATACCTGTTGCGGAACATACATAGACCATCTACTGGTGTTGATCAAAATAAGTTCAACAAGACCCCTGGAATTTTCCGTAACCTGCATCTGAGGCTATCTGGAACTCTTTACGATAAGGGTCAAGGGGGCGTGGAGCAAACCATCATAAAAATCTGGCGCCCAAGCATTTCGTTGTAAGATTTTACGTCAAGGGTGTCCATAGTGACGTGTTACTGTGGTGAAAGATCACGTATAGGAAGAAAACGCGTTACAATATATTTAATAAATACTGCAGGTTGTGCTTCCTACTCTTTTCATATTTTCGCCAAACATTTATTCTTCGGAGCTCCTTTCAATAGTCTTCACCTATTATATTCTTCACCATTCGAATTGGAGTGGTTCGGGAGTGAAAACGTGCTCTTGTGCTGGAGTGGAATGTTTTATATTCAGAGTTATTGGAAGGTGGAACATTGGTTAACATTATTTATTCAGTTAACCCAAACGTGGCAAAGGTTTTTCTCAGTTTTGATGTTAATATCTAATCATTTGCTGAAGTCTACTACTAATAACAATGTATATCCAGATTTATTTGGAGCGTAAATTTGAATTTTCTGACATTCTAGAACTTTAAGTTTTCGGCCCTGGAGTTATGGGTATTGGTCTGGGTATAGCAGAGTGAACTTATCAATCAAGTGACCACCATACCTCGTCTTCCTAACTTTTCCTATGTGCTGTTCCTGTGGGATATCCAGAATTTGTTGCCGCATTGGATAAGAGATTACTACCCTATGTTCGAACATCATATACTCATTTTTAATGGATAGTTTATTTCTCCCGATATTTCTTCTGTGAAAAAATGGTTTTAGTCCTAAATAAGATATATGGGGTTGGTCCAACCTTTATTTGTAATGTCCATGGCATTGAATAGAGTTTTCACCTTTTTTGTTTCAAGTTATAATTCCAACGAAGAAAATAGTTGTAAAAAGGAAATATCTTCAGTCACAAGCAATGGCGAACGTCCATGACATATATTTTCCTTTGAGAAAATTATAATCATAAAATGTTTGTTTCTGGAGCCCAGAATTTCAATAGTTTTATCAAGTGGAGCATACATGCTACAAAAATGGGAATATCATACGCTCTTTATCCATGAAATTGTTGTGGCATCTGAAGCATTCCCCTTCATTTGCAAGAAAATGGGGTGTTCAACTGAAAATAAATAGAAGCAAATGTCATCGCTCCATATTTCATGAAATTTAATATTGTTTTTCTTACTCAATCGCAATCATCGGAAAGTTTTCAAAATTCGCCTTTTACACATCATGTTATATCCAATTTATTGTGGTTTAACTTTGGTTAGGTTATGGTTAACGTTATTTGAGATTAGTTTGTGCTTTATATGGTAAGTTATTTTCCCTAATTATGTATTCATTTCAAATTAAAATTATCCTGACCACAAAAATTATTCCAAAAAATAATTTAGTAGCTCCAATCCAACTTGGTAATCTTGGTATTTTTCATATTTCACTGTCTTGCATTTGTAACGTTAAATTTGTACACTTTCCTTATATTTAACTATTGCTAAACTATCGTATGGGCGTCCTTTCTTATGTCCAGCGCAGAGAGATGTATCGAGTTTGAATCTAGTTTATTTGCGGGTCTACCGAATGTGGGGAAAATAGTCACTTCGGCTTACTGTGAATTATTCTGCTTTTAATTTTAGTAAAAATGAATGAAGAATCCACTTTCGAAATTTAAATTACTTTCCTAGTCCAAACGGATGAGCTTGATACAGGTATGCGACGTAGGTAGGTACATTATCATTCACATGATTTCGTGTTTTATATTTGAAGAGAAGTAAGCAGAGGTTTCTTTGAGACATGGCCGGCCGGACCTGAACAACACACCGAATAACATACCGGAAAGTACTGTCGTTCATAGATTTTTTGAACGGATATTCTAGGGAAGGGAACCAGGTATATACGAATCGTTGAGAGGATTTGTTATAACAAAAATACTGACATACTGATAATCAGTGAATCAGTAAATATCAAAACATAGGGAACCCGGGGTTCAATAAACTAAACAAATCAATTCTTACCTGATGGATCAAGAGGAGTGGCCGGTAGACCAATCTCAACGGGGGGGTCACCAAACGTCAAACGTCACGTTGTCTCAGTTCACGTTGTCACAGCTACGTCAATTCAACATAGGGTGTAGTGACAAGTGACATATCGTTGAAAACACATATACAGGGTGTACCTTCAGAAAAAATCAAGTGACATCGCCGAACGTCAAACGTCAGATAATCTAGATACGTTTCACATATACAGGGTGTATCATTAGAATGTCGGTCAATATTGATTTCCTATGATAAGGTTGGTGACTTCGAAAGAGTGAGGTTATAAAACAAATAAAACATCTTAGTGTCCCCAGGGTAAGGTGTTATCTGTTACAGGGTGTCTATAGCCTACAACGTTTTTATAAACCGGTAAATTTGTTTTCTTTATATTTCCGTGTTTTTCCTTTCAAATCCAAAGGGATATTCGAACCTGTCTTGTGGCTCAGTTACGCTTGTTCGTTTACCCGGCAGATTACAAACGTTTTTCTTCAAACCGGTAAATTTGTTTTTCTTATTTCCTTGACTTTCCTTTCAAATCCTAAGGGTGAATTGAACTTGTCTTGTGGCTCAGTTACTCTTGTTCGATTGCCTGGCAGATTTGCACCGAATTAAATAATCTGATCGGCTCAGACTTTTACGACCGCCCATTTTTTCTTCCCGTTAGTTTGTCAGCACATATAGATTTATAACTACAATAGACCACGGAGTGAAATTATAACAAAGGAAAAATTTCTATTTATTCCGTTATTTAATCGTTAGTTGAAAATAAACCGATATTTTCATTATAAATTTGAGAGTTGTTGATCAAAATAAGTTCAACAAGACCCCTGGAATTTTCCGTAACCTCCATCTGAGGCTATCTGGAACTCTTTACGATAAGGGTCAAGGGGCCGTGGAGCAAACCACGTCAAAAATCTGGCGCCCGAGCATTCCGTTATACGATTTTACGTCAAGGGTGTCCGTAGTGACGTGTTAGTGTGGTAGAAGATCACGTATAACAGGAAAACACGTTACACTCAGCGTTAAGATAATCCTACATGTTCATTTTACTGTCCATTCTTCATCACAATCGTGTTACATTATTACTGTTGATCTTATTTGTAATCAAATTATTATTATATTATTGTATTATTGTATATATTTTACTTTAAATGTCTTCTTTGTACTTGAAACAAGTGTTCAATCACTTATCAAGATTTTTTTATTCACATTGCATTACTGCATTATTGTAAATGAATGTTTGTGAATAAACTACTACTACTACTACTACTACTACTACTACTACTACTACTGTAGTATTAATAGATAGGTACCGGGTGGCCAACTAAGAACGGCCGTCGGCCATACCTCAGGAGTGGATTATAGCACAGGCTCGAGAAAAAAAATTTTATCACAAAAGTGGCATCGTGAAAAGCCTGCAAATTATTTTCAGAATTGTGGGTCCACCGCTAGAGGGCGTATTCGACAGTTAAAATTTTAAAATGGGAGTTTTTTCAAAATTCACCCTATTAATGAGCATATTAATCATTAGAATCAGATTTCTCGACAAATTCTGCATAATTTTGATAGGACAAATTAAGTCTATCTCTTCGAATAAGGAGTGGGGAAAGCGGCAACCTTATTACGAAAAAACACCTGTAATTTCGGTTCTGCTTGACCGATTTTAATAAACTTGCTATTGTTCAGAAGAGCGTTTGTTCATCAATAGGAAATTTGTGAATATGAAGCAATCTGATTGATAACATGAATGCTAGAGGGCGCTGTTTTATATTTTTCAAATAATGTGTTTTCTCGTAACAATTTCAAATGGAAGCATACAAATTGAAGTGGGTCATTGAAAAGAAGACTAAATTTGTAATAAAACACCGCAAACCGCAAGGCGATATCTCTTTCCTATCTTGAGATATCGTAAGAAACAGGTAAATGGCAAGAATTGTTCTTCCAGCATCTAGAAGGCTGGTTCGCGTTAACAGAAATTATTAAGCCTGAATGAATAGACCTTACATCGGTCTACAGTAATTTAAACTGTTATCATGGTTGCCGCTACCACTAGATCACCTGATTGTAATGCTACTAATAATAAGTACGAATTTTGAAATAATGTGATAAATCGAAAAATTTAAACTTTCAACAAATAGGTACGCAATTAGTACCGCTCTGGATGTTGGAAATTTCGTCCATCATTTTCAATGCATGGAATCAATCGCGGACGGGTAGAGAAACCAGCAATCGTCCATTTTTTTGTATGTATGTGTATGTGTGTGTGTTTGGGGTAACATTCACTAAGACCTGAAAGATCTATTGTGCCCCCTTACTTCTACTTAGTTTCTGAGTAGAGTCTCTGAAACTAGTAGCTCCTTTAGTCCTATTTACCGGAGGAATTTTAGGATATCTGCAGGCTTCAGCTTAGGTAAATGTTCCTCTTCTATCCAGTAATCTCCCAGGTACTGTGCTCTAGGATTTTGGAGTGCTGTGCAGTTGGAAAGTAGGTGGATGGAGGTTTCTTCTTCCATGCCACAGTATCTGCATTCTTCTTCCTCCACTAATTTGAGCTTTTTCAGGTGCCCATTCAGGCGACAATGTCCCGTTAGGATCCCTGTTAAAACTCTTAGTGCAGTCTTGCTTTGACTTATGCATTCATTTGATCTCCTCAGGTTGTAGTCACCCAGGAGAATCTTTGATTGCCTAAGCCCTACTAGATCTTTCCAATGGTCAGATCTTCTCTTTCTTTCGGCTTCGCCTATTTCTTCCAATATTACATTGGAGCTGATTCCGCAAAAAGGTTCAGGCCCCCAGAAAGGTATTTCCGATCCCCTCTTTGCTAGTTCATCTGCTATTTCATTTCCTTCTATTCCAGTGTGTCCTGGAATCCTTAGTAGGGTAACTATATTGTTCTCGCCTAATTCATTTAGTTTGTCTAGGCATTCCCAAACCATTTTAGAACTGATTACGCAAGAGCTCAGTGCGTTGATGGCTGCTTGACTATCTGTCATTATGATAATCCTTTGTCCTCTGTATCCTTTATCAAGATTGAACTGGGCGCACTTTCTTATGGCGTGGATTTCCGTTTGAAAGATACTTGGGGTCTTTCCCAAGCTTTCAGAGTGTTTGGTTCCTGGCCCGAACACTCCTATCCCAGTTCCTCCTATTGCTTTTGAGCCATCTGTGTACCATTGAATGGTATTCTTTCCAATTCTGGTAATGGTTTTCGGATCCCATTCCTTCTTTTTGCTGAATTCTTTAACGAATTTCTTCGAAAAGTTGTACTTTCTCATCATACCGTCTTGTGGCATGTCCCAGGTTGTATGATTTCTAAGAAGTGAAGAGGTGATTTTTCTTTTAATGATTCCCTCTCTACTTAGTCTGTATCTTGTTTTTTCTGCAACACTTTCCACCACCATATGTAGAGGGGTGAGGTTGAGAATTACTTCCATGGCTGCCGTTGGGCATGTTCTCATTGCTCTTGTAATGCATATACAAGCTAGTCTTTGAATTTTGGAGAGGTTTTCTCTCGTTGTCAATAGACTAGTTCTGCTGCTCCATGCAATGGCTCCATAAGTGATGATTGGTCTCACTATGGCAGTGTACATCCAGCTTAGGATTTTTGGGTTGCAGCCCCAATTTCTCCCTGCCAGATTCCTACAGACCATAAGAGCCATTTTCGCCTTGTGAGTAATCTCCTTTTCGTGTTTGTTCCACAGGAGCTTACTATCTAAAATCAAACCTAGATACTTGACTTCTTGTCTCCATTCAATCTCGTTTCCATTAAGTTTTATGGTTTTGAGGTTGAGTTTTCTTCTCTTAGTGAAGGCTATCAAGATGGTTTTAGTGCATTTTTCTAATGAGACTGTTAATGGAGGAAGATATTTAGATTCTTCAAGCAAAGAATTGTCACTTTTTTTAGAGGACATATCTTTGACCATTGTCCATTGTTTATGCCGATAGACCCGCAACAAGAGCTGATATGATTGGAAAGATACAACAGGCAATACGAAGTATTTTGAGGGCAGAAATTGAAGTTGCTGTTTTCTCCACCCTTTAGCGATTGATTTCATGCATTGAAAATGATGGACGAATTTTCGAACATCTAGGGCGGCACTAATTGCGTACTATTTGTTGAAAGTTTAAATTTTTCGATTTATCACATTATTTCAAAATTCGTACTTATTATTAGTAGCATTACAATCAGGTGATCTAGTGGTAGTGGCAACCATGATAACAGTTTAAATTACTTTTAAATTACTGTAGACCGATGTAAGGTCTTTTCATTCAGGCTAAATTTAATAATTTCTGTTAAAGCGAACCAGCCTTCTAGATGCTGGAAGAACAATTCTTGCCATTTACTTGTTTCTTACGATATCTCAACATAAGAAAGAGATATCGCCTTGCGGTTTGCGGTGTTTTATTACAAATTAAGTCTACTTTTCATTGACCCACTTCAATTTGTATGCTCCCATTTAAAATTGTTACGAAAAAACACATTATTTGAAAAATATAAAACAGCGCCCTCTTGTATTCATGTTATCAATCAGATTGCTTCATATTTACAAATTTCCGATTGATTAACAAAAGCTCTTTCAAACAACATCAATTTTATTGAAATCGGTCAGGCATAACCGAAAATACGGGTGTTTTTTCGTAACAAGGTTCCCACTCTCCCCCACTCCTTATTTGAAGAGATAGACTTAAACTTGTCACATTAAAAGTATGCAGAAATTGTCGAGGAATCTGATTATAATGTTTAATATGCTCATTAATTGGGTGAATTTTGAAAAAATTCTCACTTTAAAATTTTAACTGTCAAATACGTCCTCTAGCGGTGGACCTACAAATTCTGAAAATGATTTCCAGGCTTTTTTCGAGGCCACTTTTGTCATAAAATTTTTCTTCCCGAGCCTGTGCTTCAATCCACTCCTGAGATATGGCCGACGGCCGTTCTTAGTTGGCCACCCGGTACTCTTTATTCTATAGAGTATTTTATTTCACCCTACTATTCATTTGAGTTAGATCAGGATATAGCTATTTACCTAACAAGTGCGGGAAAACATTTTTCGCAGGTGTTAGGTACAATAGTTTTTCTACGAGCGTGAGGATTCACTTATTCACGAGCAAAATAATTTCAGAAATGCACTGACAGTTTTCTGACAATACCGTTTTAATATTAATTTGACATATTGGAGTGGAAAATTTTTTCCACACGGTGCGGGAAAATCAATTTTCCACACTAAAATGTGTGTGGAAAATTCAATTTTCCTCCCGCTCGTAGAAAATAGTAATTTCACTACAGTCGGACAGCAGCGCGTTTGATCAAGGCGTCGCTGCGCTTGCTGGTAGAGTGTAGCTTTAAAGTGAGTTAACATATCAAGTTACTCCAGCCGTCAAATATTAAGCATGACAGATTTTTTGTCAAATATTTAAATTGAAAATGTGGAGTACAGCCTGTGGGCATTGATACTTTGACAGAATTTCAAGGATATCCATAAAGGAATTTAAAGATTTGTACGTTGACAATGCTCACGTTTTAGCAATAACGAGGTCAAAAACTCGTCAGAATAAAGCTCAGCCTACACGAGAAGATGAAATAGTTTCCACAGAAATAAAAGATATTCGCAAGCCAGCAGTATATAACGTACTGAATTATTTAGAGGCGCATAAATTACCAATTCTGCAATTTGAAAATAACCGTGTTTCGCACAAGGATGAACATACGGATCAAAAACAGGATGAGATTTAGCCAAGCCTTATTAAATACCAATATAGTTAACTTTGATTTAGGTCAAACGTTAGTTCAGCTTGATAAGCTAGCGGTAAAAAATGGAATAAAAATGATGAAAATTTATATGAATGATATTATTTTCACACAGTGCACTATGAAAGAGTTTATGGGAAAAGGAAACAATACGTTAAAAACGTACAAATATGTATTTGCGATATACCAAAGATGGTGGAAGAAGAAAACGAAAAGCAACAGATTTCATAAACTTATCATAATGATCCTTTATTTGGAGGTCATGTGGAAAATAACAGGCTTTTGAAAAAATTAAGAGCGAATTATAAATGGAAAAACATGGAAAAAGATGTGAGGAAATATAGTTTTAGTGAAAAGGGAAAATAGAACCAAATTTGAATCTCAATATATAGGTCTATTTACAGTCACAGAGGTGAGTGAGGTTAAATGTAAAATCAAATTAGAATCAGGTGCGATTAAAGAAATACACAAAAACAGACTGTACCCTTACTGTAAAATGATTTAAAAATTGCAAAAGTGTTAGAAACAAGAGTGTGAGTGTGTTTACAAACAATCGCGAATAGTAAACAAAGTGTAATAACAAACACCATAAACAATTAGTGATAGTAAATAAATTCGTATAAGTAGTAAAAACATTAAGTGAATATATATATATACATAATAAGTTACCGTAGATAATTTTTAAAGACAATAGACATTCATTAATTTATAGATATATGTAACTTTAGGTTTTTGTTTATAGTTAACTTTTAGTTAATGTCATTAATGACATTATGTAACAATCATCTATCATTTATTTTTAGGAGATTTGTAAATTCATTTCATTAGGGGGAAAGGAAGTTCAACGGAATTTATTCTTTTTGTAAAAGGGGAAGGTGTGATGCCTTTCGGTTCCTTGAAGTTGATTTCAACAAATAAGGTAAACGTGAATAATTACATAAAATAGAAATAAGAAGGTCTCAGGTACGAGTTCAAGTTCGAACGTGAAATAAACATAAATAGTATCATTTATATTTACTTACGATGAACTTGAATCGGAGATATAAAATATACAAACGAAAGTATTTTAGGATTATTATTATTAAATTATTCGTACGTGTAATCATTTATATTAGATTATTCGTATCAGTAATTAGTATAAGTATTTAGTATAATGTATAGTAGTAAGTTTAAGTCTAAGTAATAAAGAGAACGTATCCCAGTGCTACACGTAGTGTTTTATTCCTATAAGATGACCCTCTGAGTGACCAGCAACACCATCAGTTGAGAGGCCAATTACCACCCAGTAACCACCACATTACCTGGCAACCATGCATGCCAATACGTGGCATATATTACAAAAGTTATAAATATTCATAATAATTACCAAAAACTACTTTTATTGATCTAAAAATTCACCAGAAGCAAAATTATTTAAAACAAACACGACAAAGTCACTTTCTCTAATGTCAAGCTTAACTGTTAAACAGGTTTTCTGCCCTGACTACCGCTATCCTTCTCGTCTGTCTCATTTTAACATCAATTAGTACGCAAAACGCCTGTTCCATCCGTATCGATAGTTCATTGAATTCAGGTGCTGATTTGCTTCGAATAAAACAGCGTGGAGATGGACATCCAATACGATTGCCAAGGGTTGAGTGAAAAACTCAATCATTAATAAACAGAGGATTGCCACGGAAAATTACATAGAAATTATATCACAAATTAATGTGCCCATCCAACTAGTGAATCCTATTATACTAGTTAGAAGCTGCTAGTTAATCGAGATCTTGTTTCATGCATATAGTGACATTATTTAGACCTGGAAAATTTCTTATATTTAATTGAAGAGTAAGAGCCCAGAGCTATCTGACATAACATTCTTGAAGAAATCCCTCCCTAGGCTCGTTAGTCCTAGGAGTTTGAATCTCCATTTGTGCAGTTCTTAACATTCCAAGATAATGTTTGTCTTTTTTTCCCCTCACCATGCTCCTACTTGAATAGTACATATACGCTTCCTTAAGGCACAGTACCTAAATGCAGTTCAGACTTTTGTTTTGCTAGGGTAATAATGGCTTGTTTCTAGTTATCCACAGAAGACGTTTGCCAGAGTTCAGAGTTGTTAAAGGCAGTCCCAAACCAATCTGGATCCGATTTTAGGTAGCGCTGAAGATTTCAGGGCAGCCTGGAGGGGATGGTTAATCTTTTGCTTTTATATCCGTCTTTCGATGTTCATTTGTGAACACGTGTTGATGGCATATATTTTGGTCTAGGATACAGATGCAAACTTTCCTTTCAAGCAAGAAATATTTCAATTTCAGTGAAGAGTTGAGGTTTATCCATGTTTAAGAAGTGGAAACATTTATAAAAAAATTTATTGAAAAATAAATATGTTTTAAAATAACAAGTTTCTATTCTTAAATTAATCACACTTCATTGTAACTTTAGTCTTGAGCAGCTATTTCAAGAAACGTGAAAAAGTAAATTACATCAGTCTGTAAGACCTTATTCGAAATATGGGTCGAAATTATTCAAGTCATACTGACGTACTTTTCTATTTTCACCTGAAAAAAAAAAGAAAAAGAAATTATAAAATCAATAGGTGAATAAATAGTAATAAAGTATGTAACAGTTGAATGAACAAAATGTTTTAAGGTGGTAAATTGTGCGTTTTATGAGTTTCTGTTCAAGGGATCTTTATTTTGATTTATTTCTTTCGCTCTTAATTCTTGTTTGAATTACCATTTGAGTGTTTTAAACTTGTTCCCTATCTCCTTTGAATTTGTATGTACTCATGTCAAAGTCATTGTGCTCTCTCACTCAGTATAGCACATAATCTGGATATGTACGAAAATTTAATAGAGTTCATACAGGGTGGGGCAAACTTCTGACATCGGAGGATTACATCGTTGTGGTACGAGATAAAACTTTAAGGTTTTGTGTAAGCTGATACAGTTACTGAGGGCACATTTTGAAAATACTTTCGTTTCTACAGGGTGTTCCAAAACCACGTAGCAGCACAAAATTACATTTTTTCAAATGGAACGTACTATATTTTGTTCAAGAATCGAAAAGATCTCACCGAGAGCGTTACAAAAATATAGCATTCTAATATAGTATATGGGTGTTTTAAAAAGATATGGCCAAATATTGATAAAAAAGACCTCCCCTTTAACACTCTGTTGAACAGTAAATCAAAATAAATCAACAGGTCTTTGTATTCAATTGTCATTCACATATAATTGGCTGTGCTCAGTATCAATTACTTTTTTTATCTGTGGCTTCTTTAATACAGGGTGAAACAAAACGCAAATCAAGCAATATCTCAAAAATTTAGAATGAATCACCCTATAAGTCTTTCCACAATTTGTTAGTACAATTAATAATCTTTCAAACGATATAGCACATTTAGGGTATACGTTGATGGAAAACCGTAAATATTTTATGATAATGATCAAAAACAAGTATTTTACGTACACAAATTAAATGGTTTCAAATTTTTACATGCAACGTGTAAGGCATAAATTTTAATTGTAATTTTGGATGCATCTACAATATTTAATCACTGGGCTACTGTGAAAATAGTATCTACTAATAAATGTCAAAGAAATATTGCTGTATTCTTCGTTTGTGTTCTTAGGTTTAAATAATAGATAACTATAATGGATTTTCCGCAGGAAGACATGATCAATATAATTTACGTGTTAGGGGAATGTTCAAAAATTTGTCATTACTAAAAAGTTGTTGTCTCCATTCAAAACACGTTTTGGAAGAGCATGAGGTTGATAGGAAACATTACCTGATGTGTCGATTCTTTCCTTAAGCCTTAAGAAAGCTCTTTCATTTGGATGTCTTCGATTGGGATATCTTTCACGATATACACTTGGAGCAAGTAAACAATATTTTGAACATTCTCCTAACACATAAATCATATTGATCATGTCTTCCTGCGAAAAATTCATTATAGTTATTTATTATTTAAACCTAAGAACACAAACGAAGAATACAGCAATATTTCTTTGACATTTATTAGTAGATACTATTTTGACAGTAGCCCAGTGATTAAATATTGTAGATGCATCCAAAATTACAATTGAAATTTATGCCTTACCTGTTGCATGTAAAAATTTGAAACCATTTAATTTGTGTACGTAAAATACTTGTTTTTGATCATTATCATAAAATATTTACGGTTTTCCATCAACTTATACCCTAAATGTGCTATATCGTTTAAAAGATTATTAATTGTACTAACAAATTGTGAAAAGACTTATAGGGTGATTCATTTAAAAATTTTGAGATAATGCTTGATTTGCGTTTTGTTTCACCCTGTATTAAAGAAGCCACAGATAAAAAAAATAATTGATACTGAGCACAGTCAATGATATGTGAATGACAATTGGATACAAAGACCCGTTGATTTATTTTGATTTACTGTTTAACAGAGTGTTAAAGAGGAGGTCTTTTTTATCAATAATTGGCCATATCTTTTTAAAACACCCCTATAATATATTAGAATGCTATATTTTTGTAACGCTCTCGGTGAGATCTTCTCGATTCTTGAACAAAATATAGTACGTTCCATTTAAAAAAATAGAAGTTTGTGCTGCTACGTGGTTTTGGAACACCATGTAGAAACGAAAGTATTTTCAAAATGTGCCCTCAGTAACTGTATCAGCTCACACAAAACCTTAAAGTTTTATCTCGTACCACAACGATGTAATCCTCCGATGTCAGAAGTTTGCCCCACCCTGTATAAGTATGGTTTATTCAATAGCCGTTTTGGTGTGCGTGATCGTTTGTGACGAATATTCCAGTATATTCGGGTTTTGGATATGTCGTTTATTTTATTTGCTATTTTGACATAACTAACCAGTTTGATAAATAAAATCATCAAGATTGTATTCAGCCAAATTCGAAAAGGCTATGAAATTAATATACACATAAACATCAACTTAAACTGTAATTTGAATATATTTTGAAATATACAGGGTATGCCAATAAAGTGTAGCGTATCAAAGTTATATTTTTCTCATGGAACACCCCATATTTTATTGCATTTTCTGATTGCTTTTAAGAAATATAATACAACTTTATAATGGTTCCTTTTACCTAAATACAGAGGGTTCCGAGTTATGCTGACTTTTTTTAAATGTGAACATTTCGAAAAAAAAAAAAATAATAACTCATTGATATAACAAATTCTAACAAATTTTCTCACACATCTAAATAGTTGGACATCCGTTAAATGTATTCTACTATTGACTACTAAATATTTCTTTACAGGGTGTTCCGAATTTTCAGTTTGATTATTAGATTATTCAATCTGTAGTATCGGGCTTATTTTAAATGGAACACCCTGTATTCTAATAATTCACCATGTTCAAAAAAATGTCTTCTTCGAATGGTATGCGGGTGTCCTACACCACAGAAAAATCACTATACACTTAGAGAAATTTTATTAAATACCAAAAAACACGAAATATGTTTTTAACATAATAAAACAGATATCCAGTATCAATTTCAATAACATACAAAACATTATCTCCCAATAGTTATAATTAGTAATTATTTATGTATATTGGTTTTATCTCACTTTCCCTTTGCCTAACTCTGTATGGTTCATTCAATAGTCTTATTGATGTGCGTCATCGATTGTTAATGTAGCTCTAACACGTTACGTAGGAAGAAATGGGAAAAAAGGCAGGTTTGTGATTGATACTTATCAAAATATCACAATAATGGTCCGTTAAAATGTATTACAAACATTAACCCTAATCTTTGACTCACAAAAATTTGACTGGTTGATGTTTAGATTACGCGCAAGCGCAACCTATCAATCGGGAGTTATTCGGAAAAACATTAGAATTTTGAAAGTTCTCAAGTATTTCCATTTAGAAAAAGAAGCTGGTAATTATTAATTCCATAGCATTTTCGAATTTGGCTGAAAATGATCTCGATGATTTTATTTATCAAAATTAAGGTTAGCTATATGTCAAAATAGCAAATAAAATAAACAACATGTGTACTTACCCAAAACACGTATATATGTCACAAACGATGACTCTCACAAAGAAGACTATTATATGAATTATATTATGTCTCACTTTTGACACCACCATTTTACACACTGGATGAGTAATACAGAAGCCACAATCGTTAGTCGCTATCCCACACGGTTGAAAGTATTCGAAAGTGGTATGAAAATGGAGTTCGAATTTTTTAAACATTATTCATTTCATTGATCCAGAGCGAATTGAAGATAATTGAAAGTGCATTTGAACTTATTTTTCAACGACCTTTCCAAATCTGTTATAATTTTTTATGAACGCTATTCGATAAAAAAGATAGCTCGCGTTTGACAGTTTTGTACAGGAATCCCCATGTCGCATCTTTTAAATAACGCAGTGTATACATGGAAGCGGCAATTGGCAAATATTCTTTCTAGTTCCATCAATCAACAGCTGGAAGTATATAAGAGAATAGTTGGACATAACCTTCCTATATATGTTACCGTGAAAGACCGAAAGTAGTGAATGTCAACATTCGCCGGTGGATGTCGACAAATGTCAAATGCCTTGGTGAATGTCCGAATATTTCTTAATTATATGATACATTCGGACTTTCACCGGTATATGTCGACAAACACAAATGAGGTCCGGTGAGTCTCGAACACTGCAGGTCGCGACAAGTTTTTAGACGGTTCCAACCCCTTGTTACAGTAGGCGTTGTCTTCGTCAGTCTAACTTTTTATTAGACAATGGTCTAACGCAACGTTTGACAGTGCTTGCTAACTTAATTTAATTTTCCTATTAGAAATTATAATTTGTATTCAATGGCTACTACAATGTAATCAGTTCGTAACTTGTAAGGAACAGTTGCTTTCAATGGACGAAGTTTCAATAAAAAAAATGTCGCTAAGTGAACCAGCTTCTGCTAATTCAAAAAGTGGAGGGCATGGCTATACACGTTGTTACTGCAAAAGGAAGTGTTCAACGACTAAATGCTGTAAAATCAAGGAACTTTTGTGGAATTCGAAATGCAACGGTAGTTAAGTTGTTGCAATAAATAAGATATTGTTCTTATCTTTTTATTTCATTTCATATTTTTATGTTCTACTGTTTGTTTTAAGTTAAACAAAGTCCTTTTCCCATAGGTATTATTTTGATAAATAAAGACCCAGGGATTTTTTTGTTTTTATTAAAAAAAAATTCTTTTTAACATTCACCATGATTGCATCATGAATGTCGACAATCGCCGGTGTAAGCTAGAAATAATGGAATTTCAACAATATTTCGGACATACGTCAAGCAACGTTGAGAATGTTGACATTCACCGGTGTATCTCGACATTCACTAGATTTCGGTCTTTCACGCTAACATCTGCTTCGGAACCTGGGTATCGAATTACACAAGTACGACAAGGATATATGAAAGAGAGGAAGAATAATTGTGCACGGTCATCACTTTGTTTCACCTTAGGGGGTGTAAACTTATTCCCGAGAGTTACCGACTGCTCATTGCCCTCCTATTTTAACTAGTTGGTGGTGGTAAATGGTAATTCAGTATGCTCCCAACATGGAAGGAGTGAGGGCCTTAAAGAAATAAAAAAATACAATCGTTATTACGTAACCTGTAAATCATAAAACTCATTTTTGTCAACATGATCATTTCAGACCAAGTTGACAATTTCTAACTACAATAGGATATTATTTTAGCCATTGTAACTTGAAAATAAAACAGCATTTCTTGAGAGAACCACAATTAATAAACTAAAAATCCCTTCCATTAATAAATTAAATTGACAAAATAAAATAAGTAGGTAGGTACCTACACCTATTCTAAACATAAAATATAAACTTCCTGAAAAAATAAAAATAAAAAATCCATTCTAAAGGCAAAATTAATTTAAATGAATTAAGTGCTCAAATAAACTACCTTGCTGTGCCAGACAATAACCAAATCTGTGATAAAGATTTGATCTCATATCTCTAAGATTATTTGGCGTAATGCTGGCACAAACGTGCAGTATTTTCACCCTCAATTCATTTAAATTATTAGCTCTTTCAAATGCATGTTGGTAAATGCTACTTTTTAAAAATCCCCAAAGAAAAAAATCATTTGGAGCTAGTTCAGGTGATGCCACAATAAACAAATTAACGATTTCATTAGCCGTATGACCTCCAGAATACCATCTTACAATTTGCACTTTTTCGCAGGTTAAGTATGTTAATGAAGGCATAATTGTAAATGTTTTATTTTCAAATACAACGGCATGCGCTTCCAACGTGATCAACGTTTGTAGCGAAAAGACCTAGGAATAGCAGTTCAAATCTGAATTCTATCTGTAAAAGACAATGTTGCCAAGCGAAAGTGTTTTGTTTTAGCTATTGTGCATGACTTCGAAAAAAAGTCAACGAAAACGAGAGAAAAATATCATTTGTACAAATTAATCCGCGCTTCTGGCAATAGCGGTTAAAAATGTTGAAATAGAGGGGCAATGAGCAGTCGGTAACTCTCAGGATTTGGATTCACTCCCCAGCTGGAATTAAATACACGCCTCAATGACCGCGCATAATTATCTTTCTCTCTCTTTCAGCTGTTTTTCTGTCGCTCTTGTGTATACAACGATGGATCGTTAAGGATTCACGCAATCTGTATACATAATTGAACTATCGGAAAATATTTACAATATTCATCACATTTCAATTAGTAGATTAGAATTTTATTAGAAACTTTGGAATATTATTATTGTTAGCATTAGAACTTGTTATATACTGTAGAAAAATTACATTTGTTAGTTCATTATTAGTCCTATAAACTCAAAAGTATTCACCTTTAACGTTTCGTCAGTCTTTTAGGACCTTCAGGTCCTAGTTCAAAAGAAATAGATGGAACTACATCATAATTTTGAGTAAATTTATCATATGTGTTTTTAAAATGTTCATTAAAAGTTGAAGCTTCGCTGTTTAAGTCTTTAAATGAATTTTTTTCGAAATTTGTAGTAGTGTCACTAGTATCTGTCGAAGGTTCATTATTTGATGTCGATGCGATGTAATTTGTTTTAGGTGTTTCTAAATATGGAGATGGTCTGGAACTTTCAACTAATTGAGAATGTTGAATATTAGGAAAATCTACATCCATCAAGAAATTATTTTTTAAATTTGGTTCCGGTGTGAAATCTGAAGAAATTGTAGAAATAACAGGTGGAGGAGATAAGTAAATAGTAGGATCGCTAAATTCGGAATATCCTTGTAGTGGATTGAACGATTGCTGCGTATTATGTAATGAGGGATACTGAAAAGAGTTGATTATATCCATAGTTTTCAAGTTACTGGTAGAGCTTTGAGAACCGCTAATGATATCGTCAGGTTTATTTGATATTAATTCGTTAGAAGTCGAAATAATATTTATATTTTCACTAGGGTCAAATGGAGTTGGTTTCAAATGAAAGTAAGGAGATGGTCTATCAGTGGGTTTATTTGTTCCTATTGATTCACCGGAATATGATGCTTCCTGTTTGACTGGTTGATTTGGTTGATTATAAGAAGGAGAAATAGTATTGGGCAAATATTGACTTATATCAGTTGGAGATTCCTCAAAATTTACAGCGTAATTGGAATGCGATTGAGTGGTTTTTTTTGGTAATTTTGCTTTCACAGAAGTTGATATCTTATGTTTAATCAAGCCAGAAGCAGAAGGAACAATATCATTATCATTATCAGGTGATATGAAATCTGCATGATAACTGTCAATGTTCTGTTCTATTGGTCTATCTCCGTATAACTCAGGTTTGTGTGGGTCGAGTGATGATGATGCTGAGAACAATTTACCAAGTACACTGCCGAAAGTTGGAGAAGACTGATAATTATTGGTTGGAGAAGGATAATAATCTTGGTGGCTGTTTTCTTGTCCTGTAGCCTTTCTGAGAATAAGTAGTCCTGATGTACCTGAAAATAATAGAACAATAACTTTTTTCGTAATACATTGATTTGTTAATTTAATATTGCAAAATCGATTGACCAACCAAATTTAAGTAATTATATGGTGACTGTTATTTAAGTTAGTTTTGTACAACCTTGCACTCATTTTATATTTTATAACTAATGTTTTTCTGCATGATTTGGATGAAATGTCAAATATTTTCGACGTCAGCGTTTTGCGTATGGCATAGTCTCCTGAAAAAAGTCACTACACATCTCAAACCAAATATAGGTCATACACAGGCACAAAATAGGCACCGCTGTTAGCTGTAAAATGAAATCGGAGACGAGACATCGAAATGCGAGAAGGTAGTTTGGATCTTGGATATACCATTCTCATTGTGGATATGAGATATCTGTGGATCTCGTATTTAATTGATTTTCGTACCGAATTGCTATATAGGCCAAGCAAGCATGCGAGTATAGTAATTTTTGCCAAAAATCCTAGTAGAAAACGTATGATGCCATCATATATAGGACATTGCTTAGTATCATTTTAATATGTTTTGGACATGCAAATGTTGTTCAATCATTTGTTATAGAGATTTAAAACGAGAAAAAATACCTAATTTTTTGGTTTTTTTCCATACAGCGTAAAATGTACTGAAGCAATCTAAATATAAACAAAATGAGGGGTCGAACAAGTCAATAGTATAATAAGGAACCGAGAAAATCGGGAAAAACTGGAAAACTAGTTCTTCGTCATTTTTCAATAGCAAGAGCTTGAACTTGATACAAAAGAAGTTCTTCTTATGCCGTTCATATGTATGCGCGAAGATCAGACGCTTAGCGACGGTTACTTTGATTGTAGTTACAATTTTAATTTTCCCACACGATATAAATTATCAGCGTGTCTGGATGCGTCGTGGATTGACCGCTTTTAAATTTTAAAACGGTTTTGACAAGTATAGACTTAGAGCAGCAAAACGTATATTTTCGATTTCTATTAAAATAATGTGAAGTTGTCCACAACCGCCTGAGAACACCGAGCGATGAAAAGTAATGGAGTGGAGAGGTATCGGGAATTAAGTAAAGGCATAATATAGGATTTTTATGATTAAAAAACGATGATGTAATTTTTAGTCACTTTCCTGCTTATCAGAATAATTATTAATTTATCAACCGTAAATACAATTTATCCTCAACAGCCAAAGCAATTTACAGTTAACGGTTTGGCAAAACTTTAAGACGTTGTCAAATCAACTGGTGGAATTCTCCAGTTTGTTTTGAAGTTTATTGACATTCGATCATCATCTAATATTCAAAAGTTTTTTTGATGCTTCTAAATTCATTGTTATTTCTTTAAGATTAAAAAACAGTTATTTTCATAACTAATTATTAACAAATCTGCAGTGTGTAGTAAATAAAATGCCGAAGCAGCTAAACAGTGAATGTCAAGAGATGGTGACCTCTTTGTTAAGCTATTTTAAACAAGAATGTCGAAATGGGGCCTCGCTTCTCCCGATTACTGCCGTAAGAGACGTAAGTAATAGTATCCGCTATTTGTATTCATTATTATTGATATTATATTAGCTATTTTCGCGGAGCAAATCCTGAACACATCCAGAGCACAAACCGAGTACATACTGGATTTCTTCAATGCGCAAGCGTGCCTACAGACTCATTCCGAATTTCAAAGTTAGCGCGAACGCGAACAACTCAACGAACACTATTTATCATTAAAATATATTTAATCCAAAAGTTTTTAAAGTTTTAAACTCAAATTAAAAAGTAATCAAACCACTACCAAGTCATATAACAGCATACAACCAAAGTTTCGAGGTTATAATCTGTTCGGAACAAAAAATCCCAGCTATCATCCTAGGATTCATCGAGCACGTTCCGAGCATACTCGAAATTGAATCTAAGTCTTCCTCGAACACGGGATTTTTTATCCTGAACACATTCTGAAGCACTCCACGAACACTCAAATTTTTATTGCGCATGCGTAGTCCCTCCAAATACGTTCAGGATGTGCTCCGCGAAAACAGCTATTATTGTTAATTATTTAAATGTAGATAAATGTCAATCTAACATCAGATTGTCTTTTCTAGTTTTCGTTAAGTAAAAACTCCAGCTTGACATCACAATATTTTGTTTTGCAACGTCATCGTCTTTTTATCGTTAATGAACTATATAATATAAAAGCACGCTGGCGCTCGGCGTAATCGTTCATTTTAAGCGGGGCTTTTGGCTAACTTCATATTATTTTATTACAAATCTGAAAAAGTTTTGCTGCTCTACTTTGACACTTTTCAAAACTCTTCTCAAATTCAAAATCGGACAATCGACAACGCATCCAGACACTTTGAAAATTGTCGTATGAAAAAATTAAAATTGCAATTGCGATAAAACCAATAGTCGCTTGGTCCCTACAAAGGGCATACGAAGAACTTCTTTTCTCGGTTCCTAATAATCTAATTGACTTGCTCGACCCCTTGATCTTATTTTAATTATCTACAATGTGTCAATACATACCATTGAGATTGCTTCAGTACGATTTACGCTATATAAAAAAAATAAGGTTTTCTTTGTTTCAAATGTTTATAGCAAATGACTGAGCAACATTTGCGTGTCCAAAACATTTTAAAATGATACTACGCAATGTCTTTTATATGATGGCATCATCCGTTTTCTACTAGGATTTTTGTCAAAAACATTCACTGATTACTTGGCGTAATACCCGGTGTGTATCTAGGGTGTTTTCGATCTATACCGAAAGAAAAGTTTGAATATCATACTCTTTTTTATTAAAATGAATAATACAAATACCTTCGTGAGGATGAGGTGGATAATTGTCAGGAACATGATAATCTAAGCTAGGACCTGAATGTGATGGATGATGATATACTTCACTTGGAGCACTGGGCGCTGAATAGTGACTCTCCACTGACTCATACTCTAAAACAAAATAATATATGAAATACAAAACAATACGTTCTCGTTTTCTTTGTTTGCTTCTCATCTGGATACTTGGGTAACAACGATATTACTTCCATATCAACAGAACAGTATAGTGGAAATAGTTGTAAATTTAATTTTGTATCATGTATTTTTGTGGTGGCTGTAAACTTCATTAGTTTCTTGAGGATTATAATATTAACAACACGGTGAAAAGTATGGATAAAGTATAGATAGTTATAAAGATATAGATAGTTGAAGATATAGGTACTTTACATTAACGATAAATATAGTCACACATGGATTAAATAGTCTTCAGTTTCTCCAAGTTTTATCAGTACAACTTAGCTTTTCGGACCCCAAATGAAAAAAGATGGCGCATGCTGGATTTTCATGAATCTGTTATCGTCGTTACGATGACACGAAGTTGAGCCCATTAGCCGAATTGACAAATTCTGATTGGTTGGAACATAGGATTTATCTTTTCCTGATATTTTGAAGCCAATTTTACGAATCATTTGTGATCAGCCTTTTTTAGCTCAATCAATTATGGCAGTGGGCCCGTTGCTGGTAGTTTTTGGAAATATATATAACTGTTTTTGACTTTACCAAAAAAAATTAATAGCTTTAATCCAAAATCGTAGCTGACTTCAATAAAAATCTAAAATATATATAATCCAACTATCTAAGTGAATCTTAAAGCCCAGTAGCTCATTACACGTATAGGCTCCATTATTTTGAATAAAAGCCGTTTTCCCCTAAAAAGTAGGAAACACAGGGAACATTTTCCTACTTGTTTTTCACATTAAACTCGATAATGAAGACGGCTTCCATTTAAAATATTGAAGTCCACATGTGTCATGAGCTACTGGTCTATTAGTATATATCAAGTGATTAATAAAATAACTATATTGAAATAGCTTCAACATTGAATACTTCTGATACTCACTAGTCCAATCTTTTTCAAAATATAATCCATTCTTGACTTGGATAATGAGTTCGTCAATGTATCAGTGGATTGGTGTTCCGAAGCCACCTGTTCTATATCAATACATCCTTCATTTACTAAACTTCCTACCAAGATAGGTATGTCTGATTTGGATGTTTCGTTCTTTCGTGATATTCTGGATCTTTTGCTAACTCAATAGCAGCTTCACCATCAACTAATAGTGGAAAACTAGTTCATGAATCTTTTTCCCACTAAAGTCATTTTAACCAGATTAATTCTTCAAGCCCTCCACTTGCAGCAACTATTTCAGCTTATGTTGTTAATGTAGTTGATCTTCTTGTGGTGAATCTTCTCAATAATCAGCAAAACCCTTAAAGATATTTCAATTGGTAACCAGGTGTATAGGTAGTCCCAGCATGGTCTCAGCATCGATAGTATTTTTGAGATATCTAAGAATACATTTCACTCGAATTAAATGATCATGAAATGAATTTACATACGCAATACCCGGTCTTATTTCTACCATGAGATACAATAGAGCTCCAGCTGCTCGCCTGGAAGGGAATCTTTCTTCCACTATCTCATTCTCTCTTTTTGTTTTGTCGCAGTTCCTTAGTTCCTGTCAGTCATGTCCCATAAGGGAGTGTGTGTTCGGGTTGTCTTGCTCCAAACCTGCCGATATAAAAGAGATGTCTCCTAGTGATAGTCCTGGAGAGATCAGGAAGTAAGTACTACAATGGGTCCACAAGTGGCCTTAGTGATGTGGGCCTTTCTACTTCACCTGTTGTTTTTCTTTGTACCATACACGATATCCATCCTCGTTATTTTAACCAATTATACTTTTACACCTTTCCTTTCGACATTGCTTAGGAGTATGTACGTTACAGGTACACCTTTTAACATAATATATTCAAATAATATGCAGCAGTATTCACCATGCTAGTCTGTACATGATTGATCTTGCAGCTCTAACAATTTCTGGGTTATCCCTTTATGAACACTCATTTTGCTCTGGTGGTATCAATTTTAATTTCTAGCATTAGGGACGTATTGTGTCCGAAAATCGCTTATCATATTCACAATAAAATCGGATTTAAATCAAATAGCAGTTAGTGATATTAATTAGAATAAAAAATATACCATGTCAGTAGAATAATGGTAAGCCCATTTTTCAATTATTGCGAAAATAATACTGAAAACACTTTTTTAATATGCAAAAATTAATACACAATTTGGAATGCCAAATGAAATTATGATGGCCTGACAAAATGGGATTGCTGTCCAACGCAATCAAATGATACCAATAAATAGAACAAAATCTAATCTGTAACTGTTGCAACGAGCGCATTAAGAAAAATTTCGAATAGAAAACTAGAAAAAATGTGTCAGCAAATAATGCAACAACAAATTGGTCACCTACAGAAATAGATGATACAAATAAAAGTCGAACAACAACTATATTATTTTGGATCAGGTTATGGTTATAATGTTCACACTTTACTTTGTATTTTATTCAACAGTAATCATTTATAAATTGATATTTGATACAATATTCCAATGTGGCTTGAGTTAACTGGGAAAACTGTGTCTAGCTGTACTATCTGTCGTTGTCATTTCCGTGCCCGCTGTCGTCGTTCACTTGTCCGCACCTATGTTCCGCACTCACGTTCGATCACTAACACATACTACAACAACTTTGAAATGCAAATAGTAGGTACAGGAAATGTTGGGGGACAGTCAAGGAGAAATTCGTAATCTCGACACTCTTACTACACAGACGAAGAGTAGAAGCAGAAGCATCAGGTGAATAAAAACCCATCCCGAATTTTGATAGGGAGAAATGAAAAATGTGATATATCCGTTAGAAACAAGTTTATTTTATACAAGCAGGTTCTAAAGTCTGATTCGACATATGGCATACAACTTGGTTGTGCCTACTCCAGTAATATTAAGATTTAGATTGGGCTACCCTGAAAAAGTTGAGAGTCTGCAGAAAACCAGGTTGACAATAAAGACAAAAATGTATGGAGTGTTCGTCCTAATGATCTACAAATTATTATGTGGACTGGAATAATTTTTGATCATCGAACTGTGCCTGTTTGCGTGAATGAAATTTCAAATAATTATATGGACCAAATCGATGCTCATCTGCAATGTTCATATTCGCCAAGATCTTCTCACTCAAGAATATCATGACGGTGTCAAGCTGTGAGCATTAGATAGATCGGGCATACACGAATAGTGCGATACGCTAGTTACCTTCTGCGCTTTTCTTAAATAACGGATGTACGCAAATATGACTTGGAGAATTAGGGCAGAACAAATGTTCACGTCTTGCGATAAGTAACTTTAATTCGGGTATTTTCCTTTTGACGTTGAGACTTTATATTTTGTACATTGTATTGATCCGTTTAGTTGGGTTAATTTTGCAATATGGAACAAAATTTGCAAACTGCAATTATAGCTGGAGCGGATGATGGTGCTATATAATTTATCAAAATAAATAATCTTTTGACTAATCGTGAAGAGCAACATCAAATAAATTTCAATTTCTTGGGAAAAATGGAAGACGAGAAAGTACGAGATCAATTTTGTTTTCAGAGAAAAGATATTAATTTATTAGCGCAAGTTCAATAATAAATGTTTTCAATTACTTTTTGACCCTTACTTGATAAATGGTGTAAGTATCACGTGTTTGGATTTCGGATACATTCGGCTTTCCCAATTTACTGTAAATCCTTCCGTTAAACCACACCGTAAACTTACGGAATTATCGTTTTGCGTTAACGTTATTCGCGTGATTCGATAAATATTTTGACCTGCGCATGCGTAGATGTCAGAACGTAATTACCGTATCACGCTATTTGTGTTTGCCCGATCTCTCTAATGCTGTTACAGAAAAACAGATTATTGGAAACATTGTTTACATCTGTTCACATTGATTTTCGAGAATTTAAAATAAATCACTACACTCCTATTCTTTTGTCTGATTTTATCAAAGAGAAATCATATTACGCTGAAATTGAGATGATTTTGAAATTCAATTCAAATTTATGTGATTTGTGTTCTCTGGATATTTTATAGTGCGAGTAGTATCAGACACCTAAATGTATTGATAACTGATGTTTAAACTGATATAGTAGTAGATTAGATACATAGTTTTAATAAAAATTACATTAGCCTGTTTTAAAATCGATATATTATAGTAAAGGGATCTGATACACTTGGGATAGTTATTAAACAATATTGATCTTACCTGTATGTGGGTGACCGGACGAACCCATCCAGGGTACTAAAACAGCACTCGTAGCTATTTTTTTTCCAAGATGTGTAATTGCGTCACCTTGAGAACTAACAAGATGCCCTGAAGCAGAAATTAGTTTACCTCCTCCTTTGACTAACTGACCTTTTACAGCAATTGCTCCACCCTTAATTGCTTTCACTGCTTGCAGTAAAGTATTGAACACTGACTTCTTCAGGTTCCAGAAGTCGAACGATTTTTGTGGATGATCATAATGGCTCTGAAAAATCAATTTTTGTATTTTTTTTTCTTCTCTTCTCTCCTCGTTATTTAGGTAGGCTTTGTTATTCTTAACAGACCCCACCCGCAAAAACCCCAGACCGCAACAAGGTATTTGAATTGCCAGTCCTAATTGTACAAAACTTGGGGTAAAAGTGGATTATACAGGGTGAATCATGAACTACGGAACGGGGGTTTATAGCGAATCGGTGAAAGTTTTGAAATGTTTGGAATCAAATCTCAAAATCTGGAATGTCCAACTATCAAGATGTGAGAGAAAACTTGCTAAAATTTGTTATATCAATGAGCTATTAATTTTTTTCGAAATGTTCACATTCTTAAGAAAGTCAGCATAACTGGGAACCCTCTGTATTTAGGTATATTGGTATATTATAAAACATTATTCTATTTTTTAGGGGCAATCAGAAAATGCAATAAGATATAGGGTGCTTCATAAGAAAAAATATAATTTTGATATGTCACACTTTATTGGAACATCAATAATTTTGAAATGTACCTATATGAATGTACAAACTACTGGAGTGATAAACATTTCGAAACATTTACCGTTACGCTATAAACCTCCGTCCCGTTGGTCGGAATTCAAACTGTAGATTTGATATTTGCAATGTTGCCAGATTTGCCGCTTATCTTATATTATTAGTAGCTTTGGTTTTCCAAAGTCATTCAGTATTTTCAGTCATTATTGGAATCTCCTATTTAATACAACCATATCTAACACTTGTAGTCTGGAAGGCCTAAAATACATAAAACATAAGTCTAGCAACATCTATTTGTAAACTGAATTTTTCAAGTATCTCCAAAAAAAATTATTTTTCAGGTTTCAGGTTTTCAGGTGTACGTGGAGGCTATTCAATTCTACCTTGTCCACCAATTCATTAATATCTCATATAAATATTACCGAACATTCACACCAAAATGAGCTGGGGCTTGCTGAAATCATATCTTCCTTCGATAGAGAATGGCCCAATTAACAAAATCACAGCATTCTACATTAAAATTTCTTCAAATTTACACATTTTGTAGTTTTATGTATTTAGGACCTTTTATTCCAAATAGAATCGTGAGTGCTGCTTATGGTTGAACTCGTATTGAGTTGGAGATTCCAATAATGACTAAATTTTTAGGGTGATCGATTTGAAAAACCCAAGTTAATAATAATATAAAAGAAACAGCAAATCTGGTAACAATGCAAATATTAAATCTGCGTATACCAAAATAGGTGTACCACAAATTTTGTAGGTACAATTAGGACTAGCAGTCCTAATTGGCTGTTTTCAGATGTTTGGGCCACTTTTATACTATTATTGCTATTTCAATTTATGGATTGACTAAAAGTATCTCACCAAGGACTTGAAAATTGATGGGTGTTTTCTAGACTCTAGGTCAATGGATGGAAATGTGATAAATTCAGAGATATACCCGAAGTTATTTTTCTCTATTATTAATACATGGAATGTATGAAACAGGAAGTTACTAAATCTGGTTGTGACGTTGTTAACTAATATTAATTGACATTAATACTTTATTTTCAGAATAATTTTGAACTGTCTTAAACATTATATCCTAATATATGCTGATATTGTTTTGCACAAATAGCTTCAGAAGCGTTGAGGATATCTCAAAAGATTGTGTGGAGAACAAAATAATTTAGACACTCAATGAGGGCGAATTCGAAAGTACTTACCATTTTTTGAGCAATCACAATGAAATAAATTTCATATAAGATAATTAATTTTTTTTCGAAATGAACGAAAACTCAAAAGAGACATTTAGAATCCTCTAGGTTAGTTGTCAAATTTTTTCCGTTGACAACTTAACCCAGTTGTCAAATTTTTTTCGTTGTGCCAGATAGGGATAAAAAATTAATTTCTATTTAGTTTATCTTGACAACGGTAGCTGGAACGCTACCGAAACGTTGAAATAAATAATTCAAATACATTGTGGTTTAATTTCCCAAGAAATTGGAAAGGAAAAATGAATACTAATTTCTTTTTTTTTAACCTTAATATACCAAAAATTGGTGATTTGCGATAATTCTGTCATAGATTCCGAAAGCGTGTTGCGTAAGCAACACGCTTGAGAAAGTTATGGTTGAAAAATTCATCAATTTTCAAGGTACATTCGGTAAGATAATTTTTTATGCAAATGAATACTTAGAGGAGTGTTAAATTATACTGTATTAATTAGTCGATTATTTTTGTTTCCAAATCTAGAAACCGACATTCTTTATAACTGTCAGATTGACATAATTACTTATTCACACACATTTTTAAACGATAAGGCATAATCGATAAGATCCCATGGGGTTCTTATCAGTGTAATTAATTGCTAATTGGCTACTCTTTAACACGTGACTGAAAGTACACAGTTTTAATAAGTTTAAATGTAAAATAAAAAATTATTAAAGAAAATGACTTGGTTCCAGACTTTCTCGCTATCCTGTATGTCAGCCGCGTTATAAAGATTATAATAATTGTTGGTATTGTCGAGTAAATAATTGAAAATAAAGTTTATAACTACCTCATAGGAGTGATCCGGTGGGGGAGGATAATAATCAGTATGATGTCCACCGCTGCTACTGGTTTTACTGAAAGCTCCTGATGCTGCTGCCGAAGCCATAGTTAACTGTCCAATCTTTTTCTTTATTCCATTCCCAATTGCGGTTTTAAGTAACATCACTATTTCTCCAGACCCAGATCCAGACGAAGAACCAGATCTATAAAACAATAATAAATTATGCTTTGTCCACGACCACCTAATAATAAGCCAATATGTAACCTCCTTACAAAATGTATATGGTACCCAGAAAATATATCTACTAGAGTGATAATACATCATAATACACTGACAAGAGAATGGGGTACAATATGAAATAAACTATTGAGTCTGTGTATTTTGTTCAGGAAATTTGTTTCTGAAATATATCGTATCGATAATAATATATTAAAGTATAAGTGGATATAAAGGTCTTTAAAACACGCGCAATTTTTCGAGCACGACGGCGAAGCCAGAGTAGTGCTCGAAATAGAGCAAGTGTTTTAAAGACCAGTTATCCACTTATAATGTAAAATGGTTGAATTCGTGATGACATTAGTTTTCCTTGCGTTGTCATGGAAATGTTAATAGTATCAAGTTAAATACAATTTACTCCGATTTGAAAAATCGAAATATTAATATCTCAAACAATATCAAATATTAAATTGTTAAATATTGTTCAAATAATTGTTTTGACGTTACAAAGTACCTACTCCTGTCAGATCAATAATGAAAAAAGTTGTCATTTAGACATTTATATCATTAGACATTACACTTCGTTTCTCGAGATGTTGATGTTGCCATGGTAACTTTAAAAAACGCGCGTGTTTCAAAGTTCGTTTTAAACACGCTGGGGCGTGCTTTAAATAGGTAAAAGGGTTCACCAATAAAAAAAATATTGTAATTTTTAGTATTGATAATTTTTAGTATTGATACTTTTCATAACGATATTTTCTAAAATTAAGTATTTTCAAACAATATATTTATAACGCTACGTTGTATTGATACTTTAAACAGTATCACCCATCTCTATATATGTCAAATTATCTCATGTAGCTACCACAATATTTTGAGGTTAGTAATACCAAATCGTTACTGACTTTTATTTAATAATGAAATTAAGGGTCGTGGACAAAGTATAGTATTCTACTCGCAGTTTATGTCCAATATCCACTGAGGTGATTCACGTCACCCATCGTGAATAATGGCTATCATAAATTGCTCGTTTAATAATATACTATTTTTCTCGGTCGGGAATAGAAATCAGTTCCTATGACATCAAAATTAGGACAGAAGTAGTCGATTATTCCTAAGGGAGTATAATGCCCCCAAGGGAGTTTACATAATGGAGAACGTTTTTCATGAAAAAAAGGGCAGCATTGAAATAATTTATCAACATTTATATTGAATGTTACATTTGTACAAATTTTAAAATTCATTTTATAAGGAATATTACTTTCGCTTACATTTACAATTTTTGTGATTACGCTAGTAGTGGTACCTACTAAAACCTGATAGCAGTTTTGGTCATATTTTCAATGGCGTTCTCGACATAACCCTCAGCGACTGTAGTTGATTTCCAGCCAGCATGACGCTTCATTGTCGTGATATCAACACCAGCATCAGCCAGTAATGTAGCTGAAGATCTTCGTAACTAGTGACCAGTATAACATGCAGCATCAGGTAATTTCAAATGCTACTACACTCAGTATTTTTTCCATGTTATTTTTGCCACCTGCCTGCGAACTAAATTTCCCTGCTTTGTAGTACAAAAAAGGCGCTTATGCTTGGCGGGGGTGGACCAGGGGACAGGTATTTTCGAAACAATTCAAGCATATTTCCCACATCGGTAACCACAAAGGTTCATGGAATCTTTGTTTGGAATTTGTTAACAATCAAGAAATCATTTCGACAAGCTTCAGCAATTAGAATTAATCCAGGAATTGAATAGATGAGGCTTTTACTTGATGTAGATCCATACTAAATTATGAAATCAAACAATTTTAATTTGTTAAATCTACATTATATTTAAACTTAAAGTAATGCGTTTCGCTAACACAGTAGCTTTGACAAAGCTACTGTGTTAGCAAAGCTAATTGATACCTAACAACAAAAATAATCTTACCTTAATGATTAATAAGACTTCTTTGTCATCTGCACTTGATAGAAAATGGTTGATTCCACCCTTTGTCAATATTTTCGATTTTTTCGCTTGATATCCGTCACCGGTTCTTTTCAAAAATGCGATTAGCTTGGGTAATTTGCTTATATCTATGTAGTCGTATATTATCAAGCATGACTTAACAATAGAATATTGCGCCCATAATGTGGAAAACTTGTAATTCTTCGCATTTCCACTGTATTCTCGCTGTATACTTAAACATTTTTCTTGGCGCACAACTTTTTCAACCGATTGTAGTCTATATCGTATATAATATCTTGACTTCGTAGGCAGTAAATTTCATATTGCAATATTTGCAGCCTCCACAATCTCTTCCGACTCACAATTATTCATTGTACCCCAAACAAACTCTAAGCTTAACCAAACTAGCACATTAATTTGACAATTCTCTCCATTTTGTAGTTATGACTGGTTATGACAATGACTCAACGACTACTAAATAAATGTTCAAATCCGAATACAATAATTCTGGTGCTATTTACTTCAAAATTACAAAATATGTGGCATTGTAGCTCTCGGGCTTAAAATAACACCTTCGCGAAAATAACGCATTTCTCTTCCTTGTAGTATAATCAAAGTCTATATACAGGGTGTCTCAAAATTGACGCCCGTCCTTTCAGAATATGAATCGGGGGGCTAAAACGAATTAAAACGTAAGAATAAAAAAATTGCGTTATGTCCATGGTTACAGAATTATTGACAAAAAACAAAGATCTAACATTCAATGTTTAAACTTTATTGAAAACGAATATTTGTTACAAACCAAGAAATTAATTTATAAAAGGTGTTCAAACAAATCGAACCCTCTGTAGCATGTTTTTGTCTATAAATGTCACAGCAGCGTGAATACGAGCTACTACTAAGTAAATATTTTCTTTCAAGAATCTCCAGAAGAAAAAAATCTAATGGATTTATATCTGGAGATCTAGGAGGCCATAGTACGGGTCCAAATCCTCCAATCCAACAGTCGGGAAATGTTCGATTTGGTAATGTCACTTGTCTACTCATTTGTTTTTACCTGACTTCGTTTTTGATGAAGTGTAAGCATTATAAATGTTGGATCTTTGTTTTTTGTAAATAACTCTGTAACCATGTACATAACGCAATTTTTTTATTCCCACGTTTTAGTTCGTTTTAGCCCCCGATTCATATTCTGAAAGGACGGCGTCAATTTTGAGACACCCTGTATATAGACTTTGGTATAATGTACTATTTTTCGAGTTTATTTTCACCACTATATTGGCTAGCGACACGAAGAAACAAATATATTCAATAAATCACAGGTGTTAAGTACCTACCTAATTAGATTAGATGTAAAAGTCAGTCAGAGACGGTTTTGCTTCACATAATCGTACATTCTCTCACATCTTTTGGTTTTCTGTTAAAATGAAATGTTGAAACACATGAACCAATTCAACAGTCCAAACATAGTCAAATTGTTTTTGAAATGTAAGCATTAATCGGAGAATTACAACATCTAATTCGTAACATATTTCCGAAGAATTGGAAAATGTGTTGTTTTTTTCAGGTGTATAGTCCTGGTGATTAAATTTAAAGAAATACGACCGCTGAGATAACTATTCCATAGCTTATAAGAATAATATACTGGATACAGGGAAAGGAGTTTATGATACAAAAAATTGCAAGATCTTTTCTATTCATATTAAATAAAGATCATGAATAGTAAAGTTGAGAGTAAGATTAGCGTTCAGCCAGACATGACGTTGCAAAATAATCAATTACTATAAAGAGTAGTATTCATGATGATATTGAGATGGCCTATATATCAATGGAAGTGGTGCTATTTTTCATAAGAAGACTCAAATATGCAATTCCCATGTTATTGTTCAATGGATTTTCACATTTATAATGTTTCAAAATACAATTTTTTATGATTTTCATATGATTTAATAGTTACGGTTCCGGAGCAATAATGGACATCGTGGTTTAAATTCTGGACATGTTCGCTGGAGTGCTGGATGTACCAATAAAATGCTATACACTCCAGCAAAACGCTGTCAACCGGCAATCTCTGTAATATTTTCCGGTTGTAGTTTTGGTTGTTTCTTCTGGTATTGAAAGAATGCAAAAAGCTGTGAATAGAGTTGATAATTGGTGGAAATAATAGAATAACAATCAATGTTCAGAAGACCACATAGGAAGTTACTATCACTGCACTTCTCTAGAGTATATTGATTGCGGTAAAAATCATTCGGTTTATAAAGCTAAGACAACCTGGAAAATGGACTCATCCAAGGCAGAAGTTGGTTCAGTACCCGGAATTGTAAGGCTAGAACAATGGATACAATAAGCCTACCTGAAGACGTTAAAACTTACCAAGTGTAAGCCATTAACCACTCATTAGATTGAAAGGTAGGTTAGGGCTCACCGTTTAATCGTTAATTTCACAAATAGCTCTGAAAGCACTCGATTTCACAGAGAAAAACTCTTAGCTAGTATGGAATTGCATAGGAATATGGCCACAAGAAAGAGGGTGACACTCCAATCTCTAGAGTCCACTACTTATAAAATCAATACAGAAGCATGCGAAACAGTTCAATCAAGCCAAGATTGACAGTAGACCTAGATAGCAAAGATAGGAAAACTGTCAACGAAGGAGGTATATAAAGAGGGCACTGTTAGCTTAATACCCAAAGGCAAAGCACGCAAAGCTAATAGGGTTGACAGAGGAAGCTTTGTGCAGATTCTGTTACCTGGAGGAGAAAGCTACAGAGCACAAAGTATAACATTTCGATTGCCTGGCGAATATGCTTCCTGTACTAGGCGATGAGAAGTCGCCTGCAAAAAAATTGAACTCTCAGGCTAAGAGAACCACAGTAGATACAAAAAGGTTATTGTTAAGGAAACTTGAAAGTTTTAAATTTTTGCCACGTAACACACATCATTGGCTCATTGGCGCATGTTTGAGGAAAAAGTTTACATGCCAATGGTTAGTATATCAAGAAGCTTCACACGGCGAAGGAGCACTTTTCAATATAAAACCAGTGAAATATCACAAAAACCGAGTGATTAAAGTGTACCGTAGCATATCCTCCACCATCCCAGGCGCTTGGATACGGACAGCAAATATAGTATCACCGGGTAGGAACTTTATAGTTTTTTCTTCTTACACTGTACGTTGATAATGTGTTACATTTTATGAAATTAATAGGAATACAGTCCACCAACATTTTTCATATTTTCTGCTTTAACAGTTATAGTAGTCAAATTTTATCTTTAATCTATCCAGCGTCTCTTCGATGAAATTGACCGGGTTCAACGTTTAAGCATTGCACAAATGTGCATTTTTCAAATAAAAACCAGTCAAAGAGTACCTAATGCATTTATGATGTTGGCAATAAGTTAAGCAGCATTCGGACTCATACGGATTATTTCTCGCAAAAACCTGGAATATAACCTAGACCCTCCAATTGGTCCAGTTATAAAATTCCTACTTTAATTCCAGAAGCTTGATATGTCGTCTAAATAGGCCACCAGTTCACCTGGAGGAGTATTGACTGGCTATAATGTTTGTACAGCTAAGTGCCTTCTATCTCTCATGGTGTTTCAATAACCAAGCTAGAAGTTCCTTATCCACCTTATTCAGTTGAGTTTTTATATGTAGGTATCCTTAAATAAATCTTGATTTTAGTCGATGTTATTTGTTTTTCTAGCCAGCCATGTGATACTATAGAAAGGTTACGAAAAAACAATGAAGTTTTCTTTAGAGCATTCTTTAGCTAGCTGGCCAATTCGCTTCGTCAATCACCTCATGCCCCGGTACCGATAAAAGAGACATAGTGTTGTCCATAACCAAGAGACTTTAGACTTAGTGGTTGGATAGCAGATCATGACTGTTAATGAATATTTTATTTTTTTGTTCGGTATATCATCTACTGATATCGTCCAAGGATGAAAAACATATATTTTTTTCCTAGGTCCGCTTATATCAGATCCCAGTACCATGATTTCCTCTCTCAACAACCAATTCAAAGAAAATGAAGACATGGTGATGTCATGTCATGTGATGAGTAACAATACCATGAAAAAGGACAGAACAAAAGTTCGTTACTGGAAAAATAATTGTATGACGTAATGAAGATGATCCCCCACCCACCAAAAATTACGATGGATAATGTGAAATAATATCAACCATTATTATCTAGTAATATGGAAATACATAATTCACAATATTCGGATATCAAAATGTTGTACAATAGAACAATGATATTTGTTAAACAATATGTCATAGGTTTTAGAGGTAAAAATATGTAAGAGATATATTTAGACAATCTAATTCATGACATTGGTTTGAAATGTATTGAGCTAGTGCTAGCGCATAAACCTTTATTGAAAACCTGGTAGAGAGATAATATAGTTTTATCAAAATACATGAAGAAAAAGTACCTGAAACAAAAACATTTCTGGATGAATTTCCATGAATTTTGATTTAGTCTAATCCCCAATTATCCACATATGGATAAATATCTTTACCCATATCTTTACCTATGACTAATGTAGGAAATGGGCTGAAAACACACAACACACAGCCTTAGTGAATAGTTATCACGCACACTTTGTTTTTCGTGAACAAAACGCACAGTTGATAAATATAAGATACTGTTTAAAAGTGGAAGTAGAAACGAAAATTCAACTTTTAAATTTGAGGATGCTATAATATACAGGGTATCCCATTTAAGGAATTGGAGTACCATGGCATATCTAACAAATTAAGTTTGTTGCAGTGCTAATGTTAAAAAAGCGATCCAGTTGTCATACCATTTACTATGTAGTCGTTGCAGCTAACGTAATTATAACTTTGAATTACATTATTTTCACGGATTTAAACAATCACTGCGTTCGTTATTCACGTCCGATCATTCTTTTTAGTCTTAATCGTTCGCTTATTCCACTCAGATCAGTCGGATGTAAATCTATTTGCTCGGAATATTTTGATCTACGAGAAGGAATAATCTGTTTATCTATTAGGATATGAGGTTACGTTGTAGTCAGTCATGCATTGCCACTTACAAGACTAATCTAAAATGCTAAAAGAACGGAAACATCAAGCAAAAAAAATCATAGTTCGGAAATGAAAGAAATGAGTGGTTAAAAGTTTGCTTATACTGTTTGGGCCGTTCGTTAATAGCAATTTGCTCAGATTAATCTGTGATTACGTGAGCAAAAATCGGTCGCCTCTGCGATGCGAATAACGAACGCAGCTATTGTTTATATTTGTACAATTGATGGATTTATTTATCCCCATATTGCAGTGGATCGCATTGTAGTGCTATCCAGCGGAACTTGTAGGTCTGAGGTAAAAAAATAGGTTACTATTGAGGGTAGTTTATATGGCACAATCCACATATCACTCACTTAATAATGTCAATGTTGCCATGCTCCAAATTGGAAACATGAAATAAAGTTATTTTATTTTTATTGCGCTGTTAACAATTTGTTTATAATGGAAGTGATGGCTGGCGATAATAGATAGATATTGTTTTTAAACAATATACGCAACTGTGAAGAATATTGAAACGTACCTGAATAAAAACATATATACAGCTTAATTGGAGATATCCGTGATGCTTTTGTTTCATTTTCTTTGGATATAAAAGAGATGAAAGCACATACAAAAATTAGGATCACCTAATATTTTTTATTCAAATAATATCACAAAAACATTTATAATTGAAACATGGCAAGATAGAGATAGCTAGATAGATAGACAAGAGATAATAGATAGACCAATTAGAGTTTCTGATTTCCTAGTTTTCTACCTACCACTCAACGCTTACTTATACCTACTTACAGCACGTGTCGCTAGTCTATCAACCTTACGGACCAACCATTCCACCGTTTTTCATAATTTTGAACTAAACGTCAAAATGATAGTGAATGGAATATTTCGTCATGAATTAGGAAAAGTGTTTGTTGCTCATGCTACTTAATGCTGGAAATTCCTGACGACACTTCATATTTCTAAGTCCACCTGTAGAGCAATAGCTGCTTGTATTACTAGGGAAGAATGTGCAACATTTTTTCCTGCAGGATCATTCAGTGGAGAAAAATACACTTTATCTTTGTGTAATCTTTCCTCCCACCAGCTTATTAGATTTTTTTTGAATTATTATTTATTTTGTTGACTTCAGCCCATTGGTTATATTGTAAATACTATTTTTCATAACTATCTTATGATTTTTTCAGTAATAAGGTTAGTGGCGACGTATTTGTGAGTTGGGAAAGGTTGAAGTGAAGCTATTATTAGTTGAAAAGTTATAGAATACATGATATACAAGATGTTGTTAAGAGTACAGAAAAATTTGATTTTTAAATTCACAGGTTTCATCATTTACAACATAGTGAAAATAAGATGTAAGAAAAGTACTTCACCTGCCTAGTGAGGGAAATGGGAACTTTCTTTCTGATATAAGGAAGGGAATGCTGTACTTTCTACAGGGGTAAGAGGAAATAGCTATTTGAATAACAGGGTGAGCAAAGTGCTGCTTTTTCTCCAGGTGATGTAGTTTAATCATTCAAGGAGGAAAAGCCATTTCATTTCCATGTTTAACATATTATTTTTTCGCCTCTATCAAATAACAACTTATTTTTAAATGATTTATTTATCAAGTAACAAAATAACTAAGAAGTAGATACAGTCACGTTATCTTCATTCTAATTTTTAATTAGAGGGATTTTGTTAATTGATGTTAAATATGCAGTTTTGAGCAGTTGTTATTTGGATATCACTAGAAGGGAGAGCCGGAGCAGGGAGAGGGAGCAATGGGAGGAAAAGTATACTTTTTTTAGTAGATGTATCAATACTAAATTAATTTAAATTCTGGATATGTCATAATCTATGTAGAGGGAAGAAAAATCTTCTCCGCTTTTCACAGTACACTAGCTTTTCAGTACTGTTCAATTTTAGAATAGGATGGTAATAGGATAATAATTGGTAATCAAGCAGCAGAAGAGCTCCTGCACTTTCATGAAGATAAGTTGGTCCTCATGCTTCTTTTCAAACTTATCTATCTCTTCGGTAACACATGGTGCTCCAATATGCCTGTAAATATCTGCATTTCTACATTGTATGAAGCATTAACGGCATGCCTTATTTTATTCTGGAAGGTCTGAGTAATTTTTGTTCGAGGGAAAGGAGAAAGATGTACCCAAATATGGCAACTTTCACAGACCATCCCAAAGTGTATTCTGAAGAAAAGAAATTCCAGATATGAACTACCATTGAAATTTCCTGGTAATTGAAAAGGACCCATTAAATGAATCCCAAAAATTTCACTGCAAACATTTTTCATTCTCAGTGTATGTGTCTATTTGACTGAGAATGAGGCTTTTCATACTCCTCTACGTCTTAAAGTGGCTTCATCAGTAAAAAGGATATTGCTAACAAAATTGTTATTTGCATTTGTCCTATCCATAATAAATTGTGCAAACTTCATTCGTCGAGTAAGATCTGTAAGTAGCAAGTTCTGAACTGGAGTAGAATGGTGAATTCTCGAGCAATCATTTTTTAACATCCTGAAAACTGAAGCCTGGCTCATTCCAGCTATTGCTAGTACTTGATTCAGGATCATTAGCAATTCTCACTCATACATCATCCTCCTGATTTACTTACTGTACTTAATTATTTTTTTAAAGTCCTAGATTCTGCTATGTATGGAATTGTTCAGTTTCCGCTAATCGGTCGGAGCTAAAGGCATTTAATGGAGTTGTCTCTGACTTAGTAGAAGGAAGGGAAACAAAAAACCTTTTAGCCTTCAGTTAAAATCACCCCAGTATACAGACAAATGTTAAAAGTGCTTAGCGTTAATCTCCTGACGATATGCAGTTCTGTTATTGAATTTCTGAAATAGCCTTTCCAGTAGGTACTTCATTGATTAGTTCACAATCATCGATAACCCTCCAAGTCAATTATTTCAAAAATTGATTGCCCCCAATAAGGAATTTATCACAATTTGCAGCCATAGATTATTGTATAGAACTTCCATTTGTGTCCGTGTGATATCCAAAATAACCATTCATTTGTAGAATGGTTGTTTTGTGCATTGAAATTCAAACGACAATAGCACTGACTCTGAACATCTAAGCAGATAACCAGTTGTTAAGGCTAGGAGTTGTATACGAAAATAAACAAAAATCTTATTGTTTTGTATATAAAATAATTTTCTTTTTTATTGACATTTTTTGTAATAAATCTGAAATCTCAATATTTCCTGAATAGTTGAAGGTATAGGATATTGTACATGAATTATGTCTAGAATTTTCTGCAAAAGCCAAATTTAAAATTACAAATCGACATTTATTCGTTATCGAATATACTATCTACCGGCAAGTCAATAACCTTTTCTCATCAACGGCGATTGTTTCCCCTCTCTGTGCGATTCGCTTCTTCCACTTTTGCAGCCGGAACTCAGTACTGGTTTAATACTCGAACACCTAGTTTGGTAGTCATTGGTCCAATGTATGCTTGTCAGTTATATTTAAAAAATAAATCCATGTTCCCTTCCAAAAAACTCGCGATCTGATATGAACGCGAACAAACAATATGTCGATTTACATAAAAAATGAAAGTTGGGTTGAAATAAATAAGTTAAAAGGCCATGTTTAAAAATAAAAGCATTTCAAAATTTTTTTAATATTGTGTGCTTCTCCGCATACACCATTTATATTGGGAAAGAGAATGCTCTGAGGCATAGTGTTTCGAAGACGATAACCACGAGACAACATACATTTCGAATACAAATTACTGATGTTAAGTTTTTTAATACGAGTATTATTACAAAAATTGGATGAAACATATTGGAACTCACCTCTTGGCTCTTTCCAATTTTTGTTGAATATATGCAATTTGGCGTCTCTCATCCGCAGTAATATCTTTCAAACTGATTATGTGGAATGGTGCATATATTGACGATCGTACAGCATAAGTGGTAGTGATCACATATGAAAGGGAAATCGTGAAGAACAGCCACATTTCAATCTGAAAATATAAAGTCTATATTGCTTTCGTTTTCAAAACAAATACCAAGCGAATTTTAATCAGGGTATGTGTGAAGTTACTTATTATTTCAATTAATTATTTTGTGGGCGGCAATGAAGACTAGAGAGTTATTTTGTTGTGATAAATTGCTATATTCACGAAAATTTGGAGATTCAAACGTACAGGCAGCAACCTACCGAATCGCCATACTTCTATTTAAACTTTTAAGTTTCCCGTGCTTCTACCCGTATTGCCATCTCGTACTCGGTTTGAGGTTATCGGAATTGATATGGAAATGGAATTCGACTTTTTCAAACATAACTATCCATTATATATGAACTTTGTTCTTTTTTTTTTCGTTTCAATTACCGCCGATTTTAAGTCCTGTCTTTTCAAATTTGCTCTTTTTCTTCTTCTTCTAATATTCCATATTCGCATTTTCCATATTACTTTCGTTTCATGATTATTTGTCAATTTTTTGTTTTGCTAATTTTTTTGTCGTTTTTTCCCAAACTCTTGTCCATTTCCGTGGCTCTTGTCATTGTCGTTGTAGTTGTAGTCTTTTTATGACCTCTTCTTTTCTATTTCCTTTACTGTCTTATCTTCGTTGATATATATTCTACTTGCAGTGTTTTTCAACTTACTTGCTTTCCATAACATTTCCTTTATCTGTATAATTTTCAAATTCGGCTAAAAGCAGCATGCTGGAGGAAAGCTATGGCCAAATTATTGAAATTTATCAATGGTTAAGTATATTCGGTATGATGATTTTTTATGCAAATAAATTCTAGAAATATTCAAGTATTATTCTCGATTAATCGGTATAAACATTATTATTTTTGTTTTGATACTATTGGTCGATTCGAGTGTTTCTCATCACGATGGGCTGTCAGGATCGTTCAAAAATAGGAAGATATCAAATGAAACAGGTAACATTTCGTTAGAAGAATAGTATATTATTCAACGAGCGTGTATGATTACGAATGATTACGAATGATTACGACGTTCGCCTGCGGCTAACGTCACAAACTTCATTCTCATGAGTAATAGCCATTACACGAAAGTAGAATACTATACTTTTTCTATGACTGCGAGTGTTCACCTATCAATTCAAACGAACGAGATATTTAGAGAATATTTTATTGAATAAACTGAATGCTTTATGTCAAACAATTCCATTTTGAAAGCTACAATGAAAATTCATTTATTGTTTACAATATTGATGGTGAAATTTGAGCAGTTGAATTCGTTTTCACTTTCTGTATCCATTCTAACAAAAAGTCAGCTCTAAATCACCTTCGGTAGGTAGGTATAGGTACTGTCAAAGAGTCAAAGTCAAATTATGACATTTCATGGCGAGTCTGATTCAAACATTACACCGAAGATAGTCGTGTGTAATGGCATTCTTTGACGGTGATTGGCCAGATAGTGTTGTGTAATGGATCATTACACACGGGGCGTGGCTTGTTTTGTGTAATGCATCCAGTTACTCAACAAAAATGTTACATAAAAAGGGTCTATTTCTCAACAGTCATAGAAAAACAACTTTACATCACAAATTTTTGTGAAATAAATAGGTAGGTCGGCTTCATTTTCAATATTAAATGCAATTCAATAATTACATTGCATGTGGATATTTTCTCTTCAAAGTTGTATTGCTAATTTTAAAATGAGTTTATTAAGAAAAATGTGTTTTTAAGTGAAAGCTGCTGTAAGATCACAACCACTTTAGATATCAATAAAATATAATCTTACCACTGAAAGTGAAAAGAAACGAAAGTTGCAATTCATATATGACTCAGTTTATGGTCTAATCTTTATAGTGGTTTACATATTCTAGTTTCCAAGCCAGATCAAAGTGAAAGAAAAACTCGAGTTCCTGGACACACGGGACACACACTTGTTATCACTCGGGGGAGAGTGACATAATATTATGTGAGTAATAACATTAGTTTAGACATCACGGTTCACGACCTAGTCTTGGCGATGATGTGTATAACTATTATGGAGACCAAATAATAAGATCTGATACCAGAACAGACATTGTATACAAATGCTGGCGACCACTGTGGCCGTGTGGGTACACGAGGTTAGATTATATACACTAGTATGGGTCTCGGGCGGGAAGCGTAAGAATGAAGTATATAATTGTAACAAATTTTTAATAACCAAGATCGGATATGGGAATTAACTTATATCAATAGAAAAGTCAGAACACAAGCTTTAGCATGGTCCAGTTATTAATTTTCAAAAAATGAAGAACAGGCGACAATAAGTATTTAGGTTTTCTCCGGTGTGATCAATTTTCCTGATTTCTGAAAAATTATTGGACTTTATCAAAAATCAAAAAGTACATCGCAAACTCCACAAACACCAAAAAATGTGAATAAACAAATAAATTTTTTAGAACGCAGGGAAGATAATAAAAAAAATTCTGAGACCATTCAAGACCTCCTAAGGTTCCATTATATAAAAAATGATTTTTTTTTAAATATGAACAAATTAATGAAACAGAATCAAAATCTTGTGGAAAAAACCTCTACCGCTTTTTAAACTATTTTTAGCAAGTACGCTTACAAGTTAATGCCTACAGGCAGAGAAGCAGCCTGAAATGAGTGGACTTTTGGTCTCATTATCTCAAAAACTATATATCGAATTTTCGAAAAAAAAAATGATAGGGACCTTTTCTGTAGAAAAAGAGCTTATCTTCATTTTTTGTCTGGGTTTCAACCAAATAATTACTGATTGCTAGAATGAGCACTTGAAGAAAACTTCCTGACAGCTGGACTACATTAAGATATTATCATAAAATGTTGAAATGTGGTATATGCTTATATTTCCAAAAAAGCAAATTCTATTTAATAGAAACTACCAGATTTTTATTTCAATGTCAGATGATAATTTTCACCGATCGTGAGAAAAGTGACACTACTTCGACCTTTTTTTATGCGCAAAGCTCAACATTCCAGAATAGTGGGCAGTTGCTTGGCAATTGAAAAATAACAGTGCGGTAATATTCTTACCGCACTGCTGTAGCTTTTTATAATGTTACAAATGGATTATTACGATTACGATTATTATTAAGAATACGAATACGACAAAGGGCGAGTTGTATCAAACGCCTAAACTCGGTTTAATGTTGACTGATGTTTAGACTGATGTAATTGTTGATTATAAATACATCAATAAAGACACAGTCTAAACATCAGTTATCATTAAACCGAGTTTAGGTGTTTGATACAACTCGCCCTTAATGTCTAGTTTGGATTGAAGTTAGTGGTGCTGTAATATACTGTAGTCAAGTGAAGGGTTTGAAGGATGCATATATTTGATAGTGACCTGTTTGAACAGTGTGACGTGAAAAACTTTCTGCAAGAAAATGATTGTCTATTAGCAAATAGGAGCTCTTTACTTCAAGATGTCAATAAATTCAAAATTTGAGTGAGCACTTCACAATTTTTTCAAGGAATAAACTGACAGAAGAAGAAAAAGGGAAGAAAAAAATTGGAAAGGATTAAATTATACAAAATATAAAGTGACTGTTGTCCTATTGCTATGTTACTTTTGGTTGAATGAAATTCTGAATTTGATACAATACTGATACCATATTTTGTGGTTTGGATCATTACCAAATTGCTGGAGAATTTTATACAAATCCAATGATTGGAGTTGTAATTAAAATCTATTGCTTCTGTAGAAACTTTATTTTATTCACCCAGTTGAATAATTGATAGAAAAGATGAAAACCCCATTTTATAAATACCTACATAATAGATAGGCATGTAATAATAGGCGAGTGACATAAGAACCTGAGTGAATAATAGCCATTATATGCTAGTAGAGAACTATACTTTGCCTACGACTATGAATTATCTGTTTAGGGTCAACAAAAACATTTTTCAATAAAACTATTGATCGATTATCTATTAGATTTTTACCAAAAATAACTCTTAAACAACGGAAATTAGGTACTGAGATTAAATTGTAAAGTTGAAGAGAAAAAAATTCAGTATCCGTTGATGAATATTTATACAAGGTGTCCCATTTGAAAAAACTAAAATTACCTACATTCAAGTTTTTGGAATGTGAAATTCATTCAGGACTACACTGTTCAGAATAAAAATTTCAAAGTGAATCTCTTGTCTCTGTACGTTGTAAATTCCAAAGCTTTAGCTCAAAATTTTATAAAGTTGTGGTTTTTCAAAAAGTGATGTGCGAACTCAAATTCTTTGAGAAAAAGGTGGTTGTCTCCGAAATGGCTGGGAGATTTTCAAAAAAAATTGGGTATGTACAGTATACTAACTTTTCCGGTTCCTAAAAGCTTAGAAAAAGTATGGCATTACATTTGGAAAAAATTACGTTATTCGTCCAGTTTACTAATGGAACACCCTGTATACATGAGAATAATTTTGAAATGTTCGTTTCTAACAACCATTTCCATATACCTTTCAAATAAATATGTAAGTTTTGTTCAATAAGAGTTATGGAGCTACGACAGAGGTTTGCCGGACCCTGTACCTACATTTTTGTTAATCTTTTGTCAATCACTGTAGTTTATTACATTCATATATCTTATTACTTCTTACGTTATTTAACGAATTTTATATTGAATAGTTATTCCACTCTACTCACCATTTGTGATTTAAAAAATATAAAAAAAAAATGGATTTGTTATTTTGGTGCAACGGTCCACCCTCTATACTTCTAGACGACTCATGCAGATGATAGGATTATCAAAAAAAAATTTATTCATCGTTTTTTTCAAACATAACGGAAATCAAAATAACAATAACAGTGCAACTAATCACTAGCGAGCCACGTTTATGCCTGTATGTCCTTAAAATGTGTTGGATTGCTCTTTCCATTGATGAGAGTAGAGAAATATTAGGTTTATCAATCGATGACTCCTTTTCACCACCCCATATAGCGACGATGAGGAATCTCTTCCCAGCGAAAGTAAAAGCTGACCTTTGCTTGCTTAAATACTTCCACCGAAGACCGTAAGTACCCTTTTCGAGGGTTATGAAATTCCGACTTTCCAATATTATTGAAAGATGACGTGGCGTCCCAACCGCTGGAAGCATGTATCAAAAAAATTATCTCAAGAGCAGATTTCATGCTTGAAACTATTAGAAGAGTAGGTATGGTTTTGCCGGTGTCTTGCCGTTAGCTGGTTTGCAGAAAAAAAATTTGTCCCGTGCATGTCCGATCATTTAAACCCAAAGATCAATATCTTTGCCGACGATTTCAACGAAGTCATAAATCGACGCTTCATCAATTGCCGTGGTTACAATGACCGTACTCAAAGGCCCGTCCTACTTTAACGGCGAGAATTTTTAATTAAATTGTCTTTATTTTGGCCAATGCAAGAAAATTCTCCTGGCTGATCTTCGAAACAGTTCTTTCATTGAATGTGAACTCTGTTAATTAGTTCTCCCTGGAACGTCGTACTATTTCCAAAGTTTTGGATCTCATGTCATTCAGATAACCGTCTTATACAATTGTAGCATTTTTTCCAAGCTGTTGTTGCATGTAAGAGATAATTTTTTCAGACTTTGTAAGACCCCCAACAATTTTGCGCAGCAGGAAACCACCATCGATAATGTGGCTGGTTGGAAAATGACCGTGTTCTTCAACCACTCTACCCACACGCCTATTTATGTCTTAGCGTGAGGAGTGCTACACGTACTGTACAGCACTTAGACTGTAGCAGTTGCTGATATTTGGTAGCTCAAATCAGTATCGTAGTATAAGGCTAAAAGACATTCGCCACAATAAAAAGTCTATCATTTAGCAACTACCATAGGTCGTAAAGCTACAGTAGTTGATGCCTCATTGACTTCTGTCGATAGAAATTGAGACACTTCCAGAATAAAAAGTTATAAATAAAATATGACTACACTAGACTACAAAATGTTGATCTCAAAACTTGTCCCGCGCCCAACACAGTAAATATAACTTGAAAACGTGAATTAGATAATGGAAATATGTAAACTAATCAAAAGAAATTAATTCGACCTTTCGTTTGAAAAATTCACTGACAATCCACTGACATTTTCGGGACATTAGGTAGGCAGTGATATTAGTTATTTATGAACCAAGGGCGCAATTAAGGTGTTTGCGGCCCGCCGCGTGGAAATTAAAGCACGAGGCGCAGCCGAGGGCTTCAAAGTCAAACAAGCAACAAAACTGGTGGTTGTTTGTGAAAATTTGACACACAAGCAAAATCAAAATAATAGACAGCTATGCATAAATTACCATTAGAAAATGCGGCCTTAGCAACCAAACAAACAATAAATTATTTTTGTAATATATTGTTGTGTGTGAAAATGGATTCATCCAGCGAAAATGAAAGATTCCTACCAGAAAAGATTATGGAGTCAGTAGCAGAGGCCACATCAGAATTATTACCAACAAAGTCGAGAAGCAAGTACATGCAAGAATTTCAGAAATTTTCAAATTGGTGCAAGGAGCAAAACGTAGATGGTTCCCTGAATACGTGCTACTAGCGTATTTTTGGGAAATATCCAAAAAATATAAAAGATCGACTCTCTGGACAATTTATTCCATGCTGAAAGCCACCCTAATTATTGAGACGAATTTGAATATCAGCAAATTTGGAAACATAGCATTCATTAAGCGTAAAGCTGAAAATCAAAAACCGAAAAAGTCGAAAATTCTCAACAAACAGCAAATTGAAACTTTTATCCTGAATGCCCCAAATAAATCATACTTAATGACTAAGGTATGTATCTACTTTAGGTAAAATTAAAGCTAACAATTTCAGAAAAAAAAACTATATTAATTTTTCAAAAAATTAATACATTTTATTGTTATACAGGTCGCCCTAATGATGGGAGGGTATGTGTATAGCGCATGTCGCAGAGAAGAACTGACGAATTTAACACTCGATGATATTGAAGATTGTGGCTCTGTTTTGATTGTCAAAGTGCGAGAAACCAAAACGAAAGTCACCAGAACATTCACTGTCGTAAACTATGAGTTGAATTTCCTTGAGTTGTATCGAGAATATGTAGTTCTCCGTCCTCCAAATACAAACTACAGAAGATTGTTTATATTTTACAGAGATGGCACCTGTGGAAAACAGTCTGTGGGAAAAAACACCTTTGGAATGCTGCCATCGAAAATTGCTACGTTTTTGACCCTTCCCAATCCAATTTTGTATACTGGCCACTGCTTCCGCCGTTCGTCTGCCGCACTTTTAGCCGATTCCGGTGCAGATATTACCAGCCTGAAACGCCACGGTGGATGGAAGTCCTCTTGTTGCAGAAGGATATATTGAGGACTCTATCCAACAGAAGGTTAATTATAACTGCTGAAAAAATATTGGGAAGGGACGTAGCCAAGAGCAGTAATAATTTAAGTTCTTATTGTTCAGAAAATGTCAATATTTTAGAAAATATCAATTATTCTTTTTCAAACACTAACACCTCGACCAACAGCAACAATTTACCTTCTATATTAGTATCTTATTGTAAATAATGTAAAATTGGAATTAATATATCAAAATTGGAAAAAAGTATTTGAAATTTTTTACTGGTATTTATTCAACTGTTTGACACCTGCATGGTGGCACATTGTGGCATGGCGGGCCGAAAAGTATCAAATTGCGCCCGCAAATTAGGGCGCAAATAGGTACTTTGTGGCCCGATCGTACATAAAAGTTTATTAATTATTACTGAAAGATCATCGATTTTAAAATAGAATGATCTTCCACTGGTTTGAGAATAGAGTTCTCGAACAGTGGCAATGTCTGTCACCAGGATGTAAATTTTCTGCCAAAGATTCGAAGGCATCGTATAATAGCGACTTTGTTCCTGTTTGCATTCGGTCTTTGCTGAACAAAGGCAAAGTATTGCCAATAAAAAAAAGTACTTTATCTTTTCTTGTGAAGGATCCGAAATCCGCCCCCAGTCGCAACCAATTTTGCTGGCGCAAATACAATCAATGTTCTTATTTGTGAAGATTCCTGTGCGATGGACATCAAATATTTTTTCTCAGGAAACGGATCATGACCCGCGAGCCATATGCTAAGTTTCTCAATTATAATATATTTTTTTAGAAAAATTTTCTTAATAAACATCATTTCGGTATTTCTCAAGATGAGTAGCTGTCAAGAGAGTCACACAATGTATTCCTCCCATTGCATGAAACGTCAAGGGTGTTTATGCTGAGATCCGCATTTTCCAACACTAAGTGACTGAATGAATTCTCTAGAATGTCACTTTCAGCCCGATGCATACATGAATTCTCGAACATTGTTATTCCTCAATACGATGCGGAGAAGCTAATTGCCAATACTGATGAGATTTGATGAGACACCTTGAATCCAATTTTTTGTGAATGAAAGTCTCGACACCTAATTGGAGCGGAGAGGAAAACTAACGAGGGCGTACAGCTGTTGTTATGGTGTGAGCTGTCGCTGCTCTTTTTTTTTACTTTTCCAATACACCACGTTTGTTATTTATTATCATTGTAGCAAGAAAAATTTGGAAAGCTTCATGATCAGCGACTTCCACATCTTTTACGAATACAACCGATGAGGGGTAATTGTTCTTACCGTTAAAGACACCTCTACTATCCTCACGGTCTATCGTAGCAACTTTAATCTTCCTTCACGTTAGGCTTTTTTTTCTCCGTACCATTTCTCCCAAAGTATTTTGAAACAGATATTTCGAAAGCACACCACGCAATCACGTCCCTGGCTCCATACTTGGCTATCAAATATGTTCAAGTTGTTCTGTTGTCTCCATTTATTTGGTCTATTAACTTCATAGGAAATTGACATTGGGCAGGATTTTCATTCAGAAAAGAGTGAACTTCTTCCATAGTCGTCTACTTTGTTCTCCGTAGGTGGTTCTTTGTACAGGCTATTTAGATTCGTTGTGAATTAAACATTGATTTTTAAAATCAAAAGTGGACAGGCACTTCTTTAGGTTTTGGTCCTTGCGATGGAAGTGCACTTCGGGAAGCAATCGATGCTAGACGTTGATTTCCATATTTTTTGTAGCACTAACTGTCAACATTTACTGAATTAATATTTTGTAACATTTCTTGATGCTTCCTCCATACGTCCTTTTTACGATCGCTGCTAAAAATGTTTAACAGCTCTCTTTTCAGTCACATAAATGCCTTCTATCAGAGGTTTGATGAAAATGAAGCAATCACGCATTTTAACAGAAATTTTTCAAAAATTTTATGTAACGGGCTAAGCCCCGGTAAAATATCACCCGAATAAAGTGGCCTATATAACGGAATCTTAACTGCAGACTTTGTGGTATGACTGTTAGAAACTACACTAAGATAGACAAAAAATAATCGGACTAAATGTAGTATAGGACAATAAGCTACAGGCTGCGTGTTCCCGAAATAAGAATGGCTCACAAAAAGGAAAAAAAAGTTTACAAAACGGTAATTATTTTATTTTTACGTTTATCATATTGCTAGTACCGCAGCATTAACATAATTTGGTCAAAAAGTAAAATAATTTACGATCAAGAAATTATTAAGACTAATAGATTTTCGAATGAAGTGATTAAAATCAAAAAGTACCCAAAGCATAAGACATTGGTACAAACTAATTTCTAAAAAAAGATTTGGAATAAGTAAAATTTTGCCTAAATTTTACGAGATTGTGGTGAAAGTGAAATTTGAATTTAAATATAGCATCATCTATTATGGACAAATTTCACAAAGTAAGAGTTTTAAACAATCATTAAAAGAAGGAAGTAGGTATTTCATCTGTAGTAGAAAGTCGATTTTATAATTCAGTTGAACTAAACTGAATGATAAAGTCCTCTTATCAGTCCTCTTTTATGTTTAAAAATAACTTTCAATGTGTGTGATGCAGTAACATAATACTACTTCACAGCTAGGTAATTATTGCAAAAACTAATTGAAATGTCTGTCTTCATTTAGTTGATATTAAAAAGTGAAAGTTTTCTGATCTAAATAAAAAATAAGTGGTCCTATTGCATAATACTTCTAATATATACTATAAACTGTGTAACTATAAACATTGGAAACTTTGATATTATAGTTTTATTTAAACTATTCAAGAGTTTCTCCTAATGGAGCTATTAAGTCAGTTTTCTCAAGTATATCTTAAAAAACCGCAACCTTCAAGCTTATAGCTTGGTACGTAGTATAACCCTGTAGTCATAAATTGTTCATCATGAAGTGCTCAACAAAAGGAAGAAGAAACGGTAAATTTGGTGTTATCATATTTGTCTCAGTTTTCTTACCAAGATTAAAATAATAAGGTGTGCTCTTGTTTCGGTTTTATTTTATTTTTATTTTCTATAATTGACTCATGACGGTGCAAATGTTATTTGTGAAACAATTTGAGTAATATTTGTATACTTTTGCAATGGAATTTGTAATCAATTAGTAAGGGCTGGAACAATTAATTTGTTGAATCCAAGCCACTTTGTGTAGAATACGCTATAAGGAAAAGCCGGAGAATTCGTCGTCGTTTTTTGAAGATTCGTCTACATTTTCCAATACGATAATGTATCAGTACTTCACAAATAAAATTTGATTAAATATTGCTTTTTCCAAAAAACAGGTAATCTTTTTCAGTGGATCATCAAGAAAATCGACGTATATTTATATGTCTTAAGAGAAATTGTTTTATGTGATTCAAGTCCGGATCTGCTTTAACAAATATCGCTTTTTTTACCAGTGAGTTGCATGTGCTTCTGAATCTGATGTAAACATTTGGTACTAATATCACCCTGGGGTTAAACCTAGAGCATGTCTACTCATCAGGAAAAATATTAATTATTTCTTGCTTACAGGCTTTTGCACTCCAGATGTAGTAGCCATCCAGATGTACTTACCGGAGAAGAATGGTATGACAAACATAGTCGCCTTCTCTACATACTTCCCAGGAGACATGGATACTGTACCTCCTCTTGCTATACGACGATTGATCGACTATAGTAAGAAGAACAGACTTCAATTAGTCATGGGCTGTGACGCCAACTCACACCATACATCGTGGGGCAGCACGAATATAAATCGCAGAGGTGAGTTACTCTTTGATTATATACTAGGGGAAGGGCTATCAGTTATAAATAGGGGCTCCGAACCAACCTTTGTAACTAGAAACAGATCAGAGGTGTTAGATTTAACTATCAGCTCAAACTTTCTGAGCAATAAGATACGACATTGGGCTGTATCTACTAAACCTTCGTGTTCGGATCATAGACATATTCAATTCAGCATTGAAATAGGCCAGAGGCCAGTGGTGGAATATCGTGATTCAAAAGCTACTGATTGGAGTGGATATAGAAATTCCCTTCAACGGTACGTTGGGGATGGTTTCACCACAATCAACAGTTGTGATGGGATAGATACTGCAGCGGAAAAGCTTCGCAATGCAGTGATCTCCTCATATCATGAAAACTGTCCACTAAAGACTAAAAGAGATAATCGCAACTCTATTTGGTGAAACAAATGCCTAGAAAAGCGAAGAAAAGAAGTTGGACGACTATTTAACCGAGCTAAAGAGTCAGGCAACTGGGAGCTTTATAAAACTACTCTGACAAACTACAATAAGGAAATCAGAAAGGCAAAGCGAGAGTCTTGGAAAAAGTTCTGTGAGAGTATTTCTAATATACCTCGTAGTACTAGAATTCACAAGATTCTCTCTAAAGAGTCTATTGCCGAGATTGGGTGGATGAAGCGACCTGATGGCACGTTCACAACCTCTAGAGAGGAAACGTTGGAGCTTCTGATTAAAAATCACTTTCCTGGAAGTTTGACTCTGGATAACAATCGACCTCTGCCAAGGAAGTTATCACAGCACCGGCAGTGGAATGGGCAATCAAATCTTTTCAGCCCTTCAAATCTCCCGGTGAGGATGGTATATTCCCAGCTCTGCTTCAAAATGGACTGGAGCTACTTTTACCCATCCTCATTAAACTGTTTATAGCTAGTATGGCGTGGAATTACATACCACCCAGCTGGTTGGCGACTAGGGTGGTATATATACCAAAGGTGGGCCACACAGACCCACACCCTAAATCAGTCAGACCAATTAGCCTAACATCTTTCCTTCTTAAAGGACTTGAAAAAGCACTGGATTGCTACATCAGACGGGTTGCTTTATATAATTCCCCCCTGAGCATCCATCAGTATGCTTATCAAACTGGCAAATCAACAGATTTAGCGTTACACAACCTTGTTGAGAAAATCACACAATCCCTTAACAACAAGGAGATTGCGGTGGCCATATTTCTTGACATTGAAGGAGCATTTAACAATGCACTCCCGACCTCCATTGGTTCAGTTTTGACTGAAAAGGGCATCAAACCAACCATTACTGGTTGGATATATGCCATGCTCACAAATAGGACAGCCACTACATCTCTTCAGGACGAGACCATCAGCTTCAAGGTTTCCAGGGGATGCCCACAAGGCGGAGTACTATCTCCCCTACTGTGGTCTCTCTTGATGGATAACTTGCTTAGCGGTCTCGAAAGAGAAGGGGTAGAACTGCAAGCGTATGCAGACGACCTTGTTATCTTGGCAAGGACCAAGTCAGGAAGGGTAGCATATAATATCCTCCAAAAGACGTTGGACGATGTCTACAGCTGGTGTCAGAGGGAACAGATGTCTGTTAACCCTGGCAAAACTGTAATAGTTCCCTTCACTAGAAAAAGAAAGTTGGAGGATCTTCCACCACTTTCCTATAATGGTGAGGTTATTCCATTTGCAGCGGAAGTAAAATATTTGGGGATTATCCTAGATAAGAAACTTACTTGGAACGGAAAAAGTTATCCATAAGGCCAGACTATCTTTGTGGACATGTCGCAGGGTCTGTGGAAAATCTTGGGGCTTGGGACCTAAACAAATCTATTGGATATATGTGATGATCATTAGACCAATGATCACATATTGAGCTATTGCCTGGTGGCCAAAGGCTTTACAGCGAACGGCCCAAGCAAAGCTCTCTGGTTTACAGAGACAGGCTTGTCTGGCAATCACTGGTGCTATCAGCTCCACAACGTCAGCAGCCATGATAATCCTTCTGGACCTACCTTCTCTCCATATATTTTTGGAGAGAGAGGCTGGATGGACAGCATACAGAATTGTACATATTTCTAAATGCACAAATCAGTTGAAAGTCACAGTATTCTGGGAATGACCTCTGACATATTGCCTCCAACGGTGAACTACAACCTGCCTTACACCGTCCTAATTCCAAATAGAGATGAATGGGTCCTCCGTAAGGATGAACTATTAAGAGCAGACAGCTGTTGGTACACAGACGGCTCAAAAACACCCTCAGGCTCTGGTGCAGATGTATACGGGCGCAGACCTAAGACAGAAATGTCAACCTCTCTAGGATCCTATGCAACCGTATTTCAGGCGGAAATTTACGCCATTGTTTCATGTGTGGAAAGAGTGGAGCAAGCCAATCTCATACATAGAACAATAAAAATTTTCTCGGACAGCCAAGCGGCTTTAAAAGCACTTAGCTCTCGCCGTGTAACTTCGAAATTGGTTTTAGACTGCCAAAAAAGACTCTCCTCAATAGGAGAACTCAATAAAGTATTGCTGGTCTGGATCCCTGGCCATTCTGGCATGGAAGGAAACGAGAAGGCAGACTTTCTTGCAAGGGAGGGTGCCATATGTGTTTCTATCGGACCAGAACCTACAATTGGCATCGCAATAAGTTTTGCCAAACAAACACTAAATACCTGGACAGCAGGAAGAGCTTTAGACTTCTGGCATAATTTACCAGGATTGGTTCATTCAAAGGCTTTTATACATCCTTCGAAGTATGTCTCCAAACAAACGTTGGACCATAGCAGGCATGACCTACGTTGTCTAACAGGCCTTTTAACAGGCCACTGTCATCTGAATCATCATATGCTAAAACTTGGACTGTCGGAAGATCCGACTTGCCGTCTTTGTTTAGAAGATGATAAAACAGCAGAGCATATAATTTGTGCCTGCCCCGCCGCGGCTAGAAATATCATTCACCAAAAAAAATAATCGGCTTTGTTAAGAAGCTGAATCTATTTGATGAAATTTGAATAGGTGTGAGCCACAATAGACTCTTGTGAGTCGCAGTGGAGGGCCTTATCGACCCACTCACCACAAACCTAACCTAACCTATCACCTGCTTCTTCAAGATAAGTTTTTCCTGTTCTTTTCAACATTGTGAGTAATACAAAGTAAATAAATTCTATGCAGGGAACGTTACGGTAGCAAACATTGAATTTCATATGCGGTGACGTCACAGTCATAGTCTTCGCCCCTTCTCGGTATGCTTATTCAATTGATTGTATTATAAGAAATACATATTCTATTGAGATGGAATTTTCAGAATTATATTTTTATCCTTGGTACCTACTTGGTCTAACGAAAGTTAAAATTGTATTTAAAATTTTCAATAAACGAGCCCAATCATACACCCTAAGCGTCTTTACGTTTTGGTGCGAGAGATTGAGGTGTACCTCTCAACGAATTTCCCAAAAAACATGGGTTTCTTCTTCACTCTTCCAGTCAAATTCAATCAGACTATGATTTAAAAAACGAATTTGCAGAATTTGTGTTGGTAAAATGTTAAGATGATAATGCACAATTGTAGAATACTGAATTCAAATTTACGAAAAACGAAATGAATAATAGTCAAAATTGGCATAACTAGTGCGAAAAAAATAACACGCAGCAATAGCATCTACATGGTTTACAACAGCGATATGATCTTAATACATTTTTTATGGAAGCTTAAACGGTCGGAAATTGTGGTAACATAATAACAATTATTATAATTATTTTCGTGATATTAATTTAAAAACAAATTATCCAGATCGCAAACCATTGCAAGAATTTGGAAAAAAAATTTCCTTCCCAATGGAGTTCCTCCTCACTATTTCAGAATGACGTGAACCAATTTTCAGATGACATTTGAATATAGGTGGAATGGTCCTTTTCGGTGGCCTCCTTGTTTACCAGATATAACACCTTCATAATTTTTATGTAGGGCATAGGCTGCATGAAAAATCAGGTGCATTCTCAACCACTGACAACAAAAGAGGATTGTGAAGGTTGTATTCGAGATGCATTCATTTCTTTGCCTGCAGTAATAATTAGGAGGGCAAAAAACGATGGTATGATAAACATGCTCATGAAGATTCAAAGACGAAATTTTCAACACTTGCCATGAGTATTTGTAATTTATGTAAACTGTGTTATTTATCAGATGCGGCATAGAGATTCCTGTACAAAACTGTCAAACGCTAGATTACTTTTTCAACAAATAGCGTTCATAAAAAATAATAACAGATTTGGAAAGGTCGTTGAAAAAAAAGTTCAAATGCACTTTCAATTTTCTCAAATTCGTTCTGGCTTAGTGAAAAAATGGATAATTATGTTCAAAAAGTCGAAATCCAAAGCACTTGGAAGCATGGGAAATTTAAAACTTCAGACTGAAGTATGGCGGTTCGATTCGCCGCTGTGATAATTTTTTTCCACTTCTTTTTCACAATTTCTGAAACAAGTTTGCTTTATTTTGAATTAAATGTTTTTTTCAGTATTTTTAGTCGGTTTGTTGTAAAACCACTTTTCCGTGTTCAAAAACTGTTATAAAATTTCCGAAAATTCACTTTCTGAAACATGAAGTTACGTATAACTTGACTAACTAGAGAGATAGAACATTTTAGTGATCACCAGTTGATTCGAGGCATAAACATGAGTGGATTTTAAGCCTATATTTTTTAGTACTTACAGAATTAACAATGAAGTACATGGGGGTTGAGTCCGCTTATGATACCTACACTAGATATACAGTGTAGTGGTTAAACCCATAATAACATATGCGTCTTTGGTCTGGTGGACAAAGACGACACAAAATAATGCAATTACGAGACTAGGCAAGGTGCAAAGACGTGCTTGTCTCAGTATTGCAGGGTACATGAGAAGCACGCCAACGGCAGCACTAGAAGCCTTATTTGGCCTTCCTCCATTACACCTCGTGATAATGGGGGAAGCAAGGATGGGACTATTCAGGCAGCAAGATAACCTGAGCAACAAAATAGTTAAATCAGGACACATATCTGTTAAAGACATCATAAGTGAAGCCATTTTATATATGAAAACACTACACTTCTCCCAAGTTCTGAATATGAGGTAGAAATACCTCACAGAAAGGACTGACAAGACCCAAACAGACTGAAATTTCCCCGAGGAGAGACCTGGTACACAGACGGGTCACAGACTGGGGAAGGAACAGGAGCAGGGGTGTATAGTGAAATGAGAAACACAAGAGGCTCTTTCTCACTAGGTAAACATACTTCTGTATTCCAGGCAGATATCTATGCCATCCTAGAATGTGTCAGAATTAACAAATATAGGACTGACTGCCAGAAAGAACTGAATGAACTAGCAGACCACATTAAAGTAAGATTGGTGTGGGTGCCGGGACATAATGGTATTCCTGGAAATGAACAAGCTGATGATTCAGCAACAGCATATGTTGAACCAGAACCAGCTCTTGGGACCACGAAGAAGGTAGTCCGAGGGCAAATACAAAAATGGGTACAAAGCAAACATAGACTTCAATGGAGGTACTCCGAAGCAGGTACACAGTAAAACCTTCATAGGTGACACATGTGCAAAGCGGGCCAAAGACAGTAGCTCTGTAGGAATAAGCTAAGAATTATTACAGGTTATCTAAAGGATCATGCCTCGTTAAAATATTACCTGGATAAAATGGGAATCTTAGCTGCAGACTTTGTTGCATAGAGACCGTAACACATATCTTGTCTGACTGTGAGGCACTGGACTCGAGGAGACGGGCAATCTTCGGAGAGGCCAATGTGCCATCTGAAGTATATGGCACACATCCAATGAACCTATACCGTCTACTCGAAGGTACAGGGATAACTGGATGAGTGGACTAAATGTGGGAGAAGAGTACAATTAGCCAATAGGCTGCAGTGCTCCTGGCATCTGAACGGCTCCCAAAACGCACAAAAAAAGCTAGAATTCGCTCTTGTACGACAGCTTCTCAATAGCATGATTTTTAATCTATAAAAACCGTTTCACAGATGAATTCTAGGAATTTATCGATATAAATAGACCAGAACTCTAGAACTATCCTTTGAATAACCGTTTCTGCTCGATTTTTTTATTTTATACTCGTACTTTGGTACGCTAACTTCCGGTTGTCAGCGTCTCATTTTTTTGAAAGCCGTTTTCGGTACTCAATTCAACAAAACTATTAATATAATGTATCAGGAACACTAGAAATATGTTGGACGCTGTAAGAACTCTTTTCAAATTATGAGACGCTAGATTCACATACGTATTATACGGTCGATTTTCTGACATTCCATTCAATTTTACTCGATTTTTCATTGCTAATATCATATTTTGAATGCGCATTGCCGATGCGAAAGGTATATCTGCATCCTATTTTAAATAAAGAAATTTCTCCCGATTGATAGGTCGCGCTTGCGCTTAATCTAAACATTTATCAATAAAATTTTGGTAAGTCAATGATTAGGGTTGCGTTTAAAAGGTACATTATTGTGATATTTTGATTAGTATTAATCACAGACCTGCCCTTTTTTCCATTTCATTCGAGGTAATGTGTTAGAAAGACATTAACAATCGATGACGCACACCAAAAAGGTATTGAATGAACCATATATGACATTTCAACATTGGAGTTAATTTATCAACAGTAAAAACACAAGAGCTTTTTATCGGATAAATTTCTCTTTGCAACGAAACAGTTTTGTCAATCACTAATTTTATGAGAAAAACTGACACGATAAAATCGCGACACCGAAGGTGGAACGAGGTAACTTAACCAAATTAATTGTTCTGATTGGTTGGAAATGATACGAAAAAAATAATCAGTATAATACCGAATGATTGGCTAAAATAAAATAAAAATAATAATGATTTCCATGGAATTGGGTTATCTATATATTTTCTGGTGGATATATTCAATTTAAAAAAAAAGATCATACTACGAAGAATAGGTAGAGTTTGTTCAACCATGCTTTGCCGTTACCTCATAATCGGTGACGTTTTCTGCTATTTTACGTCTTATATTAGTTGAATCTTATTTAACACTTAACCTCAAAATTATAATCAATGACATATGCTAAGAATTATTCTCAAACTATGACAACTGATCTGTCAAAAGTAACGTATGAAATTTATGTCGACGTTAGTTGAGAAATACATTAAGGGCGAGTTGTATCAAACACCTTAACTCGGTTTAATGATAACTGATTATCAACAATTACACCAGTCTAATCATCAGTCAACATTAAACCGAGTTTAGGCGTTTGATACAACTCGCCCTAAATCATATAAATGACATTGCGTAGTATTATTTTGATATGTTTCTGACTCGCAAATGTTGTTCAGTCATTTGTTATAAAGATTTAAGACGAAAAAAACCTTATTCTCTTGTTTTTTTTTTGATATAGCGTGAAACGTTCTGAAGCAATCTCAATGGTATGTAGGGGTACATTATAGAAAATAATTAAAACACGAACAAAATGAGGAGTCGAGCAAGGCAATCGAATAATTCGAAAAACCGGAAAATTTGTGAATTTCTGTAAAATTCATATCTTTATCATTTTCCAATTGCAAGAGCTATAACTTGATACAAAAAAGTTTTTTTTTATTGGTGTACCCTTTTACCTATTTAAAGCACGCCCCAGCGTGTTTAAAACGAACTTTGAAACACGCGCATTTTTAAAGTTACCATGGCAACATCAACATCTCGAGAAACGAAGTGTAATGTCTAATGGTATAAATGACAATTTTTTTTATTGATCTGACAGAAGTACTTTGTAACGTCAAAACCTTCATTTGAACAATATTTAACAATTTCAATTTTGTGAATTAAAATGGAAAGTGCAGGTGATATTGTTTGAGATATTAATATTTCGATTTTTCAAATCGGAGAAAATGGTATTTAATTTGATACTATATTAAGGATACTATTAACATTTCCATGACAACACAAGGTAAACTAATGTCATTACGAATTCAACCATTTTACATTGTCAGTTATTTCAATTTCTTTTCCTTGTAGTAGTAATAGATATCAGTATATTTATGATTTCAAAGTGCACCAATAAAAAAAAATAGCGTAAAGTATTCGTGGATTACTGGTCTCTAAAACACTTGCTCTATTTCTAGCACTCCGGCTTCGCCGTCGTGCTCGAAAAATCGCGCGTGTTTTAAAAACCTTAATATCCACTTATACTTTAATATACTATTTTTTATTGGTGAACCCTTTTGCCTGTTTGAAGCACGCCCCAGCGTGTTTAAAATGAACTTTAAAACACGCGCGTTTTTTAAAGTCACCATGGCAATATCAACATCTCGAGAAACGAAATGTTATGTATAATCGTCTAAATAACAATTTTTTCTGTTATTGATCTGACAGAAGTACTTTGTAACGTCAAAACATTTATTTGAACAATATTTAACAATTTCAACTTTATGAAAATGAAAATGAAGAGTACAGTTGATTGCGTTTGAGATATTAATATTTCGATTTTTCAATTCGGAGGGAATGGTATTTAAATTGATACTACTAACATTTCCATGACAACGCAAGGTAAACTAATGTCATCACGAATTCAACCATTTTACATTGTCAGTTCCTATTTTCATTTCTTTTTCTTGTAGTAGGAATAGATACCAGTATTTATGATTTTTTGGTGCATAAGTGCACCAATACAAAAAATAGCGTAAAGTATTCGTGGATAACTGGTCTTTGAAACACTTGCTCTATTTCGAGCACTCCGGCTTCGCCGCCGTGCTCGGAAAATCGCGCGTGTTTCAAAGACCACCTTAATATCCACTTATACTTTAATATACTATTTTTTTATGCCTTTCATATGAGTGAAGAGCAGACGCCGATTGCAGTTTTAATTTTTTCATATATGATAATTTTAAGCGTGTCTGGATGCGTTGTCGATTGTCCGCTTTCAAATTTTAAAACGGTCTTAAAGAGTATAGACGTAGAGCAGCAAAAATGTAAAGTCTTCTAAAAACGACCGTGAAAACCGCTAAAAATGACAGAGCGCCGGAAAAAAATGGTGTTGAGGGATAGCGGGGATTAAGTAGAGGCATATTATATAGATATACAAGCACGCTGGCGCTTGGTGTAAGTGTGATCGTTTATTTTAAGTGGGGCTTTTGGACAACCTTATCATTTTATTACAAAAAGTTTTCAAATTCAAAATCGGACAATCGACAAAGCCTATAGACTCTTTGAAAACTTTCGTATGAAAAAATTAAAATTGCAATTGCGATAAAACTAATAATCGCTTGGCATCTGCTCCTCGCGCATATTAAGGGCATGCGAAGAACTTTTCTTGTTTCAGCTGGTGCAATTGAAACATGACGAAGATATGAATTTTCAAAAAATTGACCAATTTTCCGGGTTTTCCTGATTTTCTCGGTTCTCAATTATCCGATTGACTTGCTCGACCCCTTATTTTGTTCATATTTTGATTATCTACAATTCAATCATGCATACCATTGAGAATACTTCAGTACGGTTTACGCTATATGGAAAAAAATAGAAAAATAAGATTTTTCTCGTTTTGTTTATAAGAAATGACTGAACTACATTTGCGTGTACAAAACATATCAAAATTATACTACTCAATGCTCTGCCCAATTTTTGTCAAAATATTCACCTATTGCTTGGCGTACAATGTTATACAAAAATACCTACAATTAATTGGAATAAGATATTCCATTTAAAAATAATAATTGTAATTTTCATTTTATCCAAAATATTATAATAGTTATTATAAGGAACTACATCAAAACGAACGTTCACCTCCATTGAAACTCTAAGTAGTTTACGTTTGGAAAGCTACAGAAAGCACTTTCACTCACCTTCATATCTGCTGTAGTAATATCAAAGTCGAGGTATTGGTATAGGTCACACTCACTTCACTCACTAACGGAGAAGATACACCACATGAATGCAACAAATACACACAGACACTCTTCGTTTCAATTCTTCACTCTCACTTCACTGCAGTCTGCAGTATTTGGCATACTTTATTATCAACCCCCCACCTTTTGATCCCCATATCAAGCAAAAAGCATTCGACCTCAGGAAAGATAACAAAAATTCCGTAGAAATAGGTTTTTTTATCAATTAATCATCGATAATTAATTTGTTGAAATAGTAAAAAGTTTCGAAAGCATAAATATGCATATAGATGCTGCTTAATGAAATTTCACAATTATAATTAATTGGATTAAGTAAGAGGTATCCGATGATTTTTGAGTTTATTAGTCTCAATCCCAATCAAATGTATTAACATTAACAATCACAAGTTGAAATAAATAAACATGGATCATGATTATATAAATCAATCCCTCTTCAACCTACTGGTTAATGTGATGGTACTCATTCTGCGCTGGAATATCTGCTATATTTACTTATACACTTATAACCTGTATATTTTTACATTTTTGGAATGGTCTTTTTTTTCGGATGACAAAAATATATATAATGTTATTACCCCTTTCTTGTACCGTTTTTGATTTATTAAATGTTGAAAATCTTAGTTTTCGTAATTAGATACTGTGAAAATGAAAAAGATAATTTATTGATGTAAGATATAACAATGAGAGCTAATACTTATGTTTGATAATTGACATTTTTCTGATAAAATAATTCAAATGGGGTGGGTAATTTATAATGAATAACCCTGTGCAACGAGGAAAAAACAAATATTTGAATAGAAAAGTACAAAACCCACTGAGGTGAAAAAACCACCTGTATGAGTGAAAAAGTACAATGAGCACTGAGATGGATAAAGCACCTGATGAATAAAAAAGTACCAATTGAATTGAGATAAGAAGAAACGCAAGTTAAAAAACGATGCACGATAAAATTGGACTGTAAAAAGTTAAAATTTGTGAAATATTGAAAAAAAAGCAGTATTCACTGTTTGAATAAAGAAGTACAATACGTAAAATAGAGAAAAAAGGTTCAAATAAAAAAGTGTAATGGGCACTGAGGTGAAAAAAGCACGAATAATTATACCAAAAATTCTAAGAAAGAGAGTTTTAGATGCAGCCCATGACGGTCACCCAGGTATTAAAGATATAAAGGGCGTATTTTGAACAATTGTTAAAACAGAGCAAATTTATTTTGACTTATGCATTCGTTTGATCTCATCAGGTTGTAGTCACCCAGAAGAATTTTTGATTGTGTAAGCCCTGCTAGATCTTCCAAATGGTCAGATTTTTTTTTCTTGGCTTCACCTATTTCTTCCAATAATACATTGGGGCTGATTCCGCAAAAGGGTTCAGGCTCCCAGAAAGGTATTTTAGTCCCCCTCTTTGCTAGTTTATCTGCTAACTTGCAGATACATGGTCTCTATCTATTATAATTTAGGGATTAAATTATTCGATACTCACCAGATGCTATAACTAGTTACTTAGGCACAAAGCTGCAGTACGTCTGATGTTTGATTTGTGTCCACCAAGACTGCTTCAGCTGTTGTACAAGCTACCGAGATGAAAATATGATTTAACCTCCGATTTCCATGAAGATGCATTAGCTTCCATGAAATTTCCTCAACACGGAAACTTGGGAAAAACCCCTTCCTTTCAAGCTGAAATCCACACCATAAGAAAGTGCGCCCAGTTCAATGTTGATTAAAGGATACAAAAGACAAAGAATTATCATAATGTCGGATAGTCAAGCAGACATTGACGCAATGACCTCTTGTGTAATCAGTTCCAAAATGGTGTGAGAATGCCTGGACAAACTCAATAAACTAGGCGAGAACAATATAGTCACCTTACTATGGATTCCAGGACACACTGGAATAGAAAGAAATGAAATAGCGAATGAACTAGCAGAGAGGGAAAATGAAATACCTTTCCAGGGACCTGAACCCTTTCGCGGAATCAGCTCCAATGTAATATTGGATGTGACCTTTGGAAAGATGCAGTAGGGCTTATACAATCAAAGATTCTTCTGGGTGACTACAGCCTGTTTAGATCAAATGAATGCATAGGTAGAAATAAAAATGCGCTAAGAGTTTTAATAGAAATTCTAACGAGACATTGTCGCTTGAATGGACACCCTGTAATAGAAAGAAATGAAATAGCAAATGAACTAGCGAAGAGGGAAAATGAAATACCTTTCTGGAGGCCTGAACCCTTTCGCAGAATCAGCTCCAATGTAATATTGGATGTGACCTTCGGAAAGATCCAGTACGGCTTATACAATCGAAGATTCTTCTGGGTGACTACAGCCTGTCTAGATCATATAAATACATAAGTCGAAATAACAATGAGTTTTAACAGGAATCCTAACGGGACATTTTCGCTTGAATGGACACCGGAAAAAGCTCAATATAGTGGAGAAAGTTACATGGAAAAAGAATCATATATCCATATACTTTTCAACTGCACACCACTCCAGAATCCTATAGCACAGTACCTGGGAGATTACTGGATAGAATTTGAACATTTATTTAAGTTGATGCCTGCAGATATCCTAAAATTTCTCCGGGAAATAGAACTAAAGGAGCTACTAATTTCAGAGACTCTTCTCAGTAACTAAGTAGGAGTATGGGGGCACAATAGATCTTTCAGGTCTCAGTGAAGGTCACCCAAAAAATACATACATACATGCCGTACGAATTTCTGGCAAATGTGTGGTTTGTTGTACTGGGCGATAAGGGGACACCGGCTAGATAGTTTCTAGCCGGTTCAGTCCTAATGCTATTTAGCTGGAGAATATGATATTAATTCAAAGAACCACAATAAATTTGAAAAAGGTAGAGTCAAATGGGCCAATTAGCCACCTAATCGAATCCAATCTTATCACGAGTACGATCCTGTCCTTTCGATTGAAGGATGAAGACATTGCGTAGTCTCTTTCAGCGTACTTTGAACTTACATTGGCCTCCAAAATTATTGTTAGAAATAAGAGTAGGAAATAGTGAGTTGAACTTATCCCTAATAGGCTTAATCCATACGTCGTCTCTATTAGAATCTACAGGCTCTAGAGTCGAACCCCCACACACAATTTTTTTCCATTTTATTTCATTATTTTTTTCAAAGCTGAAGCTAGTGGACCCCTGAGTTCCGAGGCCCTGGTGCACTGCACCACTCGGTTCTATGATAGCTACGCCACTGGCGGTAACATAAAAAAGTCAGTAATCTTAATATCCAGAAAATAATATCAAAAAATTGAATATGTCAATATTTTAATACTAGTGAATACATGATGTAGGGAATGAGGGGTCCAGCTCATTTACTTTCCGAGATACGGGGTGTTGAAGTTATGAAAAATTAAATGTTTTCATTTGATAACTTTAAAATGGATGAATAAATTGATTTGACATTTGGCAGGTTGTTTTGAAATGTGAAAGGGCATATTTTTATGGAAAAACATCATTCAATTTTCCATCCAGTGGTGTACATTTAGAAAAATATGTCACCTTTTCCCTCCCATTTCTCACGCCACTGGCATTTGTGGCTATTTTCAATTGATTTTGTATTCCTTAATGTTTTTCAAGTAAAAAACACATAACCTTTACATATAAAAAAATTTGTAGTTTTCAAGATATTTAATGTTTTCATGAAATTTGCTACATCATTTCCAATAATAACAAACATAATAATACTTAATCATGTTTCTGTAATATAAGAGTGTAATTATTCAAATCCATAGTTATGCCACAAAACAAATTCACTCTTATGGTCTGCTGACTGGAAAATTGCTACGAGCGAGTGTAAGGAAGAGCACGAGAAAGAAAGTGAGTGATATAGAAAACGGGGTCAAGTTAATTATTATTATTATTATTGTACCTTGGCATTGTGACTGTGACACAATGAAACCCAGCATGGTCTAAGTCGCTCTTTCCGTACGTTCCGCTGGAAGGTGAATGAACTGTAAATTATGTCTCATGGCGAATTATTCATTTATTGTTTTTTGAATAAATATCCATATTATACAAAGTGTTATTTATAAGATACGACATAGGTAATCCTATTCAAAAATGTAAAACGTGAGCTAACTTTTTTAGCAAATAGCGTTCATGAATAACAACAGATTTGGGTTGAAAAATAAACTCAAATGCACTATTCATTTGCTTAAATCTATTCTGGTTTAATGAAAAAATGGATAGTTATATTTGAAACTCTATTTTCATACCACTTCCGAATACTTTCAACCGTGTGGGAAATAGCTATACGGTTAGGTGCACAGAGAATTTGAACTTTGAGTATGGCTGTTCGATTCGCCACTGTGGTGTGGTTTTTTTTTAGGTTTTTTTTTCACAATTTCTTTCAGTTTTTTTGTTTCAAAAATTGTGAAAACAGAACTGAAAAAGAAAGAATAAGAAATTCACCACAGTGGTAAATAGAACCACCAGGAACAACTTCTGAATTTCCTGTGAGTGTTACTTTTAAGAGGGTATGAAAAATAAATGGAGTTCGACTTTTTCAAACATAACAATCCATTTTCTCATTAAATCAGAACGAATTTGAGGAGAGCATTAATGCATTTGAACTAATTTCTTAATGACCTTTCCAAATTAGTTATTATTTTGTTCATAAAAGCTATTTGGTGAAATAATGGCTGAAATTATTTTTTTCTACTCCTGTTTTATAACATACTTATTAAAAGACTAAAATCTGTATCATAATGATATTCATTATGATACAGATTTTCAAACCAATAGGAATGCGGCATTCGCACAATATTTAATATAGCCATGGTTACCTGGTTGACATTTCTGAAATTAATTATATTAGGTCTGTTCCCTGCAATAAAAGTGTAGCACTGAGCTATATGATATTATTTATTTTAATCATGTTTCAATGCTTCTTGCAGTATACTAATGCAATATACATAGATATTCCCAAATTTAGTAATTTTACAAGTATTTTTTCACAGATAGACCTGAATTTTTCAAAATTATATAGCTCAGTGCTACACTTTTATTGCAGGCGAACAGACCTATAAAGTAACACTTAATTTGATAGCTGTCAAATAATTTTGATTTTCAAAAGTAACTATATATATTTAAAATTAATTAAACTAATAATTATTGCTTAAATAGTTTTTATTAATCGGAGTAGAAAAAATATTGTATGCAACTTTCATGTAATGGCCATTAATACACTCGCATATTATATCCGAAACTCGCCTGCGGCTCGTTTCGTATCCTACAATATACTCGTGTCTTAATAGCTATCATTACATGTTCGTTGCATAAAATACCATTTCCACATTGAAATGTGTGTGGAAAACTCAATTTTCTGCCCGCTCGTAACGAGTGCGGAAAGTGACATTTTTCACACGAGTGGAAAGTATTGTCTAACGAGCGCAAGGCGAGTGAGACAATCCCACGAGTGTGAAAAATCACTTTCGCACAAGTTATGTACACTATTTTTCCTACGACCACATGATATACTTTCACCGAATCAGGCATGTACAATCTTGCGTTTTTATTTAGATGTGAGAGGTTTTACATTATGTGTATTTGTAATTATAGTTTCCATTATTTACCTTTGAAAGTAGACAGGAAAATTGTGATTTTTATGCGATGAAAAAGAGTGCCTTTATAAAAAAGTTATTATACATATTGGTACACAAAATATTACGAACATTTATTTTAACAACTAACAACAACTAGAAACAGAAGATCAAAAATAAAATTGTTTTTGTTACATAAATATTGCAATTTAGAATTAATTATTTATTAGAATCATTGTGAAAATTGAAAGTAATGAATCATATTATAATATGGACAAATCAACTTAGGAAATACGCATTTGACATATACATAAATTTCCAGGGTGAATAGATGGTAAATAGACTAGCATTCAATTTGACAGCTTTTTTATCCGTACACGTACGGATATAGTATATTACGTAACGTGTGCGGAAAGTGACATTTTTCACACGAGTGGGAAGTATTGTCTCACGAGCGCAAGGCGAGTGAGACAATCCCACGAGTGTGAAAAATCACTTTCGCACAAGTTATGTACACTATTTTTCCTACGATCACGCGATATACTTTTACCGAATGAGGCATGTACGTACAATCTTGCGTTTCAATGTAGATGTTAGAGGTTTTACGTATGTGTATTTGTAATTACTTTATATAGTTTTAATTACTTACATTTGAAAGTGGCCCAAAAAATTGTGATTTTTATGCGATGAAAAAGAATGCCTTTATAAAAAAATTAAAATAAATATTGGTAGGTACACAAAATTTACGAACATTTATTTTGACAACTAACAACAATTGGACACAGAACATTAGAAATAAAACTGTTTCTGTTACAAAAATATTGCGATTCAGAATTAATTATTTATTTGAATCACTGTAAAAATTGGAAGTAATAAATTATATTATATGGACAAATCAACTTACGAAATAGGCATTTGACATATACATAAATTTGCGGGGTAAATAGACTAGAATTCAATTTGACAGCTTTTTTATCCGCACATGTACGAATAAGTTTCTTATCCGTACACGTATGAATAAAGGCCACTTTCCATAGAACTAGACAGTGCGATATATGTCACTTTCCTATGTGATCGTAGGAAAAGATTTTTTCCGTGCGCGTATGAATAAAGGCCACTTTCCATAGAACTAGACAGTGCGATATATGTCACTTTCCTATGTGATCGTAGGAAATAGTATATTACGTAACGAGTGCGGAAAGTGACATTTTTCCCACGAGTGTGAAAAATCACTTTCGCACAAGTTATGTACACTATTTTTCCTACGATCACGTGATATAATTTTACCGAATCAGGCATGTACAATCTTGCGTTTTCATTTAGATATGAGAGGTTTTACATTATGTGTATTTGTAATTAGAGTTTTGATTATTTACATTTGAAAGTAGACAGGAAAATTGTGATTTTTATGCGATGAAAAAAAGTACCTTTATAAAGAAGTTATTATACATATTGGTACACAAAATATTACGAGCATTTATTTTAACAACTAACAACAACTAGAAACAGAAGATCAGAAATAAAATTGTTTTTGTTACATAAATATTGCAATTTAGAATTAATTATTTATTAGAATCATTGTGAAAATTGAAAGTAATGAATCATATTATAATATGGACAAATCAACTTGGGAAATACGCATTTGACATATACATTTTCCAGGGTTAATAGATGGTAAATAGACTAGCATTAAATTTGACAGCTTTTTCATCCGTAGACGTACGGATAAGATTTTTTTTTCGTACGCGTATGAATAAAGGCCACTTTCTATAGAACTAGACAGTGCGATATGTCACTTTCCTATGTGATCGTAGGAAAAGAATATTTCGTGTCAGTTTTAGGTTCACTCTAAAATCAGGAGGACTACGGCTTGTCAGATTAAGACGACAAGCGAAAAATTGATGAAATGTCAGCAGATCTGTTCTGTCAAAGATTTAGTAGGTAACGATTTCATAGCCATTTTGCAATTGTATGAATTGCAGCACTTGTTTTCGGCTCGTGCTGCAAATTCCACACTCGTGCAAATTGGGCATCATTATGCACCTTCACTAAATAAGTGCAACGGATTCGTATCACAACTCTTCAGGTTCATGCGAAAATTGTATGGTTCATTCAATAGCCTTTTTGGTGTGCGTCATCATTCGCAACGTATATTCGGGTTTTCGGTATGTCGTTTATTATATTTGCTATTTTGACATACAGTTAACCTTGAATTTGATGAATAAAATCATCAGGATCGTATTCAACCAAATTCGAAAATGCTATGAATCCAATGATTACCATCTTCTTTTGAAAGCAGGAAATAGTTTCAAAATGCTGATGCTTTTCCATGTAGGTACTTAGGGTATCAATTCTCATACAAGGAAACAGCGTACTCCCAGCGCGTTCCCTGACCGGAGAATCGGCACCCAGGTATATTTTTGTATTATTTATATAAATATAACAGTTAGATTAATTATTCACTTTTTATAAGTAATAATTGACCGTAAACAACAAAGTACGGACATGACAAGAACTGGAAAAAGACGTAAAACACATTGCCGCTACGGAAGGAACGCTTCCATCGTATCTCGAACGTTTTATTAATAGGTCGCGCTTACGCGTAATCTAAACCTCAACCAATCAAAAATTTCAAGTTAAAGATTGACGTTTGTAATACGTTCAAACAATTCCTTTTCTTCCAACGTAATGTGTTAGAGGGGCATTAATAATCGATGACGCAGACCAAAAAGGCTATTGTATGAACTATATAAAGCCAATGAGCTTTAAGAAAACTATTTTAATAACAATCAATATGTATCCGTAGCCGACAATACTGTTAATTGTTTCTGTTATGCAAATGTCCACTCGAAGCGACAGTAGGAAAATGATGTGGAAAAATCAATGGCTTTTTGAGTAGAGTTTTTTCAACCATCCTTTGCCGTTACGTCATGCAATGTCCGGCTTGCTCTTTCATTCATGAAATGGATGACACGGAATTATGCAGTAATTAACGTATTTTGACCACCTAATAATAAGTCAATATTTTACCTCCTTGCAAAAGGTATATGGTACAAAAAATGGTATATGGTACAAAAAATGTGAAACGTGATAGCCTAAACAACTAAACCAATGAAACAATAATGTTTAAAGTTGGATGATAATGAAACTAGATTTTTAGATTGACGTAAAAAAAATGATTTTATAATGAATTGTAGGTTCTTGCCTAACTAACCACTTAAATTTGGTAGCAGCTTGGCCAGTTCGCAGGACTTAGTTACTAATTGATCTTAAACAAAAAAAAAAATAGAAAAGAAAAGAGAAGGCAATTTTAGGGCGCCACTAATTTTCTTTCCTAAAAGAAAATTAGAAACAAAATCAAATTTAAGAGCTAGCTAACTTTAATCTGGTAAGAGAAATATGAAAAAATATGTTTCTGTATAATAAATAAAACTAAAGAAGTTAAAAAAAAAATGTATATAATAATCAGAAAATTACAATAGTGGAAGACCACAGTCCCAGACCAAGTTGCAGATTTCTCCAGTTGTACTGGATAATATTTCCATCGACATATTTAACAGCACATTCCAAAGTAGTCTATACTCTAAGTATTTTTTTTATTTATAATTCACTAACCATTTTCTTTGTAATTTTCTGATTATTATATACATTTATTTTACTTCTTTAGTTTTATTTACTATACAGAAACGTATTTTTTCAGTTTTTTTAACAGATTAAAGTTAGCTAGCCTTTAAATTTGATTTTGTTTCTAATTTTCTTTTAGGAAAGAAAATTAGTGGCGCCCTAAAATTGTTTTTTTTTCGTAGTTTTGCAAATTTTTTTTGTTTAAGATCAATTAGTAACTAAGTCCTGCGAACTGGCCTAGTTGCTACCAAATTTAAGTGGTTAGTTAGGCAAGAACCTTCAATTCATTATAAAATAATTTTTTTACGTCAATCTAAAAATCTAGTTTTTTCTATCATCAAACTTTAAACTTTATTGTTTTACTGTTAAGTATCTTCTTCAAAATAGTGGAGAGAATAAATATATCTTATGTAATACCACCGTGAAAACAGTAGGAGATAAACATAATTGAAAATATACATTTGTATGGTTGTAGTTCACCAAATGACTGAAAAGTTCATTAGAATTTTTCTATAATTTTTTATAAAAAGACACATTTTTTTAATAGTTTTTTATGGTCCTAGTAAAAGCCGTATCAAATGGATGTCAAATAATAATAATTAAGCTGTTGATATGTATTTAATAATAAATCTTTTTTTATGTTAACTTTTGTTTTTTTTTTCCGAATGCTAGTAGTAAAAATAGTGTACTTAACACGTGCGTAAAGTGACTTTTCCGCACGCGATTGCTGGCCGAACTCCGCTAACGTCGTTCGGCCATCTGCAATAGCGTGCGGAAAAGTATCACTTTCCGCACTAGTTTAGGTAAACTACTATATAGGAGTGCTTTATTGGAAAAACTGCAATTACAATACTGCTCCATGGAATTGCTCAAAAATATCTATTCTATCAAATGCATTGAATATTACTATTTCATGTTTCCGTATATTTAACCAATTTTATTCCTTTTTTTACACTGATTTGTTCGACAAAAAAAGTGATTGCGACTAATTAAAAAGAAATTACATACAAAACAATTCGGAATGGAAACAGAAGGTATCATTTAAATTTTTATTGAAAGAGTTATTGTAATCGCAGATTTTGAAATATTTTTAAAGTATAAAATTACCTAGTAGGAATCATCACAATTATTCAAAATTACTGACTTATTAAGTAATTTGTAATTGTTAATTTCTGGTCAATAGGTTTACAATATTTTATTGAAAGAAACTTTTCAATAAGTCACGTAAATGAGGTCAGATAACATGATTATTGCCGCATCGCTACCATATAATACTGGTAATATTTATTTATTAATATATTTATTAATTCCGGCAGTAACAAACACTGTTTGACTGGATTTAAATAATCCTTATAACTTTCTGACTAAGAACTTTCACCAAGTTTTATACACACTGAATGCAAAATACGTTAAAAAATAATTGATGGATATTCCTTCCATTATGGGATAACCAATAAAACGGGAACATATCTCAAGGCAACCATTACAAGAGAAGCTCCTTCGAAAAGTTTTTGTTACTGTGTTTTCGTGGAAGGTATTGATATACCTAATTTAATAAAAGCATTCTGCTCTCGTTTATAACCAATCATGATGCACGAATATTAAGAAAAAACTTGAATACTAATCTTCATATTTTTTTCCGTTGAATGTTTTGCAGCGTTTGCTGGGATATCGAATGAAGCTCATTTCAGTGATGAAAATCATAACAGTTCAGGTAAATGTGAATAAAACTCATCTACAACTAATTTATTTTTAGAAAAGCTCTGTAACATCGAAAAATTTAAATCAAGTTCGTTTTCTCTCCAGGAAATTCGTGGAAAAGTGATGGCGACGACGAAACGGGCAAACAAATAACTTCGTTTTTGGATAAAGACGATATCGACATTTCAAAACAAATTCCAAAATATAACTTCTAAAATGCATGATCCATTCGATTCTCTTCTGTTCTGCCGGCTTTCATTGTGGCGGTGTAAGCGATAGAGAACGTGAGGAAATTTGGTGAGAAGGCCAGCTTTATTTGTCATTATTTATCTTTTTCCTGCTGCTTGATATTCGATTCATCAATACAGTTTTCATTCTTCTTATCAAGTGCATAACACAACATTTAACAACCAGCAACAATTGGAAATAGAACATCAAAAATAAAACTGTTTTTCTACTACCGTGTGTAACGTAGGTACCTACTTTAAACACACTCGGGTGCGTAAAAAAATTCAATTTTTCGCCCACCATTATTTATTTATTTTAATCTTATGAAACTGTTACAAAAGTTGTGTATTCCCACAATTCATTTGTATATGGGAGATAATAATTGTAATGAGGGCATGGACTTTTGTGGAATGGAATTTTGTGGAAACCGCAATCTCATATCCATAACCTGACCCCACCCTCCCTTTTTTTGTATTAGAATTTAAATTAAATAGTTAGTTATTGTATTAGCTTCAAACATAACACTATTTATACTTTTCAAAAATAAATGTTTTCTTAAAAAGCCTCTCGCAATGGATTCTAAAATAATGGGAGTAGTCAGTAGGATTGGACGAGAGAAAAACATAAAAAATCGTGGTTTTCCTATTGCTTTCAATCATTTACGGACAAGCGGAGTTATTGATGAAAACTGTTTAAGAAAAATGCTACAGGGAGTGAATTCATACATCGCCAAACTTGCAGCTGTTTAAAGATAAAATCGCCAATATCAAGGCCCTGTTTTTCAAAAGTATTTGTTTACTAGTTTATGAGTTACTAATCAGTGCAAAAACTTATATTACTGCTAAATTGCGTTTCTCTATTTATTTTTCATGAGTCGTGAATCAGGTAGCTATTTTCATGAGTTCACGAGTGTCAAACAAAAATTGGTTGTCCAAATAAAGTCTGCAAAACAAACTTTAATTGCCGAAATGGTAAAAAAGAGTGGATATGCTAAAGTGGCACTACTTACGAAGATCTACAAGGAAAGGCTCTAGACGGTCCACTTATTTATAAAATGTTGTGCTGGCATTCTAAATCTTTCATTAAATTGATACTTACGTTTCTCCCATTATTTTATAATTAATCCCTTCTCAATATATTTTGGCGTTTCTCACAAGAACTGCATGTTCATCATCTGAACTCTAAGAAGAGGACATTTCTATAGATGTACGAATTGCTGGTGGGGGAATTTTAAAGCGTTAACAGTTACAGATAGTTGTATTTATAAGTGTCACCGGACTCAAAATAATAGTCACTTTTATCAGTTGACAGGTTTGAGAAACAAAATAGCTATTATTACTAGACTGCTGCACTCATAAAATGTTCTACTAACTATTAAAGTCTGTCAGTTTCGAGAAACGCTCTCTATTGAGAATCACTAATATTATTAGACGAGTGTCAAACAAAAATTGGTTGTCCAAATAAAGTCTGCAAAACAAACTTTAATTGCCGAAATGGTAAAAAAGAGTGAATATGCTAAAGTGGCACTACTTACGAAGATCTACAAGGAAAGGCTCTAGACGGTCCACTTATTCATAAAATGTGCTGGCATTCTAAATCTTTCATTAAATTGATATGAGTGCTTTGAGGAACAGGCCCCAGCCCACGTCAACTGAAATGTCTAATAATGCCCAAATTTAATTGGTAACCACCTGAAAATTTAAGAGAATTAACTCTAATGAACTTATTGAAGATTATACTGTGAGTAATTTTATTTTGCATCCCTATACTATTCAACAGTTTATCTAATCTTACAATATATAAAAACATAAGTTTATAAAAATTAATACCAAAAATACTTTCAGAAGTAGTTCAAATGTGAAGAAATTAGCTGATAGTTTAGATAGTAGTTAGGGTCGTTTTAAAAGGAACGGAATTGGCAAATAGCCATTTAAATTAAACACACATACAATATTTATAAAGTGTGGAACAGCCAAATGGAATAAATTCGATTACGAATAAATGAGAGCTTGTTGGGAAAAACGCTTAGACACGTCGCTTTGTATTTCAAAATGCTTATCAAAAAAATTATATAGGGTGTGTCATGTGACAATGGCCGATACCAACAAATACAACCCCTGTATATTAATAGTTTTTTGAATTTTTCAGAAAATTCATGTACAATGTCCCATACCCATCTTCAACTGTTTCGGAAATATTAAGTGTTTCAGATGTATTGCAGAAATTAACATTTAAAAAAAATCATTTTATTTCACAAATTCGCTTCACTACACTCAATACTCAATTCCCATTTAGCTCTTCATAATAAGAAAATAAGCAAAAAATATTAATGCGTTACTTTCATTAAAAATGCCATTTTTAGCACTCCATAGAAGCCTTAAAAATGTCACTTTAAGACACTGAGTGCCTTAAAATGTTTATGGCACTGCTGGTAAAAGTGAATTGTCAAATTTTGAAAGCAAACGTCAAAATATTTAGATTTTATTTATTAACATTAATATTAATAGTACAATTTGTGCAATTTGACAAATTAATTTCCTGCACTGCTGTTTTACCATTTTCCGTGGATAAAACTACGTTTTAAATAAAACTAACAAAGTCTGACAGATGCATCAAAACATTTGTAAACAATTGAATCAACAATGGCTGCTAAGGTACGTAATATACGATTCAATTTAAAATTATCTCCTTTGGATGTATTAATAAGGGTTTTTAAAATTTAATTCAAACTGTATTATTGCATTTTTTGAACGTTTGTAGAAAAAATATTGTATGATATACGTGTTAAAAGTACCTTTTAAGGCACTCATGTGAATTGCAGTATAGTCACTGTACTTCCGAGTTACCCCGTATATTATTTTGAGATTTGGTACACTTAATAACCATTACCTAGAGACTCCATCAAAAGCATCTTCAAAAAGATAATGCAGGTCCGACTTTACAAAAAATTTCAAAACTCGTCTTTCCTAAAAACAACACCCTGTATATAGATTTTCTGAAAATTGCTCTTTATAATTGGAAAGGGTATAAAAAATCGAATCTACTTATTTCGTTTTTATTTTTCCGCAGACAATTTTACTACCAAAAAGAGTTTTTTTTTTCATTTTTTAGCTTGAAATGAGATCAATTTAATGCATCTAGAGAAGCATCCTAGAAATTCAATTGAATTTGTATGTTTACGAGTACAGACCACTAAAAAATGTGATTACAGGGTAGATTCGATTTTTTATACCCTTTCCAATTATAAAGAGCAATTTTCAAAAAATCTATATACAGGGTGTTGTTTTTAGGAAAGACGAGTTTTGAAATTTTTTGTTGAGCCGGACCTGCATTATCTTTTTGGAGATGCTTTTGATGGAGTGTTATTACGTGTACCAAATCTCAAAATGATATACAGGGTAACTCGGAAGTTATGAGGTTCGAAAGAAATAGGATGAATTTATAAAATACCCTGTATCTCGGTTATAAAGTGCAGAAGACACATTAAATATAGGTTTTTGGAACCACCAAAGTGATTCCCATCTACAGTTAAAGTTAGGCCCTTTCCCAATGAAACACCCTGTTTATAATACAATTATTATTCTGCCCCATTTAAATTACTGTTTCACAATTCTCTATCTTCTGAATCAAAATGAACTAAATCGCTCGCAAAAACTGCCATACAGGGCTATGAGAATAATCATGTCATGCTCAAAATACACTCCTATCAAAGATATGTTATGTGCACTGAAATGGTTGCCAATAAAATATTTTTTTTTATATAATTCATTAATCTTTATTAACAAAATTAAAAATAATCTACTCCCAAATTATCTAATTTTAATATTCATGACTACTCAACTAGAAGCAGGCAAAATTTTTTTGTTACACCAGTAGCTAAGAGTGCTACTCAAAATTCTATATTTTTTAAGGGACTGAACCGTTACAATGACCTACCGGAGTCCATTAAATCCATTAACACATTATAGTATATTATTAAACGAGCAATTTATGATAGCCATAATTCACTATGGGTGACGTTTGCGTCACGAACCGCAGGCGAGGGGCGCAAGTCACCCAAGTAAATTATGGCCATAAATTTCGAGTAGAATACTATACTTTGTCCACAACACTTGATGTCTTTATTAAATAAAAATCAGTAACGATTTGGTATTATACTAACCTCAAAATGTTCTGACAGCTACATAAAAATATAATTTGACATATATAGAGATGGGCGATACTGTAGAAAGTATCAATACAACGTACCGATATAAATATATTGTTTTAAAATACTTAATATTAGAAAATATCGCTATGAAAAGTATCAATACTAAAAATTACAATATTTTATCGATACGATATATGTCAGAAACAAATTTCACGAACAAAATACGCAGATTTAATAGTTTATTTCATATTGTAGGTACCCCCATCTCTAGTTCATAATACACTGTAGTGTATTATGGTTCATAATTCCACGACAGTTGATATATGGGTACCATATACCTTTTGTTAGGAGGTAAAATATCGGCTTATTATTAGGTGGTCGTGGACAAATAGTGCAAAACAAGTGCAAAAAGTGAGTGTTTTTTGCACGCGACGTGAAATTGTCCAACGAGGTCTTTAGGCCGAGTTGGACAACACGTCAAGTGCAAAAAACACGTTTTGCAAGAGTTGCATACAATATTTTTTCTAAATTCATGCAAAAACTGGAAAATTAGAATATAAATATGTCAAGAGCCTATCCTACCTAATCAAAGTCAACCCGTTCTTCTTTTTTTGTATCTTTATGGCCTCCACCTTGTCAGCACTCAATCATAGCTGGTTTTCGCCTTGACCATTTAAATTTTAAATAATTAAAGATTTTTGCAATAATTGTAACTCGTTGAGACTAAGTAGTAAGATATACATATATTATTGTTGTATTAAAGCAGGATCAGATACTTGCTATGGATTTTTATTTAATTTAAATGTTTATGTTTGTCATTAATCATCACAAAACTGACACAAGAATGACAGATGAGTGCAATAAAATATTTTATTGCACTAGTGCAATAAAGTACCACTTTTTGTCTATAAATTAGGCCTGCAAATCACTTAATTCTGTAATCTTGTTTTTGTTGTTTGATTTTATTTCTGGTTTTCGACTATACAATTTTTGTATTATATTTATTTATGTTTGTATTTGTGTTTTATATAAATATATTATTATAGTCGATTTATTATCATAATTTTGACAGACGTTTACTGTAATATAATTTGTATTGGTATTATTATCATATATGTATATGTAATGTTGTTTTGCTTGGATGTAATATTGTAACTGTATTATATTCCATGTTTATATTAGCTGACTGTTTTTTGCTAAATAGAGGATTTAATAATAATAATAATATTCCTGGTAACAATTCTTGTTGCTCAACGACTTTCTCCAACCGATAGACTTCACATCTAGGCGGTATTGCTATAGCATCATGTTCAGGATTATCAAAAATTTCTAATGTTACTGTATTCCTAGATTTGCAATCTATGTATAGCTTTAATTCTGAATAATCTAAAATGCAATTATAATTTCTGATGAAATCCCTACCTAGAATTCCATTCGTAGGTATAGGAAATTCCTCCTCTACTACATGAAAACAATGTTTAAATGCTATATCCTTGACAAAAATGAAAGTTGCTGTTTTACCCAAAGTTTTAATTTCTCCCTGAGTTATTCCTTTAATATTTAAGATTTGTGTTGTGTAGTAGTAGTAGTAGTGTTCTTAATAAGTGATAATATGGAAAATTATCTGAAATTTTCAATAATGAAATATCTGCACCTGTATCTAATATAAAAGTATTCATAGTATCCGATATGTCAGTTTTAATTTGTACAAAGTTTGAAAGAGTTTAATCAAAGTTATAAATATAACGATTATTATTATGCAAGTTATTTAAAATTTTGGATTTTTCATCTTTCTTTTTCAAAACCCCAATTCTTTTGTTCGTCTTCCTCTCTCTTCTCTTCACTTTCACACATTCTTACGTTTCTATAATTATTATTAAACCTATTGTTAGGTCTTTCCCTATACTGATTTGAACCACTTTTATACCCTTTGAATCTCCTTTCTCCTCGATTCTCCTGAAATTTCCTATTGTTGTCGTAGTTACCTTTCCTATGAAAGTTATTTCCTCCATTATGATTAACATGAGAGGGTCTTCGCTGAGGGATATACCTATTTCCCGACAAAACTTATTCCTGTCTGCCTTATAGTGCAGAACACTTCCTGCTGACTGATTGTTTCCCACATTGATGGATACCAGTTTAGTCATCACCTCTTGCGGTGTCGTAAAATTTCCATCTGCTATAACGGTTTTTATCCGTTCTGATGCTGAGTTGTCTATCAATGATTTTACTACTGCTTCAGTAGTATACTTCGTTGCTAAGTGTACTGGCATTCCTTCTGCCAGATACGCGGCTTGTAAATTTTCCGTCAGTTTCTCCATTTCGTAAGCATATTCGACGAGATCTTTATTGTTTTGCCTTAGTTTACTTAGCTTAGCACTTACCAAACTAGCACTGTCTCCTCTGAGTCCTTTCTTAAGTGTATCGATTATTCCTCTTAAAGAATTCTCCGTAGTAATCAAAACCCTGGCCTTTCCAGTCAGTCTTGTTTTTACAAATAACACAGCATTACTCTCATGCTCTGCTGCGTATACTCGTAGTAGGCTAACCGCATCTACAAAAGACTGTAGTTTACTTCGTATCGCCATTAAACTCATTTGGTAATATTTTACCAGCTAAATTGAAGAAATCATTCATACTTAATGCCATTTTATCTTTGCTCATTGGTTCTAATACTTCTTTATTAATTAAATTATTACGTTTAATTAATTGAGACTGAACTTTATACCGACAATCTAACACTTGAAATGCTTTCTCTACCTTATCTCTGATTTTGTCAAAATATAAAATACATGTACTCTGCTGATTTCCATGTAACTTATGCCAATTCTTATTTATTAAACTAGAGAAACTATTTAATGAATCACACAACTTATTTATTATATCTATATGACTTTCTGGACTTTTAGGAACCTCATTTTTCAACACTCGCTTACTATTTTTACGTACATCTTTTAAAATTAAATTCAATCCAATCTCAAATTGATCCCACGTTACTGCATTTCCATCACTCGAGGACATTTAAAATTAATTGATTCATTATCATAATCAATAAGGAAATTCAAATAAAATATCAAATACTAACACAAAACAGAATATACCTTTAAAGTTTACAAAAAAAAATTTCTCACCAATCCTAAATACTCAATGTGCTTTGCTGTAGATTTTTTATTATCTTCCTCTTCATATGTCTTCTGTACGTTTTGTATAGGGGCCATGCAAATTGTAGTACCAAAACAACCACGATGATATAGGTGAGAGTCTTTACCTCCAGATCTGCTTTCATTTCCTCTTCTTGGACTATAAAATTACTGTTGACCACACCATTTTCCTGAACCGCTTGTTTTGTTGCTGTACCACCCATGTTTCACAGAATTCCAATTGTTTGTATGCCACGTATTGGCAGGTTAGCCATGTAATATATGTCAAGTAATGGCAGGATCGCCATGTAATGTAGTGGTTACTGGGTGGTAATTGGTCTCTCAATTGATGGTGTTGGTGATCTCTCAGAGGGTCATCTTATAGCAATAAAACAACTACCTGTAGCACTGGGATATTTATTACTCAAACTCACTACTATACATTATACTAATACTTGCATATTTTTATATAACAATTCAAGTTCATCGTGAGTAAATATAAATAATACTATTTGTTCGTTTATTCTCTTTTGGGTCTAACGGCTGCTATGAAGGACCAGTTCAAGGAAAGCAATAATGTATGGCTGTGTGGCGGAAGAAACTTATTATATCTATTCGATATTTTGATTCGTGACTAATATGCAATACATTTACTTAAAAACTTTATTTTTCAGTTTTCGGTGACATTTTTTAATAATTACAATTTTCTTCTGTCATCATATATTTTTTTCTTGACAATCAACAAACTCTTTCTTTATTTTAAATATAGGTTACAAAAACTGGGAAAACCATAGACTTAACATGCCGACCGCTTTTCAATTAAGATAAGTACGACACAGGTTTGCGGCACAACAAAACATTACATATTAACATTTTAAATGAAATAACATTTTTGAAATCAGTACTCGATTGGCAGCGCACAAACTTTAGAAATGGTTCTCTTCAAAATATTACCATTAGCCATTTGAACCGAAACTACGCGCACCACATTGTCAGTACCATAATGTAATTTTACGACACGAGCGAGAGGCCACCTTAAAGAAGGTAAGTTATCTTCAATAAGAACAACCATGGATCCAACTTTTAAAAGGCTTACGACATCAAGCTTCCATTTGGAGCGAGTTTGCAGCTGACTTAAATAATCCTTTGACCATCGGTCCCAAAATTGTTCCTTGAGTTGTTGTAATCGATAGTATCGATTTGCTCTGGAGATTTTAGCTACTTTGACTTCTTCTTCTTAGTCCAGTCAAATTGGGTTAAAAAGTGGCGTTTCCGTAACAAAAGTGAGGGAGTAGGTTTCTCAACTGGTTTCTATGTTTTTTGGGTCGCTGAATCCGAATTTGAAAAGTGCTGACACCTACCTGGTCCGCGTCAGGTCGAAAAACGCATAAAACCTCAAAATTATGGAGGTTGTTTTGGTTTTTCGTAAATATCATGGAAACGAGGTATCTGTCGTAAAATGTCACTCTTATCAAAGTTAGAGCATAAAATTCTGCGTCGAATGACCTCCCTAACGTCTTATTTTGATCAATTTCTATGACCACAATCGTCAATCAAAAAATGCCCTTTTTTCCAACTTTTGTAAAAACAGCAGTAAGGTGACTTTTTGACGTGTGTGATTCGTAAATACTCATTCTATATGAAAAACTCAGAGAAACAAAATTGTAGAGCATAAAATTCTGCGTTCAGCGAGCACCTAAATTTTAAATTTGGATCAACCTATACAATATAGCGACAATTTTTCATTTTCTATCTTAGCGCCAATGTGACCATTACGAAGGGTTTCAACGGATATCACGCTGACAGTTCTTACGCATAAAATGATTCATAAATAGTATATATTTATACAGATATATATGTATATATATATAAGGTTTCATGAATGACCAGGACCAGGATGGAATGACGTTTGTAAAACGTTTGAGGGAATCTGAAAACTTAGCTTCATAGCGAAAAAAAAAAGGGCTGAAAGTAGGTCGTCACCCTTCTCTTTTGTTCCGACCCTTCTCTTTTGCTCCGACCTTGTATTGTATTGAACCTGGGTTTACCTTTAACGACATATGCAAAGCATATATAAATTACACCCAGAAAAAGTATGGCCCAAGTTCGTATATTGTATTTGATGAGTACTCCTCAGAACATGGAGGGACAAAAGCAATGGAGAGGTTGAGGAGATCAGGAAAAAAAATCTCCTTTGAAATACAGTTCAGCCAAGCGATGACCCCAACATTATCTCAGGAAAATTTTCTATCAAACTCCAAAAACAAAAGTAGATTGATTACCATGCTGATGGCTATGTGTGAAGAAGCAGGGATTACTTGCTACCAAGCAACTGAAGATGCTGATGGACTAATCGTTCAAACAGCTGAATCCTTGGCTCCATTTCATAAAAATGTAGCAGTTGTGGCAGAAGACGTCAACGTCAGCCATTTTCAACCAAGGAAAAACTAAATTCCTAAAAACGCTCACTAAACATCCTGAGTTAGAGAAGGATGTCGAGAGATTTTTAGATCCTTCAGCCCAGCCAGCTGATATTGCTGCTGCTGGAGAATCATTTTTAGTGGCCCTTTATGGGGGAGACCACAAAAAAACAAATTTGGATGAGCTACGCTACAAAATGTACGTAACATCTGCATTTAAAATTTCGAGCAACATAGCTTCCATCCCCCCAACTGCTGCTGCTGCACGCCAGCACAGCTTGCGGGTGTACTTCCAAGTATAGCAGTGGCTTGGAAACCTTCTGCCTCCAGTGCTGTGGGGATGGAAGGCTACCAAAAATGGATTGCTCCCTTTTCCAACAGACAAACCCCCCTCTCCTGACAAACTAATGCAGTCAATTTCATGCAAATGTCGCACAGATTGTGGTGGGCGATGCGGCTGCAGGAGCCTTTTCTGCTTGCAACTCTGTGTAAACTGTGCAGATTGGTGTACAAATGTAGATGTCACTTCTGCATTCGAGGAAGAAGAAGATGATGAATTTGGAGATTCTTTTGTTGGCCAAGCCATACACAAATTGCAAGGTATCTACCATTAAAATTCACCTGCTTTCAAATTGAATTTCATGTAATTACGAATTGATATGGTTGATGTGCCATGTTTTTCAACAGACAAATAACTGGATGTCAACTTTATTTTCAGGTGAAGAACTACTACCACCACAGCATGAAACGACGAGCCGACCAATTGACGAGCCTGGGCCATCGTCTGCCCCAGATATCAATATTGAGCCAGGCCCTACCTCATCAAAGCGGCAAAGAATTGCATAAATTTTTTTATTATATTTTTCTGTATCTTTTTGGTTATATGTAAATAGTATAAAATAGTAAATGGTATTTTAACAACAGTAAGAGTTATATTCGTTGAAACCCTTCGTAATGGTCACATTGGCGCTTAGATAGAAAATGAAAAATTGTCGCTATATTGTATAGGTTGATCCAAATTTAAAATTTAGGTGCTCGCTGAACGCAGAATTTTATGCTCTACAATTTTGTTTCTCTGAGTTTTTCATATAGAATGAGTATTTACGAATCGCACACGTCAAAAAGTCACCTTACTGCTGTTTTTACAAAAGTTGGAAAAAACGGGCATTTTTTGATTGACGATTGTGGTCATAGAAATTGATCAAAATAAGACGTTAGGGAGGTCATTCGACGCAGAATTTTATGCTCTTTAACTTTGATAGGAGTGACATTTTACGACAGATACCTCGTTTCCATGATATTTACGAAAAACCAAAACAACCTCCATAATTTTGAGGTTTTATGCGTTTTTCGACCTGACGCGGACCAGGTAGGTGTCAGCACTTTCCAAATTCGGATTCAGCGACCCAAAAAACATAGAAACCAGTTGAGAAACCTACTCCCTCACTTTTGTTACGAGTAAACTCCAATTTGACTGGACTATCTGGTAAACTTCCTAGTGAGTCGCCAATAAGGAAATGAGCGGGAGTCAAGGGTAGGAAATCGGTCGGGTCATTGGATAAAGGGCTCAAGGGACGTGAGTTCAAGCAAGACTCAATCTCCACCAGCAGCGTGTACATTTCCTCGTAAGTTAAATGTGATTCACCGAGTACGCGTTTAAGATGGAATTTTGTGGACTTAACCGCAGCTTCCCACAAACCACCCATATGAGCTGATCTGGCTGGATTAAAACTCCAATTTATTCTGTCACGTGCCAAGAATTTTGAAACGGAATCGTTATGATTTTTCTCATTAAGAATATCATAAAGCTCACTAAAATAATTGTTAGCTCCTACGAAATTCCAACCATTATCGGAGTAAATGTCACTTGGTTTTCCGCGTCGAGAATAAAATCGTTTCAAAGCGTTTAAAAAACTATGTGTTGTTAAATCTTTGACTAACTCTATGTGAATTGCGCGAGTTGCGAAACAAAACTCTATGTGAATTGCGCGAGTTGCGAAACAAATAAATATACGAATATAAGTTTTTACCAATTTGCTTCTTCTTAACGTGCCTTCTTTGACTAAAATAGGACCGGCGTAATCAATACCGCAGTTTGAAAATGGCCTACTTGGATTTATTCTTGCACTAGGCAAATCACCCATGATGAATTTACAAGGCTTGGGATGGGTTCTATAACACCTAATACAAGATTTTACTATACGCTTCACTGCATTTTTTTCCATTAATTAGCCAAAAATTCAATCGAATAATAGATAATAAATTTTGAGTTCCTGCGTGAAGATAGATAGTTTAGATAGTTTTATTCTTATCAATTTTCAATTAAAATCTTTACAATCAAAATCAAAACAGAGAAAACGAATGATAAGAATAATATACTCGATAAGTGAGTGAACACTTGTTTCGAGTAGAAATATTAGAATAATGAGGATTTGTTACATTATTATGAATAAACAAAAAAAAAATATATATAATACATAAGTGAATAGCAAAAAAGAGAAAACAAATAACTTACATCTAACATCTTACATGCAATATCCAACTTTTGACATTTCACAATATACACACGAGTGAATGAAAACAATAGGAGAACAGAGAAAAATTTAAGATTATTTGCAGAGTTTGCATATACTACATTCTTATTTCTATATAATTATGTATCTCATGCCTAGATTTCTGTAAAATATACAACTTCAATTTATTTTTAAATATATGCACGTTGGCTAATAATTTTAATGATTCCGGTAACGAGTTGTATAATTTTGGGGCCAGGTAAGTATAAGACTGTTGGGCGATCGTTTTTGTCATATGAGGTACCGGGTAATGTGTTTTCTGGCGGGTATCATAGGAGTGTAGCGATGTTGGGAATGAGTCCTTTGCCTTGCGAAATTTATTAAGTGTACAATAATAGAACAATTGTCTTATATCCATTACTTTAGCATCTATGTACAACTGATCAGATGAATATTGGCATGGTTTGGATAGAATGACCTTTAGAAAACGTTTTTGTGTTATCTCCAATAAGTGCATGTGAGTTTTGGATGCAGCTCCCCATACCACTATTCCATATCGAAGATGACTTTGGACGAGAGCATAGTATAAAAGTTTTAAGGAATGTACAGGTAGTAGTTTTTTTAAACACTTTATTTTATATAGTATTACTTGTAACTTTTTTACAATTGATTTTATATGTTCTTCCCACCTAAGATGTGAGTCGATTGTAACACCCAAATACTTAACCTTATTCACAGCCTGAATGGAGTAGCTGCTATCATCCGCAATGATATTTATATGGTTAAAAGTAGGTAATCCAGATTTGTTACAGCTAAACGGAATATAGTTTGTTTTATCTAAATTTACTGTAAGTAATTTATGTGACAACCACTTGTTTACATGCTTAAAATCATTTTCTGCTTTTTCCTTAAGCTCATCCCAGGCGTTAGCGCTATAAAAAATAGCTGTATCATCAGCGAAACCAATAACGTGGCCGGCGGTGCCTAATGAGAAAATATCATTTAGATAAATATTAAATAAAAGTGGTCCCAGGACTGTGCCTTGCGGTACCCCAAACTGAACTTTCCTGGATTCGCTAAAGACATCATTCATGTTAACGCATTGATGCCTTCCGAGTAGATACTCTTCAAATAATTTCAAGCAAATACCTCTAATACCTATGTCTTCTAGCGAGTGGAGGAGGGAGTTGTGGTGGACGGTATCGAAAGCCTTAGATAGATCTATAAAAATGCATAAGCAGGGATTGTTTTCATTAAAAGATTTGGTAATTTTTGTTGTTAGATCTAAAATCGCATCTTCAGTTGACGTTCCCTCTCTAAAACCAAACTGCTGTTTAGAAAGTATTTGATATTTATCGAGGTACGAAATTAATCGTTTCTTGAGGGCCTTTTCAAATATTTTTGAGAGATGAGGTAGTAAAGAAATTGGACGGTAATTTGTAATGGTGCTTTTGTTTCCTTTTTTATATACTGGGATTATTACTGATTTTTTAAAACTTGAAGGCCATACGCCATGTTGAAAGCATTCATTGATTAAAAATTTTAATGGTTCAACTATGTACTCCGCTACTGATTTGATTGTTTCCGCTCTAATATTATCTTCTCCGGTTGCTTTTTTACTCTTTAAATCATGGATGATTGTGAGCAACTCACTGGAATCAAGCGGCGTTATAACAAACGAATTACAGGTTCGTTTCCTAGTTGGTACGTAATTTATATCTTTTTTAATATTATTAGCTAAAGTTGTGCCTATTGTGGCAAATATTTGATTAAACTCATTAGCAATACTTTTTTTATCAGTAATTAATTGGCCGTTATAATTGTAAACAGAATTTGTAGAGTGTTTTGTTTTCTTCTTTTTACTAATATTATTTACTATGTCCCACAAATTTTTTGGATTATTATTGTTTTTATTAAGCTCCATAGTGTAATAGTTGTATTTGGCTTTTACTATCAAAGAATTCAGTTTATTTTTGTAAGTTAGGTATTGCGTTTTAAGTTGTAGATTACTGGGATGTTTTTGTAGCTTTTTAAACATTTTATTTTTTGTATTGATAGATTTAAGCAATGCGTTAGTTAGCCAGGGTGCAATTTTTGTGTGTTTTCTTTTTATTAGTTAATTCGGTGAGTTTATGTTTATAGGGTAAAATAATTGGGTGCTGTTGATCAAATGAAATTGAAGATTTCGATAATCGACCACCTACTCTTAAAATATTTTGACTGTCTAAAAAAGGTCGTAAGTTCAAAAGTTTACTTTGTTTATTGACGTTCTTCGAATTTTTAAGATCTAAGATCTCTTGCTTGAATCTCTCATTTTGACCTAATTTTATTAATTTGTTTTGTACTTCACTCAATTCTTGGGTTGTTAACACCTCAGACCTAACGTTATCATTGAGTTTTTCTTTATTTAAACAATGATTTTTAAAACGTAGAATATACGCTGTTACATTTAATAATTTCAGAAAGGTTGAATATTTTTGAAAAATATCCAATTCGGGACTTTGTTCTTGAATGACTAATGAAATTGGTTGATTCTTTAATTCGGGTAGATCTTGCATATCATTAAATTTAGATTCAGGATCATTTTCATAATTAAAATTGCTCTTCAAGAAATCGGGTCTGTTTATCCAAGACTTATGATCGAGCAATTCTTTAGGACTTAATCCTCGAGAAACTATATCTGCGGTGTTGTTTTTGGTGTTTACGTGTTTCCAATTATTCACCTTTGAAACTTCTGTAATTTTTGTTACGCGGTTTGCAACAAACGTTTTTAACTTACAAGGTTGATATTTAACCATGCTAATACAATCGTTGAATCTATGAAATACGTTATTTTGTCAATATGAATGTCAACGGTATTTTTTATTTTAAAAATTAACTCAGCTAACAAGAGAGCACCTAATAGCTCTAGACGTGGTAAGGTTTGTTTTTTAAGTGGAGCATTTCGGGACTTGGCTGTAAACAATGTTATTTTCTTTTCGCCATTTACTGTAGAATCTGTAGATGATAAGTATACGCAAGCACCATAAGCTTTTTCAGAACTATCACAGAAACCGTATATTTCGATTATTTTTGTATTTGGTAATAAGACGTGTCTATTGAATTTAATGTCATTCAAATAGCTAATTTGTGAAAGAATATTTTTTTATGATTTCAACAATAAAGTGCCGCCAGATGAAAACTAATATAGCGTAAATTTTCGGTAATATCATTTCTAAGATTTAAATTGAAAAATCAATTAGGTCTTAGTACTAGTTAATTTACGCCACACTTGAATGTAATTGCGTTATTTTGATTAAAAAAATTAAAGTTATTTGTTTTCTTTTTCATCTGGCGTCACTTTATTGTTGAAATCATAAAAAAATATTCTCATGGCCATATCTGTTGATATAGGGTGTTTTTGTGACTATTAGCTGTGTGAGTTTTCGAATTTTTGAGTTGTCATAACTTTGTTATTAATAAATATTTTTCCATGAAATTTTGGTCACATCTGTTTAGAGACACTCTGAATCCAGTGGCGTAGTGATTTTTTCAATAAAAAATTGCTAATAGAAAATCTCGATTTTCGACTGAGAAAAAATATCGTAGTATGAAAATTGGAATAAACATCAAATTTTGTTCCAAGGTAGACATTTTAGTACTTGACATTTAAAAAAAAATTATCAAAATCTGCTTACAACTGCAAATTTTATGTGGGTGTTTCCATTGAAAATGGGTCACACTGTATATCTATGCATCTATACATCATTTTTATATCAGCGCTCAAAACGTAATCTGAGCAAAATGGAATACAAATCCTCCTGAATATGTGGGCCTGTTAAAATTAAATCATTTAATGAAATATTAGTGCTTGACTTTGCGCTTGAATCGAAAACAACTCTGCATTTCGTGGTAACTGACGAGTCTCTCAAAATGCAGTATGCGGTAATAAAAATGTTTGTCCTTCAATCGAAGTGTCCGATTCTAATAATCCTTTATATGTCATGTGTCCTAAGTTTTCATAGTCTCTCATGAAATTGATATATTGCGATTTTAAACCGTCATTTTTTTCAAGACGTACTTCTAAATTTTTAAAACGCTTCAAAGCCATGATTTTTGTATTTCCCAATAAATCAGGGCATTCGGGATTAAAAGGGTATTTTACGATAAATTTTCCGTGTTCGTCTCGTTTTGTGGTTGTCTTAAAGTACTCTTCGCAATATTGCTCACTTTTAGATAATAAAATCTTAGCATCCAGCTCTTCAATTTGCCAAAACTTGGTTAAAGCATCATTTAATTGCTTATTCGATATTTTTGTATTAACGTTACAAACTTGCATTTTATTTAAATCCTCATTTAAATTAAGATTTCCGCTTATGATCCATCCCAACGATGTTTCTTGTAGTACTGGTTTATTTTCTCCCAATTTTAATTCACCTTCTTTCAATAGAAAGTCAAAGAAAATACCTGCTCCGAGTAATAAATCTATCCTTTTTGGTACGTTAAATTGTTCCACTGCTAGTTCGAGTCCTTTGGGTAACGTCAATTGGGTTTTTTCAAATTTAATTAACGGTTAATTTGAAGTTATTTGAGATAAAACCAAAAATTGTAAGTTTAATTCAACGTCTCCATTTCTTGATTTAATTTTTGTATTAGTTCTATAATCAATTTTAGTTACTATTTGATTGATTCCAGCTAACGGTATGTCAATTCTTTTGCATTTTAGTCTTAATTGTTCAACTAACTTTTCGCTAATTAGGTTCGATTGACCACCTGAGTCGAGTAATGCAGTACATTTCATTGGTTAATATTGTTTTGAATAAGAACCGTTGCAGTGGATAATAAAACTTGATTCGAATCAATAATCGTGTACGTGTGGGTTGCTTGTGCATTTTCCCCGTGGAAATCTCCATTTTGTGCATAATTTTCATCAGATTGATTTATTTCTGATAATAATTTCTAGTTTCTTGTCGATGTAGTATGTCTTAATTGCTGTGACGTTTCATTTTGAACAGGTGCGCAAAACGCGCTTGTTTGCCGATTGACTCTCGAAGATTCAGTTGATTCTGTTGTCCGCGCATACACCTGACGTGACGATGATAGTTGCGATGTAGCGTTGCCATATTGTGAACGTTGTGTCGGATTTTGGCTGTTTTGTTGAAATGGTCTGAAATTATCTACAAATAATGCGGTATTATGTTTTAAATCACATTTTTTACATCCTCCAGATAAACAATCTTGTTTAAAATGACCAGATCTTAAGCAGTTGGTGCATAATTTATGTTTGTATAATTCTTGATACTTTTCCTTAATATTTAAATTGATAAACTCAGGACATTGATAAATTAAATGATTTTTATTGCAAGTTAAACAGTTGTTTCGATTGGATGTATTTATAGGTGATTGGACGTGTCCCACTATCCTTCTAAAGTTCGTGTTTTGTGTCTTTAATGGTGAAGGTTTATTGCGTGAAGAGGTTAATTCATTTGAATTATTGTTTTTTAAACTGTCAATAGAATGAACAGCTTCTAAAGTAAAGCACTTTTTTGTTAAAAACTCAGTAAATTCAGACATTGTTGGCAACCTTTGATCATTTTGTTTGTTTTCCCATTCCTTTTTTGTACGGTTATCTAATTTTTGCAAAATTATTGGAATCAATAAAGCATCCCACTTTTCAACAGGTAATTGCAATTTTTCCAAAGCAGACAAATGTTGATATAACAAATCTAACAATTTTCTCAACATCGATGAAGATTCTCGTGTAATGTGCAGTAATTCGAACAATAATTCATACAGGGAAGGTACGTTTGTATTGAGTGATATTTTAACTCTTTAATACCGACTTATTTTCTCTTTGTTTTTGTAACTATGGATTAGGTATACACTGACTATTCAAAGTTTATTTGAATTTGTAAATGCTGAGCCTTCTTCTAGGTGCATAAATGAGGGACAGGCAGTTTTAAATGCTGGCCATATATTTTTGCATGGTACCTATAGAGGAAATAAGTGACAATTTCATAAAAGTGCAATGAAAACAAAAAATAGAATAACATAACCTCTTCCATAATATCTCTGATTATTTAACAATATAACTTCAGAAATGATGACAGTTGAGTTGAATAAAAAAACACAGTTTCAATCTCGCCACTGACACAAAATGAAATAAATAAAGTACGAATTTACAGTAATTACCTTGACTTGCATATAATACAAAAATAATGCAAAACAAATTGTTTTATTCGTTGCGACAATTACAATTTTGTCCGCCAGAGGTCTCATTGAATTCTACTCCGCCCAATAGGAACCCCCACTGTGACCAACCTCGCCCGTTCCCGCTTTGGTTTGCGGAGGTGAGTGTTCGCCTTATGACCGCACCACCACCGCGCCCGCTGCCGCTAAGGTCTGCGCGCCACCTTATGAGGGCTGCTTGACGCCACTTTCAAAGCACGCTCCTGCTTATCGCAATTTGGTCATTATTTTTGGATAGAAATATTGTTAAAAAAACAAGGTCATTGTTCACAAATTACTTTTCAAAATCTATTACTGGAAATGGCCATGGAATTCTCTACATACTTATTAATCCTTAAATTATATATAAATCTGACATAAATCACTCCTCCTATGGTTTGACCCCCTGTGGCCCACGACTACTGTGGGCAGTATAATACGCAATTATGTACCGTCTATTTTCTCATTTCCTTGATTATTGTCTATTTGGTGACGCGGTAGAAGGGTTCCGATCGAATGAATGGTCACGTTTATCCCAACAAAGTTGATCAGGTAGCGTGATCCATCTTCCCAATTTTGCTAAACGTATTAATAAAACCATCGATATATATGTCAAATGTCAATTATGAATACAACAACTCAATTTTATTTGATATATACGACAATCATGAAATGGGTATTACTTCTAACCATTAAAAAATGGGGGTTAATCACAATAAATTTAACACACTATAAAATTTATTATTGTCATGAGTCACCTCCAGCTGTTCATTCATTTCCAGTAGTAATACCCCTGGGGTCTTGATAATAGCCCGATGCCGCAGGCAGAGGGATATTATCATTGAGCAATACGGTTGAAGGATTCTCTGACAAAGTTTTGAGTATTTATCAAGGTCCGAGGAGTATTCGATAAGATAATTTGTCCACGACCACCTAATAATAGGTCAATATTTTAGCTTCTAGCAATAGGTGTATGGTACATCTACTACAGTGGATAATGGTTCATTATACACTCCAGTGTATTATGGTTTATAATACACTCCAGTGTATTATGGTTCATAATTCACTCTATGACAACTCAACACTCACAATATTTCGTTATATAGGTGACTACAGATGGGGGTACAATATGAAATAAACTATCAAATCTTCCGTCATTTTATGTTTCGTAGGTACTATTCTAAGCAAACCTTTTCATTGGTAGTGCTTAGAAATGAGTAGTCCGAAACCTTGGGCGTTCCACCATTTTAGATTTGGGTTGGAGTTGGGAAGGAAAATGTAGTTTTGAAGTAGTTTAAGAACGTTTTTGAGCTAGTACCTACCAAGACCGGACATTAGTCAATCGGTAGTTTATGGAGTTACATACCAAAAACTGTCGAAGCCGTGGTAGGTATAATGAAAGAATACTAAATGATCAATGAGCACGAAAAGCCGATGGTATTGACAAATTTCGCTGCTTCTAATACTCCGCGACTAGAAACCATCCATTTCAATCCCCTTTCCAAAGATATTGGCATAGGGTAAGTCAAATCAAATGCGGGATTGACTATTGCTATAAGTGAAAATTTCGTATCGCAAACAACGAACAACTTCAGCTTGAATATTAAGTTTTTGAATAAGAGGAACATTCTAATAAACTTGAATCACACCAGTGAAAGTTACAGCATTAGATGTGTGTTCCAAAAGGTTCGTGTTCAGACTTTTTAAACTAATTGGCTGCGTTCATCACAACGTAGAGATACCGATTGATGGAGTATCAACTGTCATTTATATCATATGTTGGAAACATAATATGAATATTTTTGTTTCCAACATATATATTCTAGTTTGTATTTCAGTGAGAATATAATTCATATGTCACGTGACATGTTTTCCACCAATCAATATTGAGAATCTCCCTAGATACATGTCTATCACAGCGATGATAAAAAACAAAGAAATTATCACCTTATTTTGGTTCGTTGCTGAGGGTAATTTGTCACATTGACAGTTCATATTGAAAGTATAATGTGTTCTAATCGTTTCATAAAATATAATTCTATAAATTCATTATATTCTCTCATTAAATATAAGCTCGTGATATGATTAATAATCGAAGATATATCTCGTAAAACCGAAGCAGCACATTTAACTCGTCCTTCGGACTCGTTAAATCTGCAGCTCGGTTTCACTCGAAAATATCATCGATGATAATCATATCAATTGTTATATTACGTATGATTATATAACTCATGCTTTAATGAACCAATACAATCTTTAAATTTCCCTCAGTTACGACGTGTTGATAAGTGAATATTACACCTGACGACGTGATATAATCGTTTTTGTACACGACCACCTAATGATAAGTCAATATTTCACCTCCTTACAAAAGGTATATGGTATCCATGTATCTACTGGAGTGAATTATGGTTCATAGTACACTAACTAGAGATGGGGGTACAATATGAAATAAACTATTATCTGTGTATGTTGTTTCTGAAATATATAGTATTGATAAAATATTGTAATTTTTAGTATTGATACTTTTCAAAACGATATTTTCTAATACTTCACACAGTATCGCCAATCTCTATATATGTCAAATTATTTTATGTAGCTACTACATCAAAACTCCATACAGGGTCATGATCCGGGATAGAGAATCATGGGGAAAAAAATGGAATACACATCCCAATGGGACCTTCTGGTACACAGATGGCTCATGCTCCGGTGATAGAGCAGGGGCTGGAATTTACTCCAGGAACCCAAGGACACAAATTTGTGTACCATTGGGTGATGGTGTATCTGCATATCAGGCCGAGATATATGCTATCCTGGAATGTGCGCATATAAACCTAGACATAGTTTATGTGGATCGACGCATAACCATATACAACGACAGTCAGGCAGCAATTGAAAACCTGAGTCAACTCAGGACTTGCTGACGAATGTCGAAAACGACTTGCTTATCTTGCAAGTCGGAACGCAGTGCGGCTAGAATGGACTCAAGCCAACTCTGGCTTTGAAGGCAATTTTTTCCAATTCAGACATTATAATATGATCCATTTTTTGACATTTCATTTAATTTTACTTGACTTTTCATTGTTATTGCTGTAATAATAATTTAATGTTGATAAACTTTAAATGAAAAATCAAAAAATGGATCGTAAATGTCATTTTGCAATAAAAGTGAAATTACAGTAATTTTGAATATCCCGCAAAAAACTGTAAAATTACAGGAATCTTCTTTTTCGGCTGTTAGCGAAGTTCACAACCTGATTTGTGCCAGAGGTACTGACGGGACTCTCAAGGTAGCGCCACCCGTATGAATAGATGGCGCCACGGGTCAGTTTCCCATCTATAAGTATTTTTTTATCTATGTCCCAGACAATCAAAACTTTTACTGAAGGGATGGACTAATAGACACGCTAGAGCAGCTATTGAACTACCAAGGAGTAGTTTGAAGAAGATGACAGGACTCCTAACAGGGCACTGCTGTATGAGAAAACACCTCTTCAACCTAGGAGTAGAGGAAAGTTCCCTATGTAGGGGTTGCGGCATGACTCACGTAACGTCAGTCCATGTTCTCTTAGTCCACACTGGGCTGTACTACGCAGTGAAATCTTCGAAGTCTCTGTTATAGCCCCTGGAGACACAAGCAGGCATCCACTGAAAAAGATTGTGGGCTCGGCTTCATGGATGTTTTGGTAGCAGGAATGGCACAATGGGCCCGCCAGTGGCATCAATGCCGGAATCTTGGCTTGAATTTGTCTAGGTCAAGGCTCGCCTTCACATTTAGTAGTAGTGGTAGTAGTAAATCCAAATACTTGTCACTATTCCGTCGATAAAAAATGGGCCCATGAGCCCATTTTTGACAGTTCCTATCCAAACATTTAACTTGTGTGGATGCTAAGTATGTGCTTCATGAATTCAATGAGGATTCTCATTTGATCAATACCTTGAGGTATGGCGATTAACTGTTCGATTTAAACAAAAAGTTACCTTACCGGAAAAAACTATGCTAGAAGCAAAATTTTTCTCGACATCACAGATGTCCATTAGCCGTTCGCAAAATTCCAGCCGTCGGTCAAAACCATGGTTTGACAATTCTTGAACCAACTGTACCTTATACGGATGCTACTTTTCTCCATTTAATATCTTTCCTACAGAACGTCGACTGATATCATGATTTTGTGCCAAATTTGTGATGGAAGTTTAGGTGATTCTTCTCAATCTATCGCAATATTTTGTTCAACAGTTTCGTTCGCTGCCGTCCGCAAATTTTTTACCATACCAGTTGTATTAAAACGTAATGTTTTAGTTACTGTTGAGCGTGATATAGGTTTTTTCTCCGGATGCAAATTATTGAAAATATGACACACTTCTTCATGAGTTCTAACACGATCACCATAACCGATCATCATTGAAATTTCAATACGCTCTTTTTCACTTAATTGAACCATTTTAAATTGTGAAATTTATTCCCGTCAATAAGAATATGACACACAGAGATTAGAAGACGTACTAAACAGTACTCGTTGATTTATTACTATAGTCAGATGCAGTCTTATCATGCGGGTCATACGATTCAACAAAGACATACTCACAGTTTTTGTTTTCTTTATTGTGTTTAATTATAACTTCCAAATGAAATCCGTTAGATGAATAAGACAGACTTATGCAATTTTGACGGGGAAAAGAAGGATATGTATTTAGTTTTCAGCGATTCTAAAAAGTCTTTCACCGGCAGAGTTTTTATTTAAATATGTTAGTTTTGTCACTTTGACAATTTAAATTTACAATATGAATAATAAGTAGCAGTTTTTCGTTTTTTTTTGTATCCTCAAGCAAAAAATGGTATTTAGCTCGATGGATTATTTCGAGAATGAAAGAAGAAGTGGAAATTTGTCAATCAGTGTTATCTCACATTTTGGTAACCTCTGTGTTTTCTGATTTGATACATATGGTTAGTGACCTTTGAACCCGCACGATAAGAGTGCCTTTGGCTATATGCATATAAACAACATCAATTAGTTTATCTAAATAGTTTTTTGCTCTAATGCAAAAATTGGATTAAAGTGTTATATTCCTCGTTTTCACAAAATTTTTCACACTAAACTCAGTATGTACGAATTCAAAATAACAAACTCCTTCAAAATCTGTGAAAATACTTATAGGGTGCTACATTTGAATTAAAGAGGTTGATGGCATTTCTGTTAGGTTGAGAAGTATAGGTATTATTAACCAAAAAATGCACATCGGATGCATTTTATTCCATTGTACTTACCTGTAAATTTTCATAAATATCGTTCTTCGATATTCACTTGGTTCTATACTTCATCATAACCCTGTTTATACACTTCACTAAGTTATTGTGGATTCCGTCTTAATAATTCCAAGGGTGTACTGTAGATTTCCAAAATATAATCAAATAACTGCCACCACGCTTAGGGGAAAATGTGTGCATGTTTTCAAAAATGTTTTACTCAATCGGTATAAACTCACTTTTCACCTCTGAAAATTAATTTAAATGAATCCGGAATCTTGGAAGTAGTGAAAAAGAGTTATTTTTAAAAAGCCTGGATTGAGAAGGAATTCACAATAACAATAAGATTGTGATTATATTTCGGCCCCGTCTCATAAATTAAGACTAATGTAGTACCTCCGCCCGTGGCTAATACGTCCACAATCTTGAAAGCTAAGCCATAGATAACATAATACAGAAACTAAGCAACAAACCGACTCCCTGCCCGAACCCCGTCGATACTATTCAAATCAGTCTTCGTTTTTGTGATGATACGTACGCATCGTAATAAATCGAGAATATAAATTTTATATTAGTGCTGATTTTAGAAAAATTATTAAGAAACATACTAGAAAAAGAAGCCGTAGCCGGTCCGTGGATGCATCGGACATTTATAAAATGTTCAAAAGGCTAGATAATAGACTTAATTATCTAGAAGAAAACTACAATAAGAAAAAGAGCAAGGGTCGTAAAAGACGCCATGTTTCTACCAACACCAGCGAAAGTGGGAGTGAGACGGTGCATTCTCATTCTTCTTCTTCTTCTTCAAGAGAGAGAGAGATGAATAAAGCTCGTTTACGAGTTCATCGGGCGAAGAGAGCCAGGAAACCCAAGGTGGTGGCACCGCACAGCTGTTAGTTGACCCTGAAAGGGAAAAATTCGTTAATGGTGATATTATCGTGACGGCGGGAACGAGTGGAACTGATGAAAATATATGTTGTGTTCTTTTTACAGAATTTGCTCGAGCAGATCAACTGCTCTGTTCACTTGACTAATTTTGCGTATTCTTTTTAAGCGCTCGTTTTGAACAGAGCTGAACTATCTCTTCCCCCCCTGCTCCTAACTGCACTACCTCCAAAGGGGGCTCAGTTCTGATTACTTGCTCTGTTCAGTTAATCATAACCTTAAAACATAAGGAAAACAATCAGAATTTGATTTATTTTGATGCTGTTCCAAAATGTGTGACCACTTATATGGAAACACCAATAATTTCATCACCATAAGAATTAAGCATAATGAAACAAACTTATCCTATGATATTGGTGTTAGCTCAGAAGATAAACAAGGAGCAGAAACGGGTAAAGTGAACATAATTTATAATTTTATTATTTGAGCAAAATAATTATTTTAGACATCGATTTTTATAAAAGACTTTTAAAACATTGTTAAGAGCATTATCAACCCAACCACGATGTCTTGTTCTTGCATATTTGGAAAAAGTCTAGTTTAGAGGTACAACGCGGATTTTGATGAAATATTTTTTTTAGATTAATTCGATGTCGCTGAACACGAAAATGAAGAAAGAAATGTGCGCTCTCACCAAAAACGAGTTATGAATTTTTGAAAATTTGTTAAAATGAGTACTACACTGGTTTTATTGACACATTATAACTTTTAAAATGATCTGTTATAACTAGAGCATGGATTTTTAAGCATAAAAAAATTTGGAATAGGCGCTTAAAATTTTCTCAAAATAAGCCCATAAATACGCATGAAATTTAAAAAAAAAGCAAGGAAAAGTAATTTATAAAAACGAATATGTTTACTAATATAACACAGTCTTACACAAAAAAAAACATAAAAATAAAAGTCATTTCGTCATAAGATAATGTAAATAAAGAAACTACTTTTTTCCAAAAAACCAGAAACACTTCTTGCAATAAAAACACTGAATAATAGGAACGAATGAAACTTCGAACATTACAAACTACTCGTCTTTGAATAAACCAATAACTATCTGTATCTGTATCTGTAGAGTGGGGAGGGTGAGTGTAGGCTCACAGCACTTAGGCCAGTTGTCCTCCTAGGTCATCGTCCATCCTGTCCTTCTCAGGAAGGTGAACAGGTCACCAGGAGACACACTCTCTTATTGACGATAACTCCAGACACTCGCATAGGACATGCCTGACAGTCTCATCTTCCTGTTCACACATCCTGCATAGAGGTGTGTCCACTAGCCCCATAGTATAAAGGTGTTTCCTTAGTTGACAGTGTCCAGTCAGAACTCCCACTGTTATACGTAGGTTTTTCCTGGTCATCGCCAAGTATTTCTTCGGCGCCATCTTCTCAGGGTCGCCCAGGGTGATCCTAGCAAAACTGCATCCTTTGATTCCCTCCCATCTCTCAAGGGATTGAGCATGGTTGTAACGTTTGGCTAGTTCCCCAATTGTCGAAGTCGTCAGGCCGTAGGTGTCACTGGGTCCAAGAATTTTTAGTCCAGCGTCTTCCCTGGCTAAAGAATCGGCAATGCGATTTCCTTTACTCCTGTCGTGCCCTTTAACCCACCTCAGGATAATATTGTTATCTGCCGAGGCGTTAGCTAAATCTTGGTGGCACTCTAGTACTAGCCTCGATATAACACGTTGTCTGTTCAAGGCTAATAGGACTTGTCTACTATCAGTGCAGATTATTATGTTTTTGTCAGAAATTCCTTTTCTGGTTAATTCTTTTGCGGCAATTGAAATACCAGCCAGTTCTGTTTGAGCCACGCTGGTATTGTTTCCCATTCCCCACTCGATCCTTAGGCTTAGTGCTCTCGAGTAAACTCCACATCCTGAGCCTTCATTCATTTTTGAACCATCTGTATAAATGCGTATTGCATCTGGCTCTGTGTTGTGTTTTATTTGTATTTTGTAGGGTTTATTAAACAAAAACCTGGGTTTAATTGCATCATTGGCTGCCTGCAGCAGAGGTAGCGCCGTAAGCGCTTCCTGCCATAGGCTTAACCGCAATTCAAGAAAACATATTCGTATTCTGTGTAAATATTAATTTATTAAAATAGCAGAGTGCTTTCGGCTATTAAGCCATCTTCAGTGCTTACCTGCAAGTAAGTAGAAAGTTGGAAAATATAAAAGAAGTAGATAAAGAATTACTTACTCGTCAGGTAATTTATACAAGAAACTTAGACAACACATTGACGTCATGAATTAAAATTACATTAAAATTAAAATGATCCCCTGTTTAGGGTTTGTTGAATCTAGATATTAAACATTATTAAAAATTTTTTTGTTAAAATTATTTAAAACTGAACTCCGAACACGTGTTCATCTAACGGATGTTGAAGTGACACTCCTTCAATTTTAAAAATTAGCATATGACAAATGACAGTGAACATAGAACTCAATCATTTTAACAAAAGTTTAAAACTAACACTGTAGAAATCTTTTTAAAATGTCCCAAAACAGACATGTAAACTTCCTTCCAATGAAGCATGTAAAACAAATTACAGAAGTTATTAAAAACTATTCAAATCCAAAATAAAATAATAATCAAATGTATACCAAGTAAAATCTCAAAACCAATGTGAGTGGTCTTTAATTAAGGAGATCTGATTTAGAGTCTAATGAGAACCCATTAATCAAATCCACTACTATAAGAAAAAGATTAAGGGTTTAATGAGAACCCATTACTAAATCTAATTCTAAAACAACCACAAACAACACATTCTAACTTTAATAATGAATTGAATATTATTAAACAGATACAAGAATTTCTTTTAAGAGCACTAATAATTTGAGTAAACATTTGGTCAATTCAAAAGATAAAATTAATAAATTATCAAAAAGTGGTATTTATAGACTTGAATGTAACGATTGTGAAGCTTCATATATAGGTAGAACTTGTAGACCTTTAAAAGTTCGAATAGGTGAACATTTGAGTAAACATGAGAATTCAGCTTTTGGTCATCACTTAAAATTCAATAAGCATAGTTTTAGTCCAAATCGTAATTCATAAATTTTAAAAGAAGTTAATTCAAAAAATTTTAATAGGTTAAATTTTCTTGAGAATTTACAGATTAGTGAAGAATTACAAGACAATAACTTTTGTTTAAATAAACAAGTACAATTAAATAGATCTTATATTCCATTACATAGACGTTTGAAAGATTAATAGTTTATTTTAATTGTTTCTGGACTCTTGTTGTGGTTGTTTTTGAATAAGATTTAGTAATGGGTTCTCATTAAACCCTTAATCTTTTTCTGGCTAGTATTTGATCTGAGTAATGGGTCCTCATTAGACTCTAAATCAGATCTTTCTCATTGAAAACAACTCATATTGTTTTTTACATACTAACCCTCTCTCTATGATGATATTCATATTTATCCATAACATCATCAAGCTGATACCATATTGTCCATTTGTTTATTTTAGAAAAGAAATTTTTCTGAACTTTTGTTTGTGGTTGTTTTAGAATTAGATTTAGTAATGGGTTCTCATTAAACCCTTAATATTTTTCTTATAGTAGTGGATTTTATTAATGGGTTCTCATTAGACTCTAAATCAGATCTCCTTAATTAAAGACCACTCACATTGGTTTTGAGATTTTACTTGGTATACATTTGATTATTATTTTATTTTGGATTTGAACAGTTTTTAATAACTTCTGTAATTTGTTTTTACATGCTTCATTGCTCGAACGGTTATTGTATTTGGAGTTTCCTTTGACTATTAATTAACTATCTAATTTGAATTAGATTTGGAAAGGGGTTCTCATTAGACCCTTAATTTTATTCATTTTTGGAATTAGATTTGAGTATTGAGTTCTCATTAGACTTTAATCAAATTAATTTTCCTTTATTAGATGTGTTTTGTTATTGGTTATAACTAGACTACAAGGTTTATTTAATTATGTATTTTGGAATCATTCTCAGACGATTCATTTCATTTTTTTTTGCATTAATATTTTAATTGTTTAAATTGATTTGTTTACTTTTGGATGTCTCTTGACATATATGTGAATTTTCTACTTTGAATCAGATTTAGTAATGGGTTCTCATTAGACCCTTAATCTTTTTCAGTATTTTATAATTTGATAGGTTCTCATTAGACCTTAATATCAAATTTTCCTTTAATTTCATTTAGGAAGTTTACATGTCTGTTTTGGGATATTACTTGGTATACATTTGATTATTATTTTATTTTGGATTTGAATAGTTTTTAATAACTTCTGTAATTTGTTTTACATGCTTCATTGCTCGAACGGTTATTGTATTTGGAGTTTCCTTTGACTATTAATTAACTATCTAGTTTGAATTAGATTTGGAAAGGGGTTCTCATTAGACCCTTAATCTTATTCGTTTTTGGAATTAGATTTGAGTATTGAGTTCTCATTAGACTTTAATCAAATAAATTCCCCTTATTAGATGTGTTTTGTTATTGGTTATAACCAGACTACAATGTTTATTTAATTATGTTTTTTGGAATCATTCTCAAAAAATTCATTTCGTTAATTTTTGCATTAACATTTTAAATGTTTAAATTGATTTGTTTACTTTTGGATGTCTCTTGACATATATGTGAATTTTCTATTTTTAATCAGATTTAGTAATGGGTTCTCATTAGACCCTTAATCTTTTTCAGTATTTTATAATTTGATAGGTTCCCATTAGACCTTAATATCAAATTTTCCTTTAATTTCATTTAGGAAGTTTTGGTATATTTGAAAATGATTTCTACAGTGTTAGTTTTAAACTTTTGTTAAAATGATTGAGTTCTATGTTCACTGTCATTTGTCATAAAATATGCTAATTTTTAAAATTGAAGGAGTGTCACTTCAACATCCGTTAGATGAACACGTGTTCGGAGTTCAGTTTTAAATAATTTTAACAAAAAAATTTTAAATAATGTTTAATATCTAGATTCAACAAACCCTAAGCAGGGGATCATTTTAATTTAAATGTAATTTTAATTCATGACGTCAATGTGTTGTCTAAGTTTCTTGTATAAATTACCTGACGAGTAAGTAATTCTTTATCCACTTCTTTTATATTTTCCACCTTTTTTACTTACTTGCAGGTAACACTGAAGATGGCTTAATAGCCGAAAGCGCTCTGCTATTTTAATAAATTAATATTTACACAGAATACGAATATGTTTTCTTGACTTTCGAGTCATGTGTACTCAGCTATAAATTATTCACCTTAACCGCAATTGGCCCACTCCTACTTCGGAGTTTACACCAGCCGTGCGCAATCGTACCATGGCCATTAACGCAAAATCCTTGACGTACAGGTCCAGAGGGGTCAGACCAGTAATTAGCTCTATTCCTGCGCTTGGTGTTGTTCTCATGGCTCCTGTGATGTTTAAACAAGCCATTCGCTGTATTTGATATAATTTTTGAATGGCCGTTGCTTGTAGAACCTTCGGTCCCCATGCAAATGCTCCATACGTTAACATAGGTCTTATTATTGTAGTGTAGATCCAGGTGACCACACGGGGTGACAGACCCCATGTGTGTCCCACTGTTCTCCGACACTGTTCATAAGCCACATATGCTCTTTTTGCTCTGCTGTGTAGATGAGAGTTCCATGTTAGTTTCCTGTCGAGGGTAATACCAAATTTTTTCCGTTGTGTCAGTTAGGGATAAAAATCAATTTTTACTTATTTTTTCTTGACAACGGTAGCTGGAACGCTACCGAAACGTTGAAATAAAGAATTTAAAAATATTGTGGTTTAATTTCCCAAGAAATTAAAAAAAGAATGAATAATATACCACAAGGAACATACAGAAGATAATAACAAGGTATTTCACCTCTTCCGAAAAGTTTAGTTTGCTTTTGAAGATTTCGGGGGATTTTAAGCCCAATAAACTTCTTTTCCTGGTAAAAAGGACCATCTCAGTCTTCCTGGGATTGATCGACAGTGAGTGTTCCTCACACCATGTTTCAACTAATTTGAGCCCATCCTGCTCTCTATCGCACAGTGTGTTCACAAATTTGCCTGTCTGCAAGATAACTATGTTATCTGCGTATGCGATTGTGTAGATTCGATTGTTGTTGAGGTGATTAATCAAGGGGTCCAGGAATATGTTCCACAGAAGGGGTGATAGGACTCCTCCTTGGGGACATCCCCTCATGATGACCAGTCCTCTTACTGTAATGTCTTCTACATTGATACTTATTACTCTACTGGAGAGCATCTAGAGTATCCATTCTCCTACTACCAGAGGTACATTCCTGCAGTTGAGTTGCTGGGTAATTGTTGGAAACGCTGTTTCATCAAACGCTCCCTCCATATCTATGAATATACCCAGGGTGGATTCTTTGTTGTCCAATGATCTTTCGATTCTTCCAACCACTTGGTGAAGGGCCGAATCAGTGGACCTTCCCGGAGTATATGCATGCTGATTTGGATGAAGTGGGTGGTGAACTAGCACTTCATCTCTTATGTACCGCTCGCATAACCTCTCCATTGTTTTTAAAAAGAACGATGTGAGACTAATTGGTCGGAATGGTTTTGGTAAGGTGCAATCCATCCTACCTGGTTTGGGTATAAATACCACTCGTACTTCTCTTCACTTACGGGGAATATACCCCAGAGCCAAAGAGGCTCTGAAAATTCCAACCAGGTGAGGCATAAGAATATCCATTCCCCATTGAAGTGGGGCTGGTCTTATTTCGTCAGGTCCTGGTGAGTTGAAGGGGGAAAAGCCCGATATGGCCCACCTTATCTTGTCCTCATCAATTACTGCACTAGCAGATTGTCAGTCGTATTGTGAGGGTGTTGTTGGTACTTCCATCCAGTTTGACGTTCCAGGAAAGACAGAACCCGGGAAGTGAGTTTCCATAAGAATCTCAACGCTCTCTTGGAGGTTGGCGGCCTTGTCGCCATTTTCCCTTGTAAGGATGCCGATACTCTTATGTTGGTCGTTTGAGAGCGCCTTCTGTAGCCTAGAAACTTATGGGAAGTCTTCGACTGCCTCACAATAGGCTTTCCAGGCTTCTCTTTGCTTTTGTCTGCAGACTTTTTTGAACTCTTTGAGGTTGGCTTTGTATATTTTTCAGTCCTCTTTGAGTGTTGTTCGTTTTGCCCTGTTAAAGGTCGTTCTTGCTGTCTTTCTGAGGTGTTCCAATTCAGGGCACCACCAGCTATTGGTCGTGCCACCTGTCTGAACCATCCTCATCGGACAGGATTCCTTATAGGCAATGTCCATTTTGTTTTGGATAGATACTGTGTACCTTTCCAGTTCCTCATCATTCTTGCTAGGAGTCAGGACCTCTGTTTACCGCAGAGCCCCTTTTAAGAGTAGATTGTAGAGAGCTACATCCGTCCTCTTCGGGTCGCGAGATTTTACATTGGTCCTGAGATCCTGGCTTACCGTGTAGGTCAGCCAGCGGTGGTCTGACATAGAAATATGATCCGACACATGCCAGTCCTTAATTGTGTTCGATATTTTGGCTGTCGCCAGCGTAATATCTATCAATTTTTGGCTACGGGCGTTGATAAATGTCGGCACCGTGCCTCTGTTTAAGATTGTTAGATCTTCCTTAATTATATATTCATAAAGAGACTCACCTCGTGTGTTGATATCCTTGCTGCCCCAGCTCAAGTGGTGGGAGTTTGAGTCGCAGCCCAATATCAGCTCCACTCTTTGGTTGAGGCAGTGATCCACTAGTACCTCCGTCTCTTTAGTTGGTGGTAGGGTGGCTTCATCTGAAGGTAGGTACACCGATGCAAGTACAAACGCCGTATATTTGCCTCTTCCATCTGGACATTCCACTTTCACCGCAGTAAGGTCTGAGGTGCAGAATTGTGCCATCGAAGAGGCTCTGTATTTCCTTGGGACGTAAATAGCTGTCCTAGGTTGCTGATTGCTTGGTAGGCTGAAAATTTGACCCTTTAGACTACTAAAACCAGTAATTTTGGTCTTTATTATCCAGGAGCGCTATTCTGTACGCGGCATTGACAGTCGTCGGTATCGATATGTTAACAACAGCCATCGGTTGCGCGGCCGACGGCACTAATATAACGCTATTCTGTATGCCACGGTTTTAGACGCTCGAAATTGCAACCAAAAATTATCGGTATAAAAGTAACGTCACTCCATTCGGTACATTTGGCCAATGAGCGATGAGGGAAACTCAAATTTGTAAACAATCAAAAATGTACGTTGAAGATAATAGGTTATATTTTTGATAGTGACAGTGACATATATTTTATCTGTTAGCATGAACGATACAATTCATGTTTATTAACATTAAGAACTTAAAAATCGTCATTTAAGTCAAAAGGATTGTGTTCCTTCCTCCATGCTCTTCTTTCAACACAAATCCATAGCCAGATAACCAAGCAGCCATTCTGTTGAGAATTAATAAAAATAACTATTATTATCTTACAATAGCATAATTCTGAGAAAGGTGAGAGGTTGGAAAGGTTCTAATATGACCATTTTGTCACATTTATCTTTTCCTAGTATATGAAAATGCCTTTTTAATGTCGTTTGAGAAATAAATACACCAATGTTTACCTCAAAACACTAGATTAGGCCTATAGTCACTCTTCAAATATTAAAAATTCACTTAAATAATCCGCAATTCCAACCAAACATCAACAAATAGTAAAAATTTCCTTTCAACAAAAATCGGTAACGGTTACCGTGGTGTTCATGAGATCACGGTAGACATACCGATCCTCATCGACTCGAATTAGCGATATCAGTCGGTGAAAAGGTATACAGAATGCCGCAAATGCGACTTACCGACGGCTGTCGATAACTGAGTCTTACCGATACCGATTTCTCTACGAAACGAGTTACAGAATAGCGCTCCAGGGCTCCTGGATCAAAGCTATTGCATCCTCCAATACATCAAGGTGCCGACATAGTGTTGCCGTTGCTGCCTTTTTGTGTTGGAGGTTGCATTGTATGATATTTACCTTTTTTCCAACGTCCTTGCCCATGAGTAGGTTGGATGGAGTTGGATTTTCTTTAGAGGTCCATCCGCTCCGCCGCTAGGGGAGAGGGGACCTCGCTATTTTCGGGTACCTCATACGTCAGGTCATCGACTGCTTCGACGTCCTTTCCGGAACCCATGGTTGCCTTGGAGTCAGTATCCACTTTAGGTGGCTCGACTACCAAGGACCTCGGGTCTTCAGAGGTACCCCCTGCTTCTTTCTTTGAAACGCTGATGGTCAATGAGGTGAACGCATAGCTCATCCTCATCGATTTCTTCTTGAGGACAGCCATATCCTTGTCTCCGATACCGAAGACGAAGAGGTGTCCTCCTGGGCTCACCTTAACCTTAAGGTGGAAAGTGCACCATCTTGCCACCGTCAGATCAGAGTTCTGCGCCCTCAGCCGACCAAACACCCTCTCTTTTTCACCGGATGTCGTCTTGTGGACGTCTTCCGGGATCCAGAGCGAGGCCTTGGGCAGCCTAGGGAGCCAGCATCACGCTGAAGACCGCCAGTGATGCTTCCTCCCACGGCTTGAGGTTTTTTGTGGCTTTTTTCAGCCACTCTAGCGCCCCGTCGTCATCGCAGACCACTCTGATGATTTCACCAGAGTATGTCCACGACTCAAACGTGGCGTTTTGCTGTTGCTGCTGGAGGCAGAGAAGATGATCTTGTCCAGTTCCTCTAGCAGTTGGTTCCTTGCCTTTATTCAAGGCGGAGCTCTTGGCGCCCGCCGCACGAAGTGCCTTTGCTGTTGGAGGTGGAGTGACGGAGGAGGGGAGTGCACTTGTAGTTGCTGCCACCCTGATTCCCTCGCTCTCTTCCTCCTTTTGGCTTCGGCGCCGCAAATGCGCTTCCGCCTTTGTGTTTTATCACGAGGTGATCTTCCATGTCCAGCCTCGTTCTGTGCAGTATTTTGGGGTGGACATTTCTGTTCATCCCCAGTTACTGCTTTTGATCGAGGTGAGCACTTCCGTCCAGCCTCGGGATTTGTTTTTTCTTCGTTTATCTTCATATGTGTTCCCACGAGTAGCAAGGGAAGGGTTGGTCACCTCTGGAAGAGCCCCGCATTACCAGAGGAAGGCTAATTACAATGGGGTTCCGCCCGGTTCCCCAAGGGGATCGTTCGTGACCGCATATCACCCTGCGGCCATTCAGCTGTCGGCACGATTCCTTACACCTTAGCTTGGGTAGGCTGGTCCGCGGTGGCATGTTTAGCAAAGGCTTTTGGGGAGGTTTAGCCCCCCTCACCCTACTTATTCTGCCACTGACCAAGGGACCGGCGACAGTCCCTTGGCCGTTCCCCTATCCGCCACATGGGGACGCGCCCGATAGATAGCCCAGTCCACGGGAAACCAATAACTTATTGTTTTTCTAAATTATCAACAGTAAATCCCAGAGCCGGACCTAGGGCGTGGCGAAGGCGGCATTTGCCACGGGCGCAAACGACCTAGGGGTGCAAAATGTGTTCCATTTTGAATGGAGATTTCCTTTTTCTTGACTATCAGTTCTATATCTCAGAGATGAAAAAAAAGTTGTAAAACATCTCCGAAAACGATGCGTGACATAATATGTATAAACTCTCCTCCCACTTCTGCGGTAATTCCATTGTAATCGGTTGCTAGGCGACGTGATCACGTGATATCGTTAAAACAGAATTTTGTTTAGCGTCGTGTCGACTCGTGTGGCATTTACCGTTCGCAGTGCATACTCGTCGAGCCTCGTACTCGTGTTTCCACTAGTCAGGCCAGTGATACGGTGCAATTCTCTTACCGTCTTGTCTTATCGCGTCAGGAATTTATTTTTACTGGAAAGAAAAATAGTTCTCGAACCGGTATGTTTGACAATTTTCAATTTTCTGGTCATATTATTCATTAGGAGTTTTTATTTTCAGTTTGTTATAACCATATGAAATGCCTCCGAAAAAATTATCAGGATCACAGTTTCGAAAGATAAGAGATCGAAAATTATCAGAACTCAAAAAAAACACAAGTGATATCTCAAGTTACTTCAAGAATGAAGCGGTTAATGTCCTGACAAGAAGTGATTCCACCGATTCCGCGAATGACGCCCATGTTGCAGAAAGTATTCCCTCTACTTCAACTGAAAGTACCGAACAAATAGAACTGAACTATTCTATTCCAGACAATTCAGATTCGGACAAAGAAAATGATTCCTAAGAATCAGGAATTACTGGAAAACCACTTGAACTAGTTGATTTCAATGACCATACAACATGGCAAATATCGAAAAATAATATCAAAATATTTGTTGAACGGGGACCTGAATGTGGCGATGATCTCAATTTTTATCCTATGAGTGACGGTGATCGACGTTTTGATAAAAAATGGTTCATAAAGGTTTTGCCAAATGGAGATAGGTTGCACAGGAACTGGCTTATTTATTGTAAGAGGATGGATGCTTTATTTTGCTTTACCTGCTCGCTCTTTTCTGGAAAAAAAGATATTTGGACTACAGGTTATCGAGACTGGCAACATCTGAATCCTTCACTTTCCCGTCATGAAGTTTCTTCAAGTCATAGGGAAAACTACATAAAACTGCGAAGTTTTGAACGAAGTTTGAATATTGGCGGATTCATAGATGATCATTTGGAAAAAATGATCATGGATGAGAAACAAAAATGGAGGCATATCTTGAAGGTTATTTTGGATGCGATTCTTCACTGCGTTAAGAATAATGATGCTCTTAGGTACTTCTGAAAAAATAGGAGACCCGAATTGCGGAAAATTTTTGAGCACAATTGAGCTTATAAGCCATTATGACCCTATAATGAAACATCATATAGAGACACATAATAAAAATCAGATTTCTTATTTCTCTCATAAGATACAAAATGAGTTGATTCATTTGGTTTCCGCAAAAATTAGAAAACATATCATAGCCAACATACAAAAAGCCACATATTTTTCAATTATGTTTGACTGTACACCAGATGTATCACATCTAGAACAGATGACTCAAATTTGCAGATATGTTCAAATTGATTCCAATAAGTGTACCATCAGTATTGAAGAAAGTTTTCTTGATTTTATAACAACTAATGAACATACTGGAGAAGATCTGGCCAAACTGATCGAGGAAAAACTGAAAGCGGATGGATTAGATATAGGAAATATAAGAGGTCAATCCTATGATAATGCTGGAAATATGGCAGCATCAAGGGATCTAGTGACACACGATGGTCGACCAAATATAATTCCGTTCATACTTTACGAACGCAAATGAAAACTGTTATAGATATTCTTGAAGAAATGTCCAATGGCAGTAATTGGAATAGAGATACATCAGAAGGAGCAAAGCTTTTGCTGAAGCCTATGAAGCAGTTTACTTTTATTGTTTTCTTGTTGTTTTGGGATGAAGTTCTTCTAAAGATTAATAAAATCAATCTGGCACTACAGAACCAAAGATTATCTGTTGGAGATGGTGCAAAAATGATAAAAGGGCTATCTGATGAAATTCATAATTATAGATTTGATTTCTTTGAGTCCCTATTAGAGTCTTCAGAATCTTTTGCTGGAACAATCAATATTGAACCAAATTTTGGAGAGGAAAGAAAACGTAAAATAAAAAAAATGCCAGGAGAAGAAGCTAATGATGAGGTTTCCATCATAGATAGGAAAAGTCTGATGAAAATGGAATTCCTTCAAGTATTGGACTCTATATCGATGCAACTTGGATATCAATAAAAGAGTCTTCACTTGGTGAATTGAAGAAGGAAGCTGCGGATTTGGCATTGAAATATAGTTCCGATTTGGATCCGTATGAATTCGTCAATGAATTGAAGAGCTTCAAATTTCAAGCATGTGCAATGTTTGCGGACCTGGACAAAATGAATGCCCTTGATATTCTTCGGAAAATGCGTGAATTATCGCTTCAAACAATATATCCCAATCTGGACACAGCCCTCAGGATATTCTTGACGTTGCCAGTGACGACAGCAACATGTGAACGTTCGTTTAGTAAATTAAAACTGGTGAAAGCTCACTTAAGGTCCTCGACTGGACAGGAGAGGCTAGCCAATTTGGCAATTATATCAATAGAGAGAAACAGATTTGCCAACGGTTTAGAATTTTATGATGACATCATTGATGTTTTCGCTGAAACCAAAGCGAGAAAAGTTAAGTTCTAGTTTATTTTGTTCCAAAGAAAATATTGATCATATTCATTTAACTACTTTGTGATAATATTTGCTCTTGGAATTATTGTTCCTGTAGAAACCAAAAGAGTTAGGTTTTAGTTTATGATTTTCAAAGAATATATCAATGATTTTTGTTATTGTTTATTTTCATTTATTTTGTTGATGAGATAATTTATTTACGTTAGAATATTTGTTGTTAGAATTATTTTTCAGTTAGTTCACTCATTTATTTATTTTTAAAAGTATGTATCATTTTGAGAATAAATTAATGTTTTTTTTATCCTTTTCTATTAATTTTGTTTATCGAGTTTTTTTTCATTACGTCATGAGAAATATGGGAGATTATTGTTAATAAAAAAGTTCTTCGAAATATAATCAGTGAATGTCGAATATAAAAAACATGTATTTATTGAAAAATGAATTTCTTCAAGGGCGCATTTTGAAAGCTTGCCACAGGCGCTAGAATCCTAGATCCGGCTCTGGTAAATCCCATTCTTCTATCACTCAGCTTAAATTTCAAATGGGAAAAACTTTGTTCAATATCCACGCCAATCCACGCTGATTGGTGCATATTTAAATTTAGAAACAATAGTTGCATCTATCGCAAGATCTTCAACAACATTTTCTTTAATAACATATGCTATTTGGTTCGAAACTCTATACTCTTCAATTTTATTAAGCACGCTAGTACGATGTTGTCACATTGTGGTTTAGATAATATAAAATGTATCAGTCGGAAATTGACGAATATATTAAAAACTGTTACATACCGAGAAGTGATGTAGAAAATTAGCACCAAATACACCACTATTTGTTAAAATATACATCTGCCATCAAAAATTACTTATGGCATAATAGCTATAAATCCGCGCTCTAGTTATAATTGATATATAATGTTGGTGATAGACTATATTTGCTTTTTACGATATTAATTTTACACGCACATAAAAAAATACTGTGATATTGATATCTCTTGTAAATTCTGTTTTCAATTCCACAACATGCGACCACAGTAAATTTCTCTTGCACGTTTGTCCGTAGCATTTAGTCGTTGTCCAACTTGAATACGGTATGGATAACCACCAATTGATTTGAACATGCGACGTGAAGACGTTTCACTTATGTTGAGTTTACATGCAGTTCTTACAAGACTTCTATGAGGTGATTGCACAACTTGGTTAAAAACACGTCCTTCATTTTCGTTGCATACTGTTTTTCGACGACCTTTACGTTGACACAATACACTACCAGTGCGACGAAATTTTTCAACAACAACTAACATCACACTTTTACTAGGAGCTGCTTTATTAACTTTTTGTTGATATTTTATTGACACCTGTTCTAAGCTTCGACCATCATTACGACCTTTTCCGTATAAACGAAAATAATGCTCTACCAAAAAAACCTTTTCTTCCGTTGTTAGAACCATTTTTAAATCAAATTTAACTGCAGCGTACTATTAATATATCAACTAATGACAATTAAGTCAAATATGACAAATCCATATTACATAAACAACTCCACAGCACTCTCTGTCTCGGTACTGTTTATTTTGGCGGATACCGTATTAGACAATGCTTTAAGCCATTACAAACATAAGCTATATGTAGCTAATGATGGCTGAATATGCTAGTAGGTACAAGTTTTACGACTAAAAGGGAACAGACGAAACTTATGTCAGTCATATTAGACAGAAACGTCAAAATATATATAATTGTTGAATTAAAAAAATTTACAAGGAATATAATATATCAATATTATGGTGGTTTTTTAATGTGCGTGTAAGATTAATATCTCAAAAATCAAATATAGTGTATCACTAATATCGTGTATCAGTTATAACAGATCATTTTAAAAGTTATAATGTGTCAATAAAACCAGTGCAGTACTCATTTTAACAAATTTTGAAAAATTCATAACTCGTTTTTGGTAAGAGAGCGCACATTTTTTTGTTAATTTTCGTGATCAGCGACCTCGAATTAATCTAAAAAAAATATTTTATCAAAATCCGCGTTGTACCACTAAACTAGACTTTTACCGCATATTTTTATTGAAAACTAAATAATAAAAACAATCAACAGTACGCTAACCTAACTTTCCTCAACTTATTTTATTATTATTATTTTTGCGCATTCTTTTTAAAATTTTCTAGCCACTTTGTTCACCCGCTCAGGTTGAAAATCATCTCAACAGAGCTGAACCAAATACTGTAAAAAGAACACAACAATAAATAGTAAGTTCAGGCAAATAGGCCAATCAATTTTAAAAAATTTCTTCTTAAGGCTAAACTATGTGTGAAAAAGGAAGTCCTGGTAAAACTGCTTCTTTATTTGTGACAATAGAGTTTTCTCTGTTGAGGAAAAACAATATATTAACTTTTTTCAAATCCTTTTATTTATTTATTTTTTTTGACCTGTTTGTGAATACAGGACGTTTATCTAAGTGTGAAAATGGGTAGCGTGTTCAATATTTCCTATTTTATCTCTCCACCTCTACATTCAATAAGTACTTGATTAAAAAGCTATTTTTATTTGCTTTTCCCTTATAGATGAAGCCAAAAGTAGCTTGGATAAGGGCATTTTGTCTATTTTGGGAGAGGAAGGGGCAGTCAAGGATATTTTGACAAAACCCATTCAAGCAGATTTAGCTTCCCGGTGGAAAAACATTTTGACTTGTGGCATGGACGAGGAAGCCTGGAAAAGTTTGATTGAGAAATATCTGCCTCCGGAAAACTGTAGTTTCATGAACCCACCCATAATAAACCCTGAGGTTGAAATTGCCATTTCTGGATGCATTATACGGAGAGATGAGAGGTTATCTCATGTACAGCATCAAATTGCAGCAAGCTTATCAGCTATAGGGGTAGCTCTAACAAGAATGTTGGAAAAACAGGAAGTAGAAGGTAATAAAGAAGATATACAGTTATTGAGTGATGCCAGTAGGCTACTAGACAATATCCACCACTCGGAGTCAAAATCCAGAAGGGAACTATTAATCTCAACAAGGAGCATAAAGATACGCTGGTGATCACTCCAATTTTAAAGTTGCTCTTTGGAAGTGACCTGGACGAGAGAATAAAGACAACAAAGGATCTGGAGAAGTCAGGACAGCAACTAAAACTTAAGAAGCGAGCTAATGACAACAAGAACACAATCCTGGAAGAAAGTCTGGAAAACTACAGAAAACTACAGAAGTTCATTCCCAGAGAAACTAGCAGGAGCCAGCAGGAATGGACTTCAGAACTTGGCTCCGATCAGGAAGGCTTACTATCCCTCCAGTCACCGGAGCAAGACTCACAAGAAAGGACAGAACCTTCGGCAGAGATTTTACCCTCAGAGCAGCCAGAAGGACAGGAGGCGCAATCATCAGTTGTAGAACTACAGGTTAGTCAACCATGTGGACGATTACAATTTTTTCCCAAAGATGGCAGGCGTTGTCAATACATAAGACAGTAATGTCTTATATAAAATTCACTTTACAAAATATTATACCCATTGAAAATAAATGGTCCCATAATGGAAAGTACACCTGAATAGTATCGACGAGGTTCGGGCAGGGAGTCGGTTTGTTGCTTAGCTTTCAAGATTATGGACGTATTATCCAGGGGCGAAGGTACTACATTAGTCTTTATTTATTTCAACGAGGCTTTCATATAATCAAGATCGAACATTACTAGGTAAGTTCGTTTGATCTTATGATAAAAAGTGTGTTGGAATGACTTTCCAAAATTTAAAATCACAGTTTGTCCAGTATAAAATTGGTGTAAAATTGAAAACGGAAATGAGCTTTAGCAGAACATGTTATAGATATAGTGTGCGATCTGATGGAATTTTCTTTTGTTTCCCTTCAAACCGTACTGCGTAAATGAACTGTTTCGCCATTCATTCCAGACTTATTCCGAAATGAAGCACTGGATTTAATTTCACTAAGTTTACTGAACTATGTATATAAAAATATGACAAATATACCACTATATGCTGGTAGCAATTGGTGACTACCTGAGAGCGACACTTTTCTTACTTTTTTGGTAAAATACTTTATACCTAACCGGCATGGGTTACGTGTGAATTGCAATATAGGGGAGAAGCCAATGCTTCTAGATTGAGCTCAGACGATATACTACTTTTTACTGGTTTTTTAAGGCTAAGGTGATTAGCTGGTTGAAGAGTAGGGGTGGTAAGGGTCTGTTCCATACATTGCTCTTGTGCAAGGTGCGAAGGAGAAGATGCATTGGAATATTTGGTTCATTAGACAGGGATGGCTAATTAATCGGTAGTACGTATTTAGTATTGATTTTTGGTGGAGCATGCGTTCGCTGTTAGAACGATTGCGACGTTGTCAAGAGTTTTCATTTAGTTGAGATACAAGATAAAACTTATTTTCTCAGTGAGAAATGTGAGTTTTCGAACATACTGCACCGCGGGCGAGAAGAGGAATAACAATGGAGAGAAAATATAATAATATTAAAAACTGAGAAAAGGAGCTTAAGTTACACAATGGGGTATGGTTTATTTGGAGTTACAGGGAAGAGGTATCAGTTTGGTAATAGGCTTGGTGTATTGTCCTTCACTAGTCTTGATGGTGGCGCAACGAACTTTGCCATCTTTGCCTACGGGTGCGTCAATTACTCTCGCTAGGGGCCATTTTAGAGGGGGAGAATTATTATCTTTTACCAAGACCATATCATTTACCTGAATGTTGGAACGGGAAGTCATCCATTTTGGGCGATTTTGAAGTCGGCTCATGTAAACTAATGACCAGCGTTTCCAAAAAACTTGTTGAATCTGGTAACATTTATTCCAAAATGTGAGTCTATTTGTGGGGTGAGAAGAAATATCCTTTTCAAGGTAAGCGGTGAGGGATGAACCGATGAGAAAATGGCCTGGGGTCAAGGGTTGTGAATCCTTGGGGTCGTTTGACATGGGGAACAGGAACAGAGCATTAAGTTCTAATTTAGGGATAGTGATTGACTTCTTTAAAGATGCAACGCAAGATTTTGAAGTGACGAGAGAGCAATGGGTGGAATTATCTGCATAAAGAGAGCGAATATAAACATTACAAGCAAAGGCTTCTTGCGAAGCATCAGAGAATCCGTGAAGTTCTATTTTGACTATTTTCTTTTTCAAAAACAAATGACGGGGGATTTTCAAGTTTTTTACTTGTAGGATCATTTTTGAAAAATTGTTCCATTCTTTTATAATTAATGGATCTCTTATTTCTTCATCCCAATCCAATTGTTGTAACCATATCTTTTGCATTATTAATTTACCCCTAACTATAATAGGGTTGATAAGACCTAAAGGGACAAAACATTGACATAAGTGCGAAAGAATGATTCGTTTTGTGAGAGCCTTAGATTCAAGAGAGGCAAAAACATCTATCTTTAATTCGTCGGTATGAGGGTTCCATGTCATTCCTAGTATCTTACAGGGGGAGTCAGACAAATTGAAGTCAATTTCGGTTTCTGGATTAAGTGGATTTTGATGAGGAATTTCATTAGTGTTTGAACATATTTTGTGTCGTTGAGAACTAGACATGCCAAGTAGGGAGCACTTTTTTGTCCGAAAAAAAAACCCGGTTTAATTCTCGATACACGAGAATTGTTCTGATGGGGAGTCTCTCCATAATACATTATGAAGAAGGTTGAATTGGGGGTTCATCAACACTTGTCTGTACATCTGTTTGATGTCCGCAGTTAGCACAAATTCAAATAGGCGAAATCTACTTAGGATGTCGTATAACTCGAGCTGCACTTGAGGGCCTTTCAGGGTAATGTCATTAAGGCTGAGACGAGAACTTGTTTTACAACTAAAATCAAAAACTATGCGCAGCCTAGTACTGGCGCTTTTTTTTTTCAATGATGCACAGATGAGGTACAAAATATCTGTGATCAGATGTGTCATTTGTGAGTTCAAGAGGTATATACCTAGCGTGACCTACTTCAACATATTCAGTGATGAACTTTTTATATTCTCTAAAAAGCTCTGGATTTTTTTCACTTTTTTTCGAGAGAGATAAATCTGTTTTTTGCTTGCGCAAACGATTCGCCCAGCTTCTTATGAGCGTTGGGGTGAAGTAGAGTTAAATCGACCTGGTATCTTCCAGAGTCCATAATTCGGGTGGTGGATGTGAAAATTGTTTCAGCCAATTCATCTTCCGGGGAAGGATGAGGATGAGTTTGAATCTCTTCGTGAGACCAAAACTTCTCGATCATAGTATCTAATCTATCTTCGAGAGGTGGGAGGCTAGCACTAGTTGAAAAGAAAGTGTGAGAGACAATAGAGAGAGCGCTTTCTTGAGTAGGGTCATCAATACAAGCGGAGGAGATTGTACCAGCTAATACCCATCCTAAATGAGTGTCTACGAGGGTAGGGAGGTTTCTACCTAGGGATACAAAACCACCTTTGAGCAAAGAGTAATATACATCTGCTCCAATGAGCATATCAATCTCTGACGGTAAGAAATATTCATCATCAGCTAATTGATGCAAGAGAGAAGTCGGGATTTTTAGGATCTATTCGTATTTGGGGTAAAGCTTGGGTAATGTTTTCCACGACAGCACACGATACTTGGAACTTTTGGTTATCAAAGACTGAGTGAAAATCAACGTGTCATTTTATTCACAATGCTGTTACTAGTGAGAATGCCTGAAATTTGCATGTTGAGAGGGTAACATATGTTTCCCAATTCAACGACTGTGGAACGTTTAATAAATGAAGTTTGACTTCCATTGTCTAATAAAGCTTTCAAAATTAGTGGATGACCTTGTTTTGAGTGCACGGCCACTTTCGCAGTGGCTAATAGTACATAAGGAGTTTTTACAGCGACTGCGGAGAGTGAAGCAGATCCTTGTGGGAGTTGGCTCTGCATTGAAGTACTTGGTTGAGTATGAGTAGTGCTGTTTGTATTATGTTTTAGTGAAACATAATTCTTTATTTTCGTTTTGACAAACAACAAAGTTTGTATAGAATTAGTCACAATGAAAACTTAATGCTAATCCTAATCTGAAATTGTATGCAAATTATACTAAACAATATCTGATAAAATTTCAATCATAATACGAACAAACAAATAAATTATAATTATTCATACATTATTTACGAGTTAAAAAATTCTTCTGTGAAGTAAAAACAACGTTCAATTAAAAATGATTTTAACACTTTTTTAAATTCTATTAGTGTAGTACAGTTTCTGATGGTTAAGGGTAATTTATTATAAAACCGTTGACCTTGTATAGCCGGAGATTTAAAATGAATATTTCCCTTAGAAAAAGGTACATGTAGATCATTACAATGTCTTGTATTAAATCTATGGACTTGTTCATTGGTCTTAAGATATTTTATTTTAGTATAAACAAACACACACAACTCAAAAATATACAAACACGACAATGTTAAAGTTTCAAACTTTTTAAAATAACCATGGCAGCTAGTGCTCCGAAAAATACCAGCAATACAACGAATGATCTTCTTTTGAGCTATGAAGACATCATTAAAGCTAGTACTAATTCCCCAAAAACATAAACCATACCGTAGGCGAGATTCCGCTTGAGCATAGTACAGCATTACCAGCTGTTTAATTGTTAGAACCGATCGAAGGTTTCTAAACTGATAATTAACTGAGTTTAGTTTTGAGATCACAGTATCGCAGTGTTTTTTCCAATTTAGGAATTCATCAATAAATAAACCTAAGAATTTCACTGAAGAAGCGTGTTCTATTTGTTCATTATTAAGTTTTATATTCATTTTTTGTACTTGCTTTTGCCTATAGTGAAAATGAACCATTTGAGTTTTTTCCGCATTGAGGTGAAGTGAATTTTTACAAAACCAACTGTATAAGCTGGAAAAAAGATTATTACATTTACTTTCTAAAGCGACATTGGATTTATCCGAAATAAGGACCGACGTATCATCTGCATACAAAGTAAAGTGAGTGGTCGAGCTAATATCTACAATGTCATTTATGTAAAGCAAAAACAAGATAGGTCCCAAAACAGACCCTTGTGGAACACCAATACCATTGCACACATAACTCGAATCACTCTTACCAATACAATTATCCGTTAAATTAGGTATACTAACATATTGAAAGCGGTTATACAAATAAGACTCAATCCACTTCAAAGATATCCCTCTGATACCAATATTTCTAGCTTTTCCAATAAAATGTTATGATCAACTCAGTCGAATGCTCTACTGAGATCACAGAATATACCAACAGGACATTCCCCTGCTTCCAATAGATTAGTTAAACATTCATAAAATGAATGAATTGCGATACTAGTTGACTTACGTTCTTGAAAACCATGATGGCTGCTTATAATAATATTATGACACTGTAAGTAGGTATTAAGTCTCTTCAGGTAGCTATACTCAAATATTTTTGAAAATATTGAAGGGACAGTAATTGGTCGATAGTTTGAAGTACTGCTCTTTTCACCTTTTTCATATATTGGAGTAATTTTTCCAGTTTTAATGTAATCCGGAAAACATTACGATCTGGAGCGAAATCTGAGCTGTTTGAATTCCCATTGTGTTGGAGAGTATGGTGCTTTTTATGACAGACGGTGCAAGAGAGTGTAGACGGACATTGTGGTATCAGATGTTTGTTGCCTAAGCAATTAAAGCAGAGTTCTTTGCTTCGGGCTGCGTTCACTCTATCTATAGCAACCAATGAAGTGAAATCAGGACAAGTGTAAATTTTGTTAGTTCTCGCATTACAGAAGTTGCAGATTTTATTACGCCTAGGAGAGCTTGATGAAGACGACCTGAGGAGACTACTTCGTGAGTTGGGAAAAGAGACATCACCACTAGTTTGAGGCTTGCTAGTGTGCAGTGTTACTTTATTATTAAATTTATTTCTATTGTGAATTTGTGAATAATTATTATAGTTATTACTGTTGTTTTTATGATGATTGACACTTTGAGACGAATTACCATAAGAGTGAGTTTTATCAATTTTATTGTCTGAATTAGAGTAAGTAGTGTTTAAGTTATCTAAGACTTGGCATCTATGTTCAAAAATTCAAAGAATTCATCCAAAGTAGATAATGATGATTTCTTATGCTCCTCGTATGCTTTTTTTGAATTGAAATCAAGTTTTGGTTCTAATATGTATATCAACAAATTTTCATATAGTTCTTCCGGAGTGTGATTTGTGATTTTTAAAGCATCAGTGTTTGCTCTAGAGTTCGTTACCAATTGCCGTAAGCTCATACAATTATTTTTACTTATTACAGGTGCGTTTAACAAATTTTTAAAATGATTAGTAATTAACTGTTCACTATTATTATACCGTTTATCTAACAATTGTAATGCTATTTGAAAATTTGCTTCTGTCACAGAAAGCTGATCGATTATTTGAAGTGGTTCTCCTTTAACATATGTTTTGAGATAAAAAAACTTCACAGCATTAGATGTCAGATTCGGGTTTTTTATTATTAACGCTGTAAATAGGTCTATAAAGGGTGTGAATTCTAGAGCGTTTCCTGTGAAGGTTGGAATTTGTATGCTGGGTAATTTGATATTACCTATTCTTTTGTGATGGGTTATCTATTGTACCTATGTTTTGACAACGTGTTTTTAGTTTGATTTGCAAGCGCGATAACAAAGTAATGAATTTATTTTCAAATTTTTCTCTATTATCGGACTCAGTGCCGTCGATGTCCAAGAGATTAATTTCATCTTCGGCATTAGAATATTTCTCAAAATGAGTTTCTAATAATCTAATTCTGTTTTTGATTTCATTTGAATCTACTACAATATCTTTGTGATTTTCAAACCAGTTGGAGATTCTGGTTATTTGCGCTTTTGCATTTTTTCTTATATCTTTAAAATATTGCATACTATTCTCGTCTTCTGACATTGTGTGCTGAAAGCTTTTCCTTGAAATCTATATGTGTACTTATTATAAGCATCAATTAAACATCGTCAATAAATGTTTAAAAACAAAATAAAAATGTTAAGAATCACTAGAACTTTATATAATAAGTTTCAATTGAACATCAACAATAGTTCGAAAATATTATAAAAATGTTAAGGATCACTGACCTTTCAATGTTTATTAGTTTTGGTTACCTTCCTATCAATGTTCGTACCACGAGAGAGACGGGTGATGAGCTGAGAGAGTGAGACTGAGACGGGAGAATAGTGGAGCACAGCTAGAGTGCGCTTGCGCTGTTTTGAACTGCCATTAGTTCGTCTGCTGTCCGCTGGAGGGATCCAAGATGGCTATAGAAGCACTTCCGGCGTCAATTTGATGCCACGAGGGCAGTTTCTTCGCGATTTGAGGACTTACGTTACCGTTGGAGTTTGATTTTCCTTTGGGATCAGGTTCGAAGGACCATGTGCGATTTGAGGGAATTTCCTTTTGTTTCCCTCCAAACCGTACTGTGTAAATGAACTGTTTCGCCTATCATTCCAGACTTATTCCGAAATGAAACACTCGATTTAATCTCACTAAGTTTACTGAACTATGTACATAAAAATATCACAAATATACCACTATATGCTGGTAGCAAATGGTGACTACCTGAGAGCGACACTTTTCTTACTTTTTTGGTAAAATACTTTTTTCTCCGATTGGTAGCAAATATTAATTTTGCTGACTGATATCAATCAGCAAAGTACCTATTACTTTTCCTGCCTAGGCAGCAAAGTGGTTACTTTGCTGCCTAGGCACAAAAGTGATTACTTTGCTGCCTGTGATTATACATTTCCATAGCAACCAACTAAAATAAAGAGATTGTGGGAATTGTAATAATTTGCAAATACAGTATCCTTGGCTGAATTCCTAGCCTCGCTACGCTCGGCTATAAATTCAGCCTCGGCAGTCAATCTAGTACTTTGCTGCCTAGTTAAGCAAATAACTATATACCTAACCAGCATGGGTTACGTGTGAATTGCAATATAGGGAAGAGGCCAATGCTTCTATCTTGAGTTCTGACGAGATACTACTTTTTACTGGTTTTTTGGGGTTGGGGCGATTAGCTGGTTGGAGAGTAGGGGTGGTAAGGGTCTGTTCCATACATTGCTCTTGTGCAAGGTGCGAAGGAGAAAATGCATTGGAAGATTTGGTTCATTAGACAGGGATGGCTAATTGATCGGTAGTACGTATTTAGTATTGATTTTTGGTGGAGCATTGGTTTGCTGTTAGAACGATTGCGACGTTGTCAAGAGTTTTCATTTAGTTGAGATACAAAATAAAAGTTATTTTCTCAGTGAGAAATGTGAGTTTTCGAACGTATAGTTTTAGACCAATCACTTCACATTGACCTTGACGATATAGCGATCCTAGACGCTGAAAATAGTTATATCAAGCAGGCGTTTTTAGGAATGTACCACATTAATAATACTAAGGGCCCAATTAACAAAAAGTCTGACGATCAATCGTTCAGAAAAATTTACATACAAAGTGGCCCAAAAGACGGACAATTATCTCGTGAACTTCTAGTACCCTTTGTACAAAATTTAGGGTACCTATACCCATATTGAGAAACTGAGATACTAGATTTAATATTTGCAATATTGCCAGATTTGCTGTTTCTTTTATTTTGTTAGTAACTTTGGCAGTAGATTTAATCATTATTGGAATCTCCTATTCAATACGAGCTCAACTATATTCAGCTATTTCACTTTCGATTTTTTTTATACATGGAACAGTCTGTAAAAATTCGTAGAGTGTACCTAGAATGCTGTGATTTTGTTAAATGGGCAATTCTCGAGTGTTTTTTGGCAAGTTAAATTAACTACAGAATATATCGATGAGCAACAACAATAATTATCTCATTGTCATTGTGTAAAAGTGACGTCCGCTTAATAGATATTGCGAAAGAGAGGTTTTTATCGATGTCAAAGAGACAATAACATTTCCATGTATATGACATTTTAACATTGGAGTTAATTTATCACCTATAATTTTTTTTCAAATGGCTTATGGGCTTATTGCGTATTAATACTGTCATAGTCCAGTAAATATTCAATTTATGTTTATTTGACGATAAATTCATTTGATATTATAAATTCAATCAATTATGGCGTGCCGTTTTGGTATTTAATAACATAGTTTTGAAAACAAAAATGAAAATATCTCTCCCTTCAAAAATGTTTATTCCGTAATTATTCTGTTAATGAATTAAAATTATGTATTTTCATAATTTTAATATACATATTGCCATTATGAAAAACATAATAGAAACTGCCGATTTAAAATTATGAAAAACATAATAGAAATTCAAGAATTAAAATTATTAAAAGCATAATAGAAATTCAATTTCTATTATGTATTGAGGTTGCCTATCCTGCAGTAATGCATGCATCCGAAAGTGCAAAACTTGGTGTTCAGCCGGCAACACTGCTAACTGTTTAAAGTGTTTTGGTATAGGTACAGTTGGTTCGTTGGATCTTTTCCCATGCGTCATCATTAATATACAAACGCAATAAATCAATACATTAAATAACACGTAGGTCGTAGTTGTAAACAAGTCTTTGGTCTGCCAACGACGGCAACGTACAGATTCGCGTTTAACCTATCGCCGACATTCATCATATGGCTATCTCTGTTTGTTATATTACGCTGTAATGGAACAAACGGTTTGATTTCGGGGGTTAAGATTCTGTGAGTAGGAAAGAGACGTAATACAAAAAGTAGTATGTAAATCATTTCATACATGGGAAAAGATTCAGCGAACAGACTGTACGCAAGTATGTTTTAACGGATTGAAAGTATCAGAAGGAATTGAATTCTCAATTCTATCGAGATTAGTTAAGCAAGATGATAGAATATCAGAAGCAATATGGTTGCTTGACTGAAAAACTCTACAAGATTCCACAATAATACGCCGAATTCTGAGCAGAGTAGTAGCGACTTTTGAACCCATACTTTTATACCGTAACACACAATTCATGCTCACTTTAATAATGATTTTTTAATAGTTTACAGGGTTGTCTCTGATTACAGTTCATATAGTAAGGTAAACAAACAACCAAAGAAAAATGATGTTTTATTATTCTTCTTATTTGTCTCCGGAAGCAGTGTTGCCGGTAAAACATTTAGTATCCGATTTTAGGTACTTGTATCACTGCAGGATAGGCAACCTCAATACATAATGAAAATTGAATTTCTATTATGTTTTTCATAATTTTAATTAATGAATTTCTATTATGTATTTAATAATTTTAAATCGGTAATTTCTATTCTGTTTTTCATAATGGAAATTCCTGTATTATTATTATGAAAGACATAATTTTAATTATAGAACCAAATAATTACGGAATATAAATTTTTGAAAGAATAGAGATATTTTTATTTTTGTTTTTAATACGATGTTATTAAATACCAAAACGGCACGCCATAATCAATAATGCTTAAAATGTTCTTAATAATTTTCAATTATTGAATAACTGTATTGACCGGCTAACGATTATTTTTAACCCGCAGTTATGGAGAGCTATTCTACTTCCTAAAATAATTATCGTTGATGTATAGAACAAAATATATTTTTCAATAAATCTTCACCTGATCGACAACTCGGGCTTTCATTTCATGGATTCATGGTTTCTTTGAATTTAAAATATATTTGTTTTTTCCTCTGCTATTAAACTCAAATATAAAACATTTAGCTTTAAGCAATATTAATCTTTTTTCATAATTGACAACATCTTGAACATAATACCAGACGATTAACACATCATTATATCGTTTTATTAAGAAGAAATATGATAATTAATTATATTTCATTATTTTTTACATCTTTGACTGAGCTATAACTATCTTTCAGAGAGGGTTATTTTACGAAAAATTGACAACCTGTTGAGGCTTTAGTCGGTGGTCTAATTAAGAGAGAGTGTAGTGTTTTTCTGTTATTTTTTAATGAAATTTAATTTTGTTCATGGTTTTTGCTTTGAAATTTCTTTTTCCATAAAAAATCGAATGGAATACAAAAAGGGTTCAGTTTATGTCTGGTATTACATGAAATGAGATGTAAAATTATGTTTGGTAAGTAGACAAAAATAATATTAATACAATATCTCTCAGAGTTTAGCTCCGCAACTTAAATTAAAGGGGATATACGATTAGATAGCTACAAAAAAAGTTTTGCGACGACAGTACCTGCACTAAAAAACTTGCTTGGAGCCAATTTTAATCAGATATGATTTCAGCAAGCGGAGCTCCAGCTAATTTTGGTGTAAATGTTCGGCGTTATTCAGATGAGATATTTCCCGGACAATGAATTGGTCGACGAGGTAAAATTGAATGGCATCCACGTTCACCTGATTTCAATCCTAAAAAATGGTTTTTATTGAAGATACTTGAAAATTCAGTTTACAAATAGACGTTGCTAGACTAATGTTTTATGTATTTCACATACCTCACAAACTACTTGGATTAGTGTTTTCAGACTGGTAATAGCGAATGGTGTGAGATTTATTGTTTATTTACAGGGCAAAGTTTTTCATCCAGTTTTCCATAATCCTTCGAATCACTACGGGGATCTTGTTTTCATAACAATAATAAAGTGCTGGATTGGATTGTAAATTTGGGAATTGGGAATATACGATGACAGGTTTTGGAGTGTTCCTTGACTACTGATTGACTTCGTCATCCCACAATAGATTTACAAATGGCAGATGGTGGCTGCCAACAATATAATGGTTAAACCAGCTAGGGTAGGGGATCTCTGAAGGCGCGTGGGTGCTGCCACATAGAGAGTCCCGTCAGTACTAAAATTTGTAATTTAATGAAAACTGTAACGCCGTAAGTGGTAGTTGCAGATTCTTCCACATATATATATATATATATATATATATATATATATATATATATATATATATATATATATTAGCAGTAATTGTACAACACTGATTCGGCCGCATTTTCGCGATTTTAACATGGGAATCTCCATAAGGAAATCTAAGATCTGAAAAGGTCGGAAATTTACGCTAAAAGTGTAATATGCATGCGCTCGTACAGGGTTGTTAAAAAGTAACATGAGGGCTACAGGGTGGATGGAAAGTAACATGAGGGCCTTATTATATACAGGGTGAGTAACATGCCCGAAAATACAGGGGGATGCTCGAAAGGCCTTAACGACTTCTATATACAGGGCGGATGAAAAGTAACATAAGGGCCTTAACTATTATATACAGGGTGAGTAACATGCTCGAAATGCCTTATTATATACAGGGTGGATGAAAAGTAACATGCTCAAAATGCCTTAACGTCTATCAGGTATATACAGGGGGATGCTCGAAAGGCCTTAACGACTTCTATATACAGGGCGGATATAAAGTAACATGAGAGCCTCATGAGTAACATGCCCGAAAGGCCTTATACAGGATGGCCTCGCCCCCTGACCAATGGGGAGTCTGACATATGACGGGTGACATATGACACGTAATTAGTGACCATAGAACTGTTCTGTGACAGGTGACATTTGACGTAACAACGTGACATTTAACGTGACAATAAATTAATAATTTTATGTGTGAATCAAAGTAATTAAACAAAAATTTGTATATATCTGTTTTTTATTAGTTTATAATCTACATCAAATAAAAGCCTCATCTATTCAACAGTTCAAGGTCACACATCGAGACTCTCTCTCATATCTAAAATTTGGTGTCTTCACGTGATAGCTGAAATAGCCGAGTTGGTTTGAGCATTTATGTTTCCTAGCCTAGCTATTGAAGGGGAAGTAGGTTCAATCTTTGACTATTTCAGCTATTTTTTCCCAAAGAAAACACATATACCAATAATATATAACTATTTATTTAAATCATTGATAACTGTAAGTTTACAAAAGTATACAAATTCTCTAAGAGCATTGTTTAACATATCATTAGGTGTAATAGAACAGAATGCATATAAAATTTGTAAAGGACTTTCAGAGGTGACATTTTTACAGAAATCCAAAACATTATAATAATATTGACAAAAATTTAAATTTTCCAACATAGCTATACATTGTAAAATCAAATTATTTAGTTCTAAAATTTGAGACACTTCTTCTTCATCCATATAATATTCAACTCCATGTTTCTCGATGAAAATCAACTTACACCCATCATAATTTGATGGAGTAATGGTGCAGTACTCTCCACATGAAAACGAATCAGGTTGGAACTTGTTGGTGTCGTCAACTGTAGTATGGAAGAAATCATTCAGCTGTTGCCTCATTATTGAAATAAAGGTATACCATTCATAGGTGCTGAAAGATATTTTACTACACTTTAGCTGTTGAGATAGAATAACAGCAGGCGTAAATGATCTTGCCGGACTAATTCCACATTTTACTTCATAACCGGAAATTAAATATTGTGTTGAAAGCAGGTACACATTTTCAGACTTTGCAGCAAACTCATAGTTTTCCAAAATTCTATCCAGCTCTGCAGTATAGTTATTATCACTACCACTACTACTACTATCGTAACCACTACTGACACCATGATTACTCATGTTGCTAACTGAGTTTGAGATCTGAAACAACTCCAATTTATAGCGTATGTGGCCTTTTACGTCATAAAACATCAACTCCATTAATCCAACTGTTATGTTTTTTGTCTAGTCCGAGCCATTTCACATACATTTTGTTACCCTTTCTTCTGAGAACTTTTTCCACCAAGTAAATGTCTGGATTCGATGTTTTCTGTAGTTCTTCGTCATAGAAGCAGCCGCTGATTGGTGTACCTTGCATATCTTCAAGTAAATACGTAGCAGGATTGGTAATTTTAACTTTGGCGATTTTGAATAGTTCTGTAGTCCAATTGGGTGTATATCCTTTTTCAAAGACATGTTTTGCCTTGGATATGCGCACAATGTCGCCAACTTTAAATTTTCGCGGGCCTGCTATCTTAAAATGACTATAGGTGTTATTCAAAATAGATTTTTCGTTGGATTTGTTAACTTGAGAAGGTCTATATTTTGTTGCGGAATGTTTTGTATCATTATAGTTTTGAGTAATTTCAGGCAGAATATCAATCCATTTGTAGGTGCCATTTAAACTGAAATACTTGTAGAGTTTCGATTTCAAAGTTCTTATAACACGCTCTGCCATAGAAGCTTTCATTGTACTGAATACGCTGTAATGATTGATGTTGTGTTTTCTCATTAAATTTTGAAATTTGCTGTTGTAAAATTCCTTTCCCTGATCAGATTGCAGATTTTTCGGTGTTCGTCCTGTATGAGCGAGAATGTCCGAGAATGCCCGAGTAATCTCCTCTCCGGTCTTCGTCTTTAGTGGGCGTGTCCACACAAACTTAGAAAAACAATCAATGACGACCAGTATCATTTTATGATTCCTATTTTGTGATGCAAAATTCCTCATCTCCGCAAGATCCATTTGCCAAAGATCGTCAAGGCCCTTAATAATAGTGCGTCTGCGAGGGAATTTTTTCCGAATAGGTTTGTGAAGCTCGTTTACGAGTTGAATCTTTTCCTTGGTGTGCATATTATGATGTATTACTGGCTAGCTTCAGCTCCAGACTGTGAATGCGGTTATGGATATTTATATCCAATGTCTTAATATTGTTCACTATGTCTGAGATGTTACTTTTCAAATCAGACACGGCTCTGATATTTTCTGCAGATTCTTTTTTCAGTTCACGTATACTTGCATTCGCACTAAATTCTTTTCTAATGAAGACTTTTGCAGTGGCAATAGAATCGTCAACGTATTTCTTCGTAGCCATATCCCTAGCTGCTACAGGGGGATTTCGCGAAATAAATGTATCAATTTCGGTAGTTTTATTTTGTAAGGCAGTAATATTCGCCTGTAATATGGGAATTTCAATCTTATGAAGCTCGTTTCTGATTTCGTTCAATCCTACTTCTAAATCCTTTATATCGTGTGTTTGTGGTGAGTTGATAGTACGCAAGTCGTCAACATATTTTTTTGTTGCAGCGTCACTATTTGCTGTCGGTTCTTTAACATTACAAATTTTCACATTTCCAATATCAATATTACCGTCCGGTGTATGAGGGAACGTAATTTTCGCTGGTATACGCGCATATGGCGTTTGATGTCTATGTCCGAATTTATCGACTGGCATAATTGAAATGAACAAGTTTCAACTTGTATTATTCTATTATATCAGCTTCCTTGAGTTCATTGATAATTGCTACTATTTCGTTGTCGTGTGACGTATTACCTGCCTCTTTCGAAGCAATTAGTAGCTTTAGACGTTCAACCAACTCGTTGGGATCATCCCAATAAATGTATTCCATAGGGTCTTCGTTGTATACTAAACGGGAATCGAGAACGTTTCCGCCACTTTTCGGAGAAGGTATTTTTGATAGACGTTCCATTAGTAGCTGTTGTGTTCGAGTGGAGGGTCGACGGTTCGATGATTCTGATTTTGTTCTAAACAAAGGTTTGATAATATTGTGATATTTGTCGGTGCGTGAACCCTTAAGACGGTTGAGAGTATCTAGGTGAACCTTAGTATACTCTAAAAGGGTTTTATATGCCTCCAAATCCTGCTGGGTGTAACCTTCTGGATCGTGGTAGAATAAAAGTTGGTATAAGCCAGGTGTACCAATCACGGATCCAGCTTCTTTATTTCGTTCTTGTAGTATGTTGATATTGCCGTTTCTTCCATCAAATCCAATTCTACGCGTACCCAAACTCCAACCGAGTTCGTCATTGTAGATAGGACCGTAGTTTTTATCGATTTTTCCATTATCTTGGAAATAGTCTTCGATATACGATTGACTAATTTCAGGATATTGATCTAAATACTCTTGGATGGATTCATGTGTCACCTCAGGACGCATTATTTCTGGAGATTCGGGCATTGGAATATTCCCCGCTTCATCGGTTTCGGCCACCGGTTCCGTTTCGAGGAAAGGTGTAAACACATCATCATCATCGGGTTCTTCTTTCTTTATTTCCTCCTTCGGTTGTAAATTTGTAATCGATTTTTGTAATGTCTTTGAGGATTGCACAATTTCTTCGAGTGGTTTAGATATCGGCTTGAATAGTTTATTAATAGACTCATCTTGCTCTGATTTGCCCAATTTCAATGTCAAGTATTTTTTTCGAATTGATCTAGCAAGTTCAGACACTTTTTTCTTGCGCAATGCAATAGCAACCTTATCGTCAGACATATTGGTGAGGACTGAAGAAGCAGCTTACAATTTTATATATTTATCGAATCCTTTACGATACCTTCCATCATTGAGTGTGAAATCTTTCATAATTACCAATGTACCATAGCGATCACACCAACACTTAGAACACATATTTTTAAATACGTCAAATGTCATGTCTGGAGATACGTGTTCGTCAAATATATGTTTCAAGTTCACCTCATCTTGCTTGAATAATATAATCACATTACAGTTGTCGCGTATAAGCTGTTTCGGTATTTTTGAGTATGTTTGACAAAGATATGCAGCATCAATATCTTTATGTCTACACATGGAGTAGTATTCACGAATTTTCTGTTGACCATCACATGCAACGTCATCGAATAAAAAGACAGAATTTGGTCGAGCTTTCTCTGGACTAATTATTTCCTCGTTGTCTTTAAATGGGAAATAGCGAACGCCCTTGACTTGTGCTATAACTTCCTGCAGTAATTGGTACTTCGGTTGGAATAACGATTTTGAATAGACATAAACATTTTTGAATTTCGCGCCATTTGGATTGAATAGGAGCGCTAGCACGGCATTCGTCTTTCCACACCCGCTGGGACCGCATATAATGGCACGGAAAGAATTAGGTAACAATTTACCATGTTTGCCGATCGATGGTGTTGAGGTGAAATCCAGATTTTCAATGGGTATAGTCTGCTCTTGTTGAATTATCTTCATTATGTGTACTGTTTTTCGTAGTACTACTCTTTAAATATAGATGCCACCACTAACGCGTATCAGTCTTAATGTTGGTGTTTGAAGGAGAAGGTCTCTTAAATTCTCTCATCAATAAACTACCTATTGAACTTCACTTACCTAGCTATCAGTACTGTGGACGTAAGTACTACCCCCTCCACCCCTTTATGAATTGATTGTTTTTTTTTTTTAGCCGGTACAAAATTGGAAAAACGTCTTGATCGTGGAGATCCGGGCATCAACCCCTTGGACGCAGCTTGTAAACAACACGATATTTCTTACTGGAAGAATAAGTCTCTCGAGGAACGACACAAAGCCGATCAGATACTTGAAGATAAAGCTTGGGCACGCGTCAAATCAAAAGACGCTTCACTGGGAGAGAAAACTGCTGCATTACTTGTAACAGGCGGAATGAAGGTGAAAAGAAAGCTGGGAATGGGTTGTCGTCGCAAACGTCGTTCCTTACATCGTGATGTCATTCTAAAAGTGGAAAAGTCTCTGAAAAAAGGGGCATCTTTGAAAGACACTGCAACGTTTGCCTTACGAGCAGCCAAAGCACTTATTAAAGAATTTGGTGGGAAAAAAGAAGTCGAGGTTCCTCGAGTGATACCTATTGCAAAATCCGGAGGTTTCCTACCACTTATCCCTTTGTTTGCCGGCCTTTCGGCACTTGGAGCACTGTCAGGTGGTGCTGCTGGGATTGCTAAAACTGTCATTGACGCAAAGCATGCGCAAAAGAAATTGGAAGAAGATGTACGTCATAATAAGGCTATGGAACGTGTAGGATCTGGCCTGTATCTGAAAAAGTATCCAAAAGGCGGCTTTGGATTGTATTTGAAAAAGCAAAAAAACTAATAAAGCTACCCAATCACGCATTAACCGACTTTGACATAACGCATTACGCAAAATCGCTCAAAATACCACATTTTCGAGGAGTTTTTATGCGAGACACTCTCCCTAAAGGCGGCCCCCGAAAACGAGAATGCGCAGTGGTTAATTTGGACACCTCTAAGAATAGCGGAAGTCATTGGGTGGCTTACAGAAAGATAAACAACAATGTAGAGTATTTCGATTCATTTGGTAACTTGAAGCCTCCGAAGGAAGTTGTTAAATATCTCGGAAAAAGTGCGCGAATTTTCTACAACAATACCCAATATCAAAACTACGATCAAATCAATTGCGGACATTTGTGTTTGAAATTTCTGCAGCAATGATGGAATTATTACTACAACATATCTACCATGGAAAAACATTGAGTAGTTTCACTGCCGAAGAACTAAAGCACTTTCCCATTGAACATCTAATAGAGTGTGTAAGACCTTGGGAATTGCTGGAAATATGGCATAAACTTCCCAATGAATATCGAGCAAATTTTCAACTACAAATACGACTGCCTTGTTTCATCCATTACAACCGACCTGATTGGACGACGCATTGTGACAGCCCTCCAAGTTCGCAAGCTACTTGTTTCCTTTGTAAACAAACCTTAAAAAAATAAAAAATGATATTTAAATTCAAACATGTCTTGTATTTCATTAGTCATCATGTCGCAGTTGCTGAGAGTTAACAGCACCAATCACGTGTTCACCTTCCAACCTCCTACGCCTATTGTGCTCGAACCGAAGAATGAATATGAAATAGCTCTACGATCTTTTCATTCTTATCACAGTATACCGAACATTGAAAATTGTAAGTTTTACTACTACGATACCAAGGGCAAGCATCAAAGTTTTGATTTTCCCACAGGATGTTACGAAATTGCCGATCTTGAAGCGTTTATCCGAGATAAATTGGGTGCGGGCAATTCAACTAGACCAGAGGAAATATTTTCACTAAAACCCAATCACAATACGTTGAAATGTGAAATTACTAGTAAATATAAAATTTCATTTAAAGAAGATAATAGTCTCGGGAGAATTTTGGGTTTTTCGCCGAAAATACTCGACGCTAACAAATTACACTCTTCAGATCTCCCCGTCAAAATTATTAAAGTATCTAGCATACGCTTCGATTGTAACATTACCACTGGAGCCTTCGATGCAAACAGACCTGCTCATACCATTTACGAATTCGTCATACAAGTAGATCCAGGATATTCCATTGACGAAATTCCTAATAATTTACTCTACTTACCCGTTATACCACAAAGTGAAATAACCAACATCACTGTCATAGCCTTAGACCAGGACGGTCAGCCTGTAAACATTCGTGGAGAACTAAGTACGTTGGTGTTGGAGCTTAGAGCGCGATGGGGCTAATAATCAATCATAAAAGACAATCTGCAGCACTTTCAACTTCATTAGCTAAGCAGTCGCCAAAGCTGAAACAGCTCTCGTTCGCAAACAAATTGGTCCTGCAATCGCTGGGTTTTAAATTGAAAAATGACAACCACCATGTATGAAAAACGTCGACAAAACGACATGCCACCAATGTTTGATATCTATCGTAAGCCGATGTTTGATGAGTCAATTCGAAAGGCCGAATATAGAACCTATGCTCCCTTCATAAAATCATTCAATTGCAGTGACATTGTGGAGTTTAGCATTAATCAGGTTGATTCGTTCTTTGCGATGAGCGAAACATTGTTGTGCATTAAGGGTTCTCTCGAAGTACACGGAGCTGGTGACGTAAAATTAGCAAATAATGTTGGAGCCTTTCTATTCGATTCATGTACGTACAGTGAAAGTGCCAGGGAAATGGAAACAGTTCGAGATCCTGGAATAGTAAGCGCCGTACGTGCCATGACATGTTATAACCAAGAAGATTCCAATCATATGGCTATAGCCGGCTGGAATTACCCGAAAGATCCTATTTTGAATGTAAGCGACAAGTCCTTCAACCTTCAAATACCTCTCAAACATATTTTCAACATTTTCAACGATTATCCCATGATTACATGTGGACGTCAAACAATACGACTAGTTCGAGCACGAAACGATAATGATTGCTTATATATTACTGAAAAGAATGTCTCTGGAACGCCTACAACAGCTAAAATTAACATTACAAGCGTTGAGCTGAAAGTTAAACTGAGTTAACTGTATAAACCCTCACTTCGTGGAATCTACTCATCATATGGTTTTAAATGAAACTAACTATTTCTAAATGACTCCACAATATATTTGAAAAAATTGTAAAAATTGCAAGTAAATTGACAATTGTTTCGATATATAGGTATATCATCGTCAGAATGACAGAAGTTACTTTTGACATGATGTATACTTGATATATATTTGGCTAGTCCAAATAGTGCCTATCTAGTGATTGACTTAATATATATGAATAGAAAAAAGAGAATTTACAAATAGTAGCTTTGATATTATTAGCCCTATGGGGATATTCTGGATATCTTTGTCCCATTTAAGATCAGTATAACTGTGCAATGATATAGGAAACCAGGAAAACTATATCTGCTGATCTTTACAATTATTACTTAAGAAGACAGTTTAATAATGGAGAACTTCCTAGATTCAGCTGTTCATTGAGGACTTCATATTGTGGGTCTGCTAAGTGTCTTCTAATTTCTAATTCTTCAAGGAAGTCCAGTTCTTGCTTCCTATCACAAACATGTAGTATTTCTGGTTGTGTGTTAGGTGTTACTGAATGTTTAGTGTCAAGTAGGTGTTTTGCATAATGTGATTTATCTGGTTGTTTTAATCTGTATGCTCGTATGTGTTCACTGTACCTAATTTCAAAATTACGAATGTAATTGTAATGCTGTATATCTTGGTCAAACCATTCGTAATTTTGAAATTAGGTACAGTGAACACATACGAGCATACAGATTAAAACAACCAGATAAATCACATTATGCAAAACACCTACTTGACACTAAACATTCAGTAACACCTAACACACAACCAGAAATACTACATGTTTGTGATAGGAAGCAAGAACTGGACTTCCTTGAAGAATTAGAAATTAGAAGACACTTAGCAGACCCACAATATGAAGTCCTCAATGAACAGCTGAATCTAGGAAGTTCTCCATTATTAAACTGTCTTCTTAAGTAATAATTGTAAAGATCAGCAGATATAGTTTTCCTGGTTTCCTATATCATTGCACAGTTATACTGATCTTAAATGGGACAAAGATATCCAGAATATCCCCATAGGGCTAATAATATCAAAGCTACTATTTGTAAATTCTCTTTTTTCTATTCATATATATTAAGTCAATCACTAGATAGGCACTATTTGGACTAGCCAAATATATATCAAGTATACATCATGTCAAAAGTAACTTCTGTCATTCTGACGATGATATACCTATATATCGAAACAATTGTCAATTTACTTGCAATTTTTACAATTTTTTCAAATATATTGTGGAGTCATTTAGAAATAGTTAGTTTCATTTAAAACCATATGAAAGTTAAACATATCTTTCCTAATGACGACATAAAATTAAATCTTATGAAATCCATTCAAAAAGATCAACCTATAGTTATTCCATTCAGGAAGTGGGAGTTACACGAATTACCTTCAATTACTAAAGGAGCAAGACATGAAGTTTGGGCTGTCAAGACATCCACTTCAGTTGAAAGACCTCGTTTTGTTATTGTTTTCTTTCAAACCGACAAACGTAACTCGAGTACAGCTGACCCGACTCTATTTGACAATGCCGACGTACAAAGTATAAGACTATCACTCAATGGTGACTATTGGCCCAATGAAAGAATGCAATTGGATTTCGCTAAAACTGACTACAATGAGGCGTATTTTAACTACACTGAATTCTATCCCAACTACGCAAACTCCACACAGAAGCGTCCCCTGCTGGATTATTCTTCTTTCAAGAAACGAGCATTGTTTGTTATCGATTGTTCAAAACAGGAGGAAGGTATGAAGGCGTCCACAGTCGATGTGAAACTTGACATTGAAGCAAACATAGGCTTTCCCGAAAATACCAAAGTCTATTGCATCATAATTCACGATTGCGTAATGGAATACTTCCCCTTCTCCGAAATTGTTAAAAGCTTGAACTAGTTGCCGATCAGAGTTAGTGTTCGAGCAGACGTCAACATGAGAGTAGCATTCGTAGACATTCAAGGTTTTGTTGTAGACGGTCATTTCGTTGTCAAAGAACTCAGCATATAAATTGGCTTTAAAGGTTCGCATTACATATTTTTACCACCGCAACCGTTTTCCACATTGAGCGACGCAGACAAGACGACTACATCATACTTGGAAAGGAATGTGCATGGTATTCGATACTCTTCAGGAGATGTAGAATATTCTAAAGTAAATGAAATATTGAAAAGCAAGTTATTGTATGCCGCAGACTACATTTACGTTCGAGGACAACAAAAAGCCGGATTTCTGGATAAGAAATGTCACATTTTCGGTATTTTTCCACGCATTATTGATGTTTGCAAATTTGATGGAACGCCGTGTGCAACAGGAAACTTTGTCCACGATCCAAACCCCTGCCACGCCACTGGAGTATATTCATGTACCGAAAGAAATGTACAACGCCTCTGCCACTGGTTTTCAAATACTGTATTACCTTTATAAATAAAGTTTTTTCTAAAAAACATGGGTTTTATTGAAACACTCTGTATATTCATCAACTTTTATATTACATGAAGATTGGAATTTTCGTTTTACAATTTTCAAAATAATTTTTAAAATTAAAACAAATACAGCCACTAATATTACACATGATATGGCGAAAACGTTATTAATTTCATTTTTTATTTCCTTTTCTGTTCTGTTGAACATGGTGTAGGTTGAATACGTCTTAACGGATAAGTAGTTTGCGGGAGTCTACGGGCTAACTGATGGACCTCTTGAGGTACCCAGTTTATACGAAGACTTCTCCACGTCTGTCCATCCTTATCAGATAAACTATGATTTTCCAGTTGATTTATAACCTCACTTTTATCTCCGTAAAAAGCAATGTCTTTATTTAATTTGCCAATATTCTTAATGAACTCCTCAAAACGATGACGATACTCTTCTGAAGACATATTACAAAAGAACACTCCGGTGGTATGATGCAGACCGCGCCGCCTCGACTACGTCACTGAGCTTCTGGTTGATTCTTTATTTGTTACGTTTCGATACTCATTTCCTGTACGAGCGCATGCGTATCACACTTTTAGCGTAAATTACAATTATCAATGATTTAAATAAATAGTTATATATTATTGGTATATTTGTTTTCTTTGGGAAAAAATAGCTGAAATAGTCAAAGATTGAACCTACTTCCCCTTCAATAGCTAGGCTAGGAAACATAAATGCTCAAACCAACTCGGCTATTTCAGCTATCACGTGAAGACACCAAATTTTAGATATGAGAGAGAGTCTCGATGTGTGACCTTGAACTGTTGAATAGATGAGGCTTTTATTTGATGTAGATTATAAACTAATAAAAAACAGATATATACAAATTTTTGTTTAATTACTTTGATTCACACATAAAATTATTAATTTATTGTCACGTTAAATGTCACGTTGTTACGTCAAATGTCACCTGTCACAGAACAGTTCTATGGTCACTAATTACGTGTCATATGTCACCCGTCATATGTCAGACTCCCCATTGGTCAGGGGGCGAGGCCATCCTGTATAAGGCCTTTCGGGCATGTTACTCATGAGGCTCTCATGTTACTTTATATCCGCCCTGTATATAGAAGTCGTTAAGGCCTTTCGAGCATCCCCCTGTATATACCTGATAGACGTTAAGGCATTTTGAGCATGTTACTTTTCATCCACCCTGTATATAATAAGGCATTTCGAGCATGTTACTCACCCTGTATATAATAGTTAAGGCCCTTATGTTACTTTTCATCCGCCCTGTATATAGAAGTCGTTAAGGCCTTTCAAGCATCCCCCTGTATTTTCGGGCATGTTACTCACCCTGTATATAATAAGGCCCTCATGTTACTTTCCATCCACCCTGGAGCCCTCATGTTACTTTTTAACAACCCTGTACGAGCGCATGCATATTACACTTTTAGCGTAAATTTCCGACCTTTTCAGATCTTAGATTTCCTTATGGAGATTCCCATGTTAAAATCGCGAAAATGCGACCGAATCAGTGTTGTACAATTACTATTAGCGCTGACATCTTAACCTGACAACCGTTGACAACTTCTTATTTGTGTGTGTTGAGTATTCTTATTTGGTTTTTATCGTTTATAGTGGAAATTTTACTTTAAGAGAATATGTTTTGTGAAAGACTAATGTGAGGTGCACACGGTAAGCTTTATCATCTTTAAAAAACATGATCCATCAAATAGAAAGTGCAGAAGTAGTAGTTATTCTTCCATACAACTTTGAACTTCCCAGGATCATTGTTGAATTACCAACATTTATTTTTCTTCATGTTTGTCATTTAAATATGTGAAAAAACGTTTCATTTATTGTATACTTTTTTCAATCAATAAAATATATAAACTTAATGAATATTGCTTCATTTTTCTCAATTCAGACATTATATATGATCCATTTTCTGACATTCCATTTAATTTTACTTGACTTTTTATTGTTAGAGTTTTCGAAAATGAACATATACTGAGCCGGTAGCTGATAACATAAATCTAACTGCACGACTATTTTGACAGATAAATATATAGTTTTCGAACCTCTTGCGGTAACGGTAACATAAGTTTTTGTTTTTTACAATATTATTTGATTTGCTGCTGCTTGCAAAAGACTTACGTTTGCAGAAATTTCAATAAATTATGACCCATTTTGGAGGATCTGCATAAGGGTTGTTTACCAAAATTTCAGTTAGCAAAATCTGATTGTCTTTCTCAGAGAACTGAATATTACTTCTTTTCAGATTGTTCAAGACACTACTATCAATGGATAGCATGATAATTATTGATAATAATATATTCGCAAAGTTATTTGTTGAAATTTTTGTGAAAAAAAACAGATACCAGTGACAACATATAGGTTACATTGAATTGAGGTTAAATTTTTCGTCTTTCCGTAACCTTTTCGTTAATGCAACCGCTATGTCTACCGTCCGTAAAATACCGGTGGTGTACGAGAGCGGTATACGCTAAGTGACATACCGTTTGTCAAAGTTGTCAAATAGCGTTAGTCGGAGTGTTTTTTAAGCGGCTTCGAAAACTCTCTATTATTGTAATATCAATCTAATGTTGAGTAATTTCAAATGAAATATCAAAAAATGGATTGTAAATGTCATTTTGCAATGAAAGTGGAATTACAGTAATTTTGAATATTTCACAAAAAACTGTAAAATTACAGGAATTTTCTTTTTCGGCTGTTATCGAAGTTCACAACCTGATTTGTGCCAGATGTACTGACGGGACTCTCAAGGTAGCGCCACCCGTATGAATAGAGGGCGCCACGGGTCAGTTTCCCATACCACTGTCATATTCACAAACTTCTTGTTATTGTATGAATGGCTATTCTCTTTTCAGAAGTAATTATCCAAAATAACAACATTTGCACAAAATTTTTTATGAAAGCAAGTTTTCTAATAACTGCATGAGTTTATTTTCATATTTTGTTTCACTAAGTCAACTTTTTTTATTTTCCAGTGTTATTTTTTTAAAATATAGTATATTAAAGTATAAGTGGATATTAAGGTCTTTAAAACACGCGCGATTTTTCGAGCACGGCGGCGAAGCCGGAGTGCTCTAAATAGAGCAAGTGTTTTAATGACCAGTTATCCACGAATGCTTTACGCTATTTTTTTTTGGTGCACCTTAAAATCATGAATACTGGTATCTATCACTACTACAAGGAAAAGAAATGTGAAAAGTGAAAGATAATGTGAAATGGTTGAATTCGTGATGACATTATAGTTTACCTTGTGTTGTCATGGAAATAGTATCAACTTAAATACCATTTTCTCCGATTTGAAAAATATCAATAATAATATCTGAAACAATATCACCTGCACTTTCCTTTCAAATAAAGGTTTTGACATTACTCCTGTCAGATCAATGATAGAAAAAATTGTCATTTAGACCATTAGACATGCATTAGACATTACACTTTGTAACGCGCGTGTTTTAAATTTCGTCTTAAACACGCTGGGTGTGCTTTAAATAGGTAAAAAGGGTTAACCAATAAAAAAAATCAATACCAATATTACACTAGTACAAAAATTTTATTTCTATAATTTACATAACAGTTATTTCTTTATGTTACCTATATGAAGTATTTAACATTTGGTATGCGTTCACTTCTTTTTGTAAAACGGATTTAAGCTTGTTATACTTGGTCTTACTGTAGAGGAAAAATTAATCGGTAATTGACTTGAAGATGCAAACGGTGTTACAGATGACGACTCAATAATGGGATCAAAACTTGAACCAACTATCTCAGAAGATAATGATCTACCTCCTATTGAGATAAAATTGTCTAGATTTTCATTATTAGAAATTGCGTTAATTTCAACTTGTGGCCTTGGCGTGCTATAAATAAGCGGAATATTGTTAATTCCATAATTAACATTCGAAAACGATCCCACGGGTACTTGAACCGGGGAAACCTGAGTGACTGCATTTCCTAGGGTTGAGAATGTTGATTCAGTGCTGGAACTAAAGCCAGGAGTCACTGATTGCTGTAAAAGTTGTGCACCTGATAAATATCCGGCAATAGGTTTAGATTGTAAAGAATCTCTTGCATTTTCGATATTAAATAGCTCGCCGAATTGGTTAAGCTCCTGGCCTACTAGTTGATTTTCTACATTCGAATGTTGTGCCTGTACCTTGGAAATGGAGTTTTTTGCCTCCTCTTCGTTTTTATATTTTATGAAAAATACGTCAGGCTTATTTGGTTTCACTGCAGGAGCAGATTTAACCAAAATATTTTGTTGTTCTTCGGGTTTCTTCACTAAAACGTAAACAACAGTTTTTTCAGCAGATTCTTGCCGAGGGGGAGTAATTTCTATTGTACCTAAAGATGGTGCAGCTGGAGCTTTGATGAATACCAGATTTACATTCTTTTTAGTTTCTTCAAAACGGATTTTGGGCTTAACAGGTTCTGGTTCCTCAGGAGCAGCGAAGAAGAAAACATTTTTTGAAATTTCTGGTTTTTGACTTTGTGATTCGGTAAATTCTTCCGATACTCCAAATGCTTCGTTTATAGATCCACCACTAGTAGTACTTTGAATAGATAAGGAACTAAAATCTGGTAAACCTGAAGGAATTGGCTGCACCAAACCATTTGAGAAGGAATTTCCTTCAAAACCTATAAACTGACCATTTCCAGAAGGAAACTGGGATAATCCGACAGGATTTGTTTCAATGTTCGATGACAGGTACGAATTGAAATTCTGATTCAATAGAGCAGGTGCTGGTGTAGAGCTGAAATATCCACCATTCACATTATCCACATTAACAGTAGAAGAAAAAATGGGTGTTTGAGGAGTAGAGGAAACAATCGGTCCAAATTCATTTACAGTCGAAGAAAAAATGGGTGATTGAGGAGTAGAGGAAACAATCGGTCCAAATTCATTTACATTCGAAGAAAAGATGGGTGCTTGAGGAGTAGAGGAAACAATCGGTCCAAATTCATTTACATTCGAAGAAAAAATGGGTGTTTGAGGAGTGGAGGAAACAATCGGTCCAAATTCATTTCCATATAAGGTACTTGAAGCAAATCCACTACTAACTCCAAGCGGTGAAGAAGATGACGTTACAAACGCGCTATCTATTGGGGCAGGAGTACTCGAAACAATGCTACCACCATTGTTATTAAGCGCAGCTTGTTCACAAGGACTTAATTTTACGTTTTGGTATTCCAAGCCTAAGGGCAGACCTGGAGCGAATGATGCAGCTTTTGGTGCAGCTCTTGCAGTAGCTACTATAGCTAATACCTAGAAATAAATGCCAAATTAATAGGCTATCGATATAGAGTGTACAAAATAAAGAGGATTGAAATAAGCACAGATTGACAATTTACATTTAGGGTGAAACAATGTAAGACTGAAGCACTATGGTTGCAACATGTAGCTTTTCACTTTAAGCTACTCTCATCGTATTATTTCAATTGTTATTTCTTGCTTTTCACGGACTTCACATGTAATTGAAAATAGATCCTTTATTATCAATGCAGATAGTTTTAACACGTGTGATATTAAATCAGGTATATTCAATACACCTTTTTGGTGTGCTTTATCGTTTGTGACGTATATTCGGGTTTTCGGTATATCGTTTTTATTATTTGCTATTTCGATAAAATAAGTTTGATGAAGAAAATCATCATGATCGTATTCAGCCAAAATCGAAAAGGCTATGAAATTAAAAATTATCAGCTTCTTTTTCTAACCTAAGAACTTTCAAAATGCTGATCTTTTTCCGTGTATCTAGGCATTTATTCGTATTATACAAATAAATATAACACTGGGATCAATATTCACTTTTCATAAATAATAATTGACCGTAAACAACAAAGTACAGACCTAACGAGAATTGTCAGTGAGACATTAGAAAAAGGCGTGAGTCACATTGCCGCTAGGAAAGGTACGTCTGCATCCTATAATTTCTCTTGATTTATAGGTCGCGCTTGCTTGTAATCTGAACATCAACTAATCATGTTTCTTAATTCAAAGAAACGGCTCATTTTTGTGATATTTTGTTTGGGATTAGTCACAGACCTACCTCATTTCCATTTCTTCCAGCGTAATGTGTGAGAAGGACACAAACAATCGATGAGACTCACACCAAAAAGGTTATTATAGTGACTAATAATAATAACGATGACGACCAGTGTGTTTCTGCTTATACAGTCTGTATTTTCAGTTTATTATTGATGGAATAAATTTTTTCCATTACAGTTCTCAATCATCACCTCAATCATTTCAGCAGAATAGTAGCTTTTCAAACTGTTACCATTAAGCAGTTGTAAAATTTTTCGTCAATTTTGAGTAGAGTTTGTTCAACCATCTTTTGCTGTTACGTCATAATCTGTGACGTATTTTGCCGTTTTACGTTTGTCTTATATCAGTTGAAAATTATTCCACACTTAACCCAAAAATTATAAGCAATGATGTATTGTTGAAGGTTAAATATGGGTTGAATGTTGAATTGTTTACAAAATATGACACCCAAGTTGTCAAAAGTAGCAAATAAAATTTTTGCCGACATCAGTTAAAAAGTACGTTAATGACGTAAAAATTTCGTCTCATCCATTTCATGGATGAGAGATCAAGATGGACAATGTATGACGTAAGGGCAAAGGATGGTTGAACAAACTGTACTTACAACTCTGTGATATATGATTAGCACTTGTTATTCAGGGTATTGCACTCGAATACTCTATGTAGGTATTTGTTGAGATGATTAAATATAGACTTACTGAAGAAAATCAGCATGGACATTACAAACTTTAAGAACAATGGGTAGAAAAATTACATGGTAAGCGAATGATGAAATCTATAACAAGTCAAGATCACGGAACAAAAGAAAATAAGTGACAAGAATTTGAAAAAATGAACTCACAATCACTAACCAAAAATACATGGCACTCAAGATTTTCCAGAAAATATTACCTTATAAAATACCCTCCAACAAACGGAATACTAGTACCAAATACGGAAGGATCATTGATTATAGGCGTTTGGAAATAATAATTAGTAGCTTAGAGCATAAACTACCTAGCAAATCTTTGATTTTGATTAGAGAAATCTATGAAATACACAACTTTATAACTTTGTGAGTTATGGAATCGAAAAAACGGAATATTGTTCACTATTTAACTATTTAGAGTCATACTGTCCCTATTTTATTATTGAAATGATGATATCTTTACAATGTCAAATGGCATGCCAAAGAGTTTTAAATAACTACACAGTTTTTCATCACAAAAAATTCAAAATTTAGATTTATTTTCAAGAATTTGTGAGTGAATGTTTCTCGTTTATTCGAATTTTCACTGGTAATACCACTAGAGGTCAAATTATTTCCGGAAAACATCTAAGCTTGTGGTTGAAATGAAGAGATTGCAGAAAAAAATTTGTCATTATAAAATTTCCAGTATAATTAGCTGTTGGGTATCCACGAGGAAAAAATTTCCAACAGTAATTACACAAGTGGTGGTCATTTTTCGATCATTTTAACCAGATGCACGAATTTTGGTTGCTATGGAAATCTCACGGTCGGACGAAGTTGCTCGGGACCTCGGTTTTACGTCCCCTCCGAAAGACGGCATATCTACATTATACCTCGTGCTCATTGGTATAATGCCTGCAAACTGTGATATGCTACTCCACTGCCGGCTGTACGGGCCCTATGCGATGCTTTTCCCTGGCACGGTCATCCATCCAAGGACTAACTATGTCCGGCATAGCTTGACTGTAATTATCGCATCAATGGGTCGTCGCCTTGTTCTGTAAATACGTATCTTTGTCCACGACCACCTCATAATAAGTCAATATTTTACCTCCTAACAAAAGGGATATGGTACCCATGTATATACTGTGGTGAATTATGGTTCATAATTCACGACTAGAGATGGGGGTACAATATGGAATAAACTATTAAATCTGTGTATTATGTTCAGGAAATTTGTTTCTGAAATATATCGTATCGATAAAATATTGTAATTTTTAGTATTGATAATTTTCATAACGATATTTCCTAATATTAAGTATTTTAAAACAATATATTTATAACGGTACGTTGTATTGATACTTTACACTGTATCGCCCAACTCTATACAGGGTGATTCATAATAAGTAATGGGCCAAATTGTAAATCTACGTACAGAAGGCCAAAATAATAATATTTTCATTAACAATAATGCGTCTTAGTCTGCTCCTTATTGAGGTACAGGATGTTTAATAAGAAAAAAATAAATTAGATTTTTGTCAATAGATCAGCTAGTTTTTTAAATAATGACTTGAAAATTGGGTATGAACTAGTTTTTGTAAGGGTGAACAAGAATGTGTGAGAGGATTTGAGTAGATGTCACCACATGCACCATATGAATTGAATGAAATCAGCTACAAATTTTTTATCGCTCATTATTTTACAGCTTACTTATTTAATTTGGATAGCGCCATCATTTCTGTATAAAAAAGCTATACTTCTTAGATCTTCAAAATATTAACGATTTTCGAGATATTTGAATTTTACTAATTCACATCATTACGTTCTAGGTGGTCGACGTAGCATTAATCTGTTAAGGCACAAGCATGCCATGGAATGTTGAAATTTACCTAACCGTTATTGATAATTGGTAATAATATTGAAATTAAACCATACAAAAATTACGTAATAAAACACATTAATTGTACGCCAGTTAATAAATAATTTTTTGTGTGAAGAAAATATAGTCACAAATAATTACACCATAAGTGGTTTCCAAACCATATAAGTACTACGATTCAAAAAGTAAACTGGAATATAAAATGTCAAAAGTTACACATATTCAAATAGAATTAAATAAGATCTTCCTCGCTAATTTTTCATTATTTTTTCCTCCGCAATCCTGTCCAGCGCCGTTTTCATTGGATGACATATATATCACGAGCACGAAAATTAATAATTGAATAAGATACTTTGAAATGTTTAATAAACAATTACTGAAAAACAGGCTGCTAATTAACCCAAATTTTGAAATATATCTATTTCAATAAATATCACGCTTATGAGTATTAATAAATATTTAATGTCACATCTACGTGCCTAATATTAACGTTTATAATTTATTTAACATTAATACAAAAAATATGTTAATAATATTATAATCTAAATGTTAAGGTGAACTAGCACATTCAAACTACCACACACTAGTCGGTGAGTATACACATACATATAAAAGGGAATTAAAATGTTTTAAAATATTTTATTACAGAAACCACAGTTTCTTGTTTTAATTAGTGAAATAAGACTAATATTCTATCGATTTATAGTCTTGATATCAGTTTTATTCCTATCATTTGATGAATGGAAAAATGCAAAGGTAATCGCATTGCCGATTATTCACCCAGAGAAGCGGCTGGACTGAAAATTTTAGGACCTAGTGACACCTACAGCCTAACAACTTTGACAGTTGTGGAACTAGCTAAACGTTACACCCATGCTTAATCACTTGAGAGATGGGATGGAATCAAAGGCTGCAGTCTTGCTAGGATCACCTTGGGCGACCCTGGGAAGCTGGCGCCAAACAAATATTTGGCGATGACCTGTCTACAAAAATAACCTGATAAAAGTGTTCAATCACCGTCTGCTTGAACTTTGAAAACCTAATTACAGCGATCGGCATCCTCTTCCATATCATGAGCACGTAACGTTTATCGAAAATGTACTTTTGACTGCAGTGAAACCCAAATTATCACACAATTCCATTTAGTTTTCCAAAAAGTTTATTTTTTATATTACATTTGTGTTCGGTTCATTGTAATAGTGTAATTTTTTGTTATTGCAATGTCGTGTCTACCGGCCTGTCCTGATAATGATAATTCTTGTTGGTGACACCTTCACAAGAAAACAATCTCTGCTGGTAAGAAATTTTGATTCAAACCATGTTTTACTTGGAACATCTGCTTTCAAAAAAATGGATTCATTATCTTGAGAGGATTAATGAGCCAATCGTTCACGAAAAAAGCGAAGTGATTTTGGTACATTGAGAAATACGAATAAAACTGACTTGAATTTATTAAGAAGATGAACGTATCATGCATGCATGAAGAACATTCAGTACCTTATCTGTTTATTTTGTAGCAGTTCAAGCCTGAGAAGAATAATAAATGAAATGTGTTTTGAATGTCGAACAATCAATAAACGCCAAATCATGATGGAATTTCAATAACGTTTGCCAGAATAGCGTTATATTTAGTGAACAGCTATTGAACAATAAAAAGAACAGCATTGAATAATTGTCTACCATGTCGAAACATTGTTTGATAAAAACAACACTGCATGGAAAGGATAGCATGATTTTCTAAAGGAAATAGCTAATTCAAAAGAAATCAAAAGAACAACAATAGTACAAACAGCTTCAGAAAATTGCTTTATTCCGATATGTCAATCGCTTTTAGCTGGAAACATTTGTTTGGGAGCATCCCCTGTAAAATCCACATTTTTCAACCGTTTTCCATTTAGTTTCTTTTATTAGATTCAGTATCAAAAACAGCATTTGCGAACAAATTTTCATGCCATCATAATTTTTATCTACAACTGTCATGTAACGAGTACAATTTGACACTATTCTTAGTGTCATAATGACGTATATTACCGCATGCGTTTTTCATTATATTGCCGCACTAGTGCGGTAATGAGAATCTAGAAACATATTAATACCAGAATTATAGTTATTTACGTAATTAGTGGGATATGGACATTATTAACGCACGCATGTGAAGTTTGCAAGAGGAGGCCGTAGGCCGAGTCGTTTAATCACATAAGTGCGTTAATAATTCCTATCACACGTGTTACGTACAAAATTTCATCTACAACTGTTCATTAGTATTATCAACAGTACCTATATTATAAAATTAAAAAAATTCCAATCCAACGTATTTTTAATAATATTGACTGCAAACATAAGGTACTGTGTATCATATTTTGTGACCATATCATCAAAGACAAACAAGGATGTGGAAATAAAATAAATTAGTTATGTCATCAAATTTTAAAATTTAAATGAACAAAAATCTACAAAAATGAGTTCAAGCGAAGACAATCTCCTTTCGGAAATTGAAAATGCAGCTTCCAGTGTTATTTTAAATATTTAATTCTGGTATTAATATGTTTCTAGATTCTCATTACCGCACATCACCGATCTGAGCTGAGATTAACTGCGATCTCAGTCAAAAAGAACACACCTTATATCAGCAGCACTTAGACTCAGATGACCATAGGAGATCTAAAAAGGTCGCAGTTGAATAGACCCCCTTATCAAATATACAAAAACAAAATTATTTCCACTCGTTCATACATAATACAGGGTGTCACTTACTAGATCAATGGAATATTTTTGAACTTGTGAAAAAATTTATTCGGTTTTCATAAAACTGGCTATAAAATAAGACGGATTTTGACAAACTTCAATACTATTTCATTCAATGGGGTTTCAGAGCAAGGAAAACTTTTGATCAAAATTAACATTTTTCACTAAAGCTAATATTTATATTACCCATAGGGTACCCCATCCATAGACACACTGTATAATCCGAAAAAGAACTGTACTTCTTTAACAAAATGTTCCATTGGTACAGTTGGACATCTTATTTTACTATATTGTCTGATATTGTGATATGAAAAAAGGAATTGAGTTGGAAGCAAATAAAAAAACGAAAAGCTTGGAAAAGTTGAACCAAAAATATTCCACATCCAATAATTTCCGGAGAACGCAGTTCTTCAACTAACCAATGGTTTATGAAGCTTCTTGGAAAAATTATGAAAGGTGAACTACGTAATAAATGGAACAGAGGCACGGAAATTTATAAATGTGGAGAGATATTCCAAGACACATTAATGATATATTATTAGTTTATTTATAACATGATGATGAAACTTTTTTTATGATACAAAACTAGATATTTTTGATTCACGGCTACTTTTATGTTATTTATTGGATCATCTGATTTTTATTAACCAATTAACCATATTCATAAATATTCATATAAAGAATTGAGTTACATTAATTGATCCACCCATATCTATTAATGTTACTAAAATAATTGATTTTTTATATTTTCGTAATATCTCCTGAAATAACTACTTATAAAAAATATTAGCGCAAAGTGAGAAACATTTTTTCTGACTACCTCTCTAAAAAGTATACATTTCCTGGCCTCTTTGTAGGGAGCAAAATAGCATGGAAGTAAAATGCCTTTTCCTCCCTTGAATAATTACTTCATCTTCTGGAGGAAAAGTGGCATTTTGCACCCTTGTTATACAAATAGCTATAGGTTTAATGTTTAAATATTGTTTTTTAAAAACTCACCAGCAATACCTTCATGTTGGGCAGTCAAGATTATTGCTTTTTGCAAGTTTCGATTTAAAAGTTGATATATGCTCCCCTCTCTAATAAATAGAACATCCTGATATCAAGGACAATACGAAGAGCAGGTTCAAGTTGGTTGACATCAAAGAAAAAATAGAAATACTTAAATATTCTAAAACCTTCAACCTTGCTAAAGAATGTTGGTATCTACTATTAGTTGATACTATTAGTATCAACTTAAAGAAATCACTATATTACTACGTTTTTCAATTGATGGTCGAAATGAGAATATTTCATATTCCGATGATGTCAACAAAATTATATTTTGCATTCGATTTCGAATATTTTTTCATATAATTAGAATAATAAGGAACTACACCAAACCGAATCGACAATTAATGAAAAATCAAGGATGATTATACATAAAAATTCAGATGTGTAGATGTTATGATAGGTAGTAAATAATTCTGATCCATTTGTTGGTGAAAGATTCGAAATATTTGATTTTGATTTACAACCTTTGTTGCAAAAGCTGTAAATTCTTCAAACAATGCCAAGGTCCTACTCTTTGATGTGTGATGAATATAATTCCTCACTAAATCCAAAGGGCTAAATATTTAATTTTCAACTTCATTTTAAAAATTAGAATATTCTATAGTTCATTTACGATGTTTCACATCGTTGCCACGTAGTTACTTTTTCCATTTGTTGGCATGAAATTATGTTGATGAGTTGTTTATTGTATAAGATTACATGCAACTCAAGAATAAGAGCAGAAATTATAAAATTTTAATTATGATTTACAGGTCCTCGGCCACTCTCTAAAATTGAATAATAAAAAATATAACCTGAAATTTTGTATAAGTTCTTTTAATATTCAGTCGCTAATGCTCAAATATATAATAAGGTAGTAATGTAGTTATTAAAAACTTACATCTCTCATAGAACTAATAAGAATTAGCGGTCCACCGTTATCTCGTTTTCTCTCAAAATATGATAATAGGGATACTACTATCTCCTTGCAACTTCTTGAAAAAGACTTAGACTCTTTTAAATAGTTGTGAGAATAACAGATTATATCTTACACAGTGAATAACGAACTATAAAACCCCAATGAAAACAACAAATCAACACAAGAAATTCTGATAACATTGTCTGATTTTGACACCATGAGTCGGGCAACCCCGGGACGGCAGCCAACTTTTGGACTGTAACTTCCCCCGTTATATGATTAATTATTCCATTTACACTTTGGGTATTTAGATTTTGTTCAGTGGCAAGAATTGTTTACTATGTCAAAGTTGCAAACTTATCGTAAATGAACTATAGTTATATTACAAATACAAAACTATGAAACAAATCATGTGTACGCTGGTGTTCACCATTCAATATAATATGAAATAGGAAACTTTCACATTCAATTCTATATCGTCCACCAATTCATTGTCCGGGAAATATCTCATCTAAATAACGCCAAACATTTACACCAAAATAAGCTGGAGCTCAGCTTGATGAAATCATTTCTGATTAAAATGGGCCCCTTAGCAATTTTCTTACTGAAAGTACAATTTAATTTCCAAGTAGAAGCTCATATTCATTTGACTGAAAATTTCCTTTGATGGAAAATGGCCAAATTAATAAAATTACACCATTCTGCATTCAGTTTTCTTCAAATCTACATATTATTATTTTGCACTGTTTTATGTCTTCAAGACCTAGTCTAAATAAAATCGTGAGTGTTACATATGGTTGAACTCGTATTGAATGGGGGATTCCAATAATGACTAAATATACCATACAGTATGGATTGAAAATAAACTAAATTTACTAATAATATGAAAGAAGCAGCAAATCTAGCAACAATGCATATATCAAATCTAAAATCGTATCTCAAAATAGGTGTACCCCGAATTTTGTACAATTAGGACTAGCAGTTTACGAGATAATTGGCTGTTTCCAGACTTTTGGACCACTTTGTATAGTGTTAATCGCTACTGGTTGAATTGTGTACTTTTGCTGTCGGTAATCCACAAAAACTTATCGTGAGGTATGTTTTTGAGGCCCAAGCCAATGTACTGCTTAAGACACCGACGGATATTGAATTACACTACAAAATCAAACGGGGATGGCATAACAACAACCAACCATTTTGGTTCGCAAATAGAAGAGACAACATCACTCGTAGACCAGTTTCGGCGTATTTGCGCCTCATTAATGCAAGGTATATGTTCTCTGTTCGCAAGCGGAGAGCCTAATCACGTGCTGAAGACATGCTGAAGACTCACAACCAATACATGTCAACCAGTAACGGAAGTGGGAGAGTTGTGATGTAGCGACATCTTCTCCCCCAACCACAAACCAAAATTCGAAAAATCTGACAACGAGACACGTGGTATCGAAACAATAAAGTATTATTCCAGTTTCCTGTAATATTGTCGTATTTAATAAAAAGCCCAATCACGAAGTGATTTTAGTGTTGCTTGAAAATAAAAATGTAGTATTGTCCACGAAGATAAAATCGCATTATCTTCTCGAGCGTAATTAGTGTCTGAACTCTGAACTGACGTCTCAATATTCTCGTACGATATAGTACCTACATGAAGTACATAGTCTCGTACAATAAATAGGTGTGGTTCATTCAATAGCCTTTTTGGTGTGCGTCATCGTTTGTGACGTGAAACCGGGTTTTCGGTAGGTCGTTTATTTTATTTGCTATTTGGACAGATATCTAACCTTAAATTTGATAAATAAAATCATCAGTATCGCATTCAGCAAAATTCGAAAAGGCTATGAAATTAATGATTACTAGCTTCTTTTTTTTACTGTAAATACTTGAGAACTTTCAAAATGCTGATGTTTTTCCGTGTATCTAGGCATATTTTTGTATGCATAAGATTAATATTCACTTATCATAAATAATAATTGAGCGTAAACAACATAGTACAGAGTGGTACAGACCTGACGAGAACTGTCAGTGGGACAGTAGAGAAAGATCGTGGAGAATAAGAGATAAAGGAGCACAAACTCTGTATTATTAACGTCGAATGTCTGATGGCGCTAGTGTAGCAAATTGGTCTGATGTGTTCAGTTGGATCGCCGTAGTAGATTATTCAAGGTTATGTTTAAGGTTACATTTTATGCATTTTTTAAGCAAATTTCAAGGAAAATGCTATGTTTGGTTAGAGGTAAGTTTCTTCAAAATTATTATATAATTTTGTTGCAAAATATTAATGGAAACAGCAGAGAAGCTGCATTATTAGTAACATTCTTTCTGTGGGGAATATCTTCAATGTGAACCTGTTTCATATTATTTTACGATCCTCTTACTCTTTAAAAGTACTGTGACCAATATAATTATTTGCTTCCAATGCTAAGGTTAACGTGAAAATATTTCACGTACTGTTGGCCAGAAAAAATACAGAGATAGCAGTGAATATTTTCCATCATTTTAGTATAGCTTGACATATTTCCACAACACACGTTTTTACCATTATTGTTTATTTAGTTTTAACTTTTATTAAAAAAATGTAAACCTTAGAATGGACTTTCCTAGTCTAGATGTAAACACCACAGTATACCAAAACACACTATTATAGACGGGGATTTTGTTAGGTTAACTTGGTCGGCATACTTCACTCTATCTCCCGACAAATTTGCTACTCTCGCGCCATCTACTATTCATGCTTACTGCTGGACACTTTTTCGACATTTTTCCCATACAAGTTTGTGCTCGTTATGTATCTAGTCTCCATGAAAAAGATGTAAGACACATTGCCAGTATAAAAGGTATGTCTGCATCCTATTTTAAATAAAGAAATTTCTCCCTATTGATAGGTCGCGCTTGCGCTTAATCTAAATATCAACCAATCAAATTTTTGTAAGTCAATGATTAGGGTTTACATTTGTAATACATTTGCACAATTCATTATTGTGATATTTTGATAAGGATTAATCACAGACCTGCCCTTTTTTCCATTTCTTCCGACGTAATGTGTTAGAAAGACATTAACAATCGATGACGCACACCAAAAAGGTTATTGAATAAACCATAACTATTTGCTTGCGTTTATTAGGCTATTTCTATGGATTTTCATCGATTTTCAAGGTGCTGAAATAGTATATTATGTAACGATTATGTAATAACCATTACATGGAAGTTGCATACACTATTTTTCCACGAAGAAATACAACCCTATGCGGTGCCTCTACATTGTATATAGGTATTTTACTGTTGTACAAAATTGGTAATACATTATTTCAAACAAAAAATAATAAATTTAAATATGTATTTACCTTGGTCATTGAGTATTTTTGGTCTGGGGATTGACATTTTTTTTTCTGTCAGATCATAGCAACGGATGAATTTTATAGGAAATTTTTTGCTGGTGGGTACCCAACAGCGAATTATACTGGATATTTTTTTTGATGTATAATGTCAGAATAGCTATTTACCTAACTAGTGCGGAGAAGTGTGGAAAAATTTCCCCACACCAATATGTCAAATTAATAATAAATCGGTATTGTCAGAAAACTGTCAGTGCATTTCTAAAATTATTTCGCACGTGAATAAGTGAAAAACTGCTCGTAGAAAAACTATTGTACCTAACACTTGCGAAAAATGTTTTTTCGCACTCGGCAGACTCGTGCGGAAAATCTCATTTTACGCGCCTGTTAGGAAAATAGCAATTTTTTGACTTATACAGGGTTTCAAGAGTGAAAACCATCTCTATATGGCAAAATACTTATAGTAACTTTGTTATTTTAAATGAAACACCCTGTATATTAATACATATTTGAAATCTACGTAATATTGTATACTTTTGTCTGAAAACTTTTTTCGAAAAATACACACTTTTTGAGTTATTGATTTTTTTGTAGAAAATTTGACCGTTGAAGACCCTCATAAATTATTTTTTTACGAGGGGACCCTTGAAGATATGAAAATGGTTTCTCTTCGGTTGCCTTGAGCAAGGTCAAAAGTATTCGAATCTATGTTGAAAAATTTTTCCTTCATTTTTTTAAATTTTTTTATACAGGGTGTGTATAAAAAGTGTTCAAAGTTTAAGTTCATAAATATCAAATTTCTTAATTTTTTCAAATAAAACCACCCTTTTTTTTTCTATTTTAATTCATTCAGGGGAAAAAATAAGGCAAGTTCATGTATACTTTCCTATATCTAAACCTTACCGTTATCCAGATATTATATGTTTTCTGTGAATTTTTAGAGATGCAGGTGTGGTCTAAATTTTGATACAAGTTGAAATAGGATTAATAAAAACAATATGATTTGATTTTTTTTTAAAGACAGTTGGAGAAAAAGACTTTCTTATTTCTTAGTGCTTGTATCAAAATTTAGACCACACCTGCATCTCTAAAAATTTACAGAAAACATATAATATGTATAACGGTAAGGTTTAGATATAGGAAAGTATACATGAACTTGCCTTATTTTTTGCCCTGAATGCATTAAAATAGTAAAAACAGGGTGGTTTTATTTAAAAAAATTAAGAAATTTGATATTTATATACTTAAACTTTGAACACTTTTTATACACACCCTGTATAAAATTAAAAATGTTTCAACATAGATTCGAATACTTTTGACCTTGCTTAAGGCAACCGAAGAGAAACCATTTTCATATCTTGGAATAGGATTAATAAAAACAATATGATTTGATTTTTTTTTAGAGACAGTTGGAGAAAAAGACTTTCTTATTTCTTAGTGCTTGTATCAAAATTTAGACTACACCTGCATCTCTAAAAATGTACAGAAAACATATAATATCTGGATAACGGTAAGGTTTAGATATAGGAAAGTATACATGAACTTGCCTTATTTTTTCCCCTGAATGCATTAAAATAGTAAAAACAGGGTGGTTTTATTTAAAAAAATTAAGAAATTTGATATTTATGAACTTAAACTTTGAACACTTTTTATACACACCCTGTATAAAATTAAAAAATTTTCAACATAGATTCGAATACTTTTGACCTTGCTTAAGGCAACCGAAGAGAAACCATTTTCATATCTTCAAGGGTCCCCTCGTAAAAAAGGGTCTTCAACGGTCAAATTTTCTACAAAAAAATCAATAATTCAAAAAGTGTGCATTTTTCAGACAAAAGTAAACTAAAATATTACGTAGATTCCAAATATGTATTAATATACAGGGTGTTCCATTTAAAATAACAAAGTTACAGTCGACTTCCGGTAGAACCGGAAGTCGACCATCTTTGAAAATATTTTAGTTGAAAAGATCGTATCCGAAAACCCAAACGTAGAAATTTTCATGATTTTACTATGAATATTTTGCCATATACAGTGATAGTTTTCACTCGTCGTGGGACACCCTGTATAATGCTAGAATATTTTTTTGGCAATCTCATTTTTATTTGTTCACATGATAATTTTGATTAATTTCAACTACAAGGCTAGATGTATTCTAAATTTCTAAATTATCCCTCATCTTCGACTTCGGTATAGTTTTCAAAATATTCATGAGCTCTAGAAAATTTTCGGAAATAATTTGACCTCTAGTGGTATTACTTGTGACAATTCAACTCATGTATAAAAAAATCGCATATACCACAGTGCAATTGTCACTTTGACAGCAAAAGTTAGCGATAAACTAACTCCAATGTTAAAATGTCATATACCTGGAAATGTTATTGTCACTTTGACATCGATAAAAAAGGTGCATCATTTTTTATCGCGATAAAAACTTCTCTTTCTCAATATCTAGTAAGCGGACGTCACTTTTACACAATGGAAATGAGTCGAAATTATTGTTGTTGTTCATCCATATTATATTCTGTCGTCAATTTATCTTGCCGAAAAACACTCGAGCTTTCCTTTTATCAGATAAATTTCTCTTCAACTCAAAGTTTTGCCAATAATCAAATTTGCTCGAAAAACTGACATTAGGTAAAATCGCTTCACCTTCGGTGTCGCGATTTTATCATGTCAGTTTTTCTCGTAAAATTAGTGATTGGCAAAACTGTTTCTTTGCAAAAAGAAATTTATCCCATGAAAAAAAAGCTCCTGTGTTTTGACTGTTGACAATTCGGCTCATGTATAAAAAATCGCATATGCCACAGTGCAATTGTCACTTTGACAGCGGCAAAAGTTAGCTGAAACTTTTACAGCGGTGAATGCACTTGTGGTTTTTTCACTTATGCATTTGCTTATCAATTATCGCAGTGCTGGTTACCATAATAAATAGTTTGATATCGGGTAAATTTATGTTATTCAACTTCTAAACTGTTTCCTTTAGCAATTTGACTCGAAAAACTGTTAACCTAAAAACGCTCCACCTTCGGTGTCGCGTTTTTAATAGTTGACAGTTTTTCTCGTCTAGTTGCTAGGGAACAGTTTCTCATTAAGCAAGCTAAATTTACCCGATAAAATACAAACCTCTCGTGCAATTATAGGTGATAAATGCACTTGTGTTTTTTTCACGTATGTATTTGTTTATCAATTATCGCAGTGCTGATTACCATAATAAATAGTTTGACATGTTTGTCAACAACTTATTGAATTTCTACACACTAACAATGAGCTGATTCATTGAATTGTCCTGCCGAATTACACTCGATGTTTGTATTGATATCGGGTAAATTTATGTCGCTCAACTTTTAAACTGTTTCATTCAGCAATTTGACTCGAAAAACGTTTTTAATAGTTGACAATTTCTCTCGTCTAATCGCTAGGCAACAGTTTCTCATTAAACAATCCAAATTCACCCGATAAAATACAAACCTCTCGTGCAATTATAATAGAAAATATTGGATCTGCTTACTTGGGTATTTGAAAATCTAGATTTTTATTGTTAAACTTTTCAGTTTTATGATGAAAACCATTATGAAACTGAAAATTGGCATTTAATTAACAGCTAATAGTATAGGAGTAGAAATAGTTATTTATGTTCCAAAGCAGTGAAGTGATTGTTTATCGGACGAGTCTGAAATCATGAGACGAGAAAAGCGAGGCAAATAATAGGCGAGTCCGATAAAGACACTTCATTGGCGTGGTGCATACAAAATTTTATCGCCAACTGCTTAGAATTCAGAATACAAAGAACTGAGGTATATTCCATCGCATTTCATTATGACAAAGTAATTAGCAAATATAGAACAAATCTTCTTATTACCTGCCGCATATACGGTAGATAAAGTATAGGAAAGAAAACTGTTTGTTTACTTCCGGAAATCAAGTTGATAGTTGGCGGTATTACTGACGGTTGGCAATAATAGTATATTATGTAACGAGTGCGGAAAGTGACATTTTTCACACGAGTGTGAAAAATCACTTTCGCACAAGTTGTATACTATTTTTCCTACGTCCACGCGATATACTTTTACCGAATGAGATCTTGAGTTTTTATGTAGAGAGGTTTTACATATGTGTATTTGTAATTACAGTGATTATAGTTTTGATCAATCACCTTGGAAAGTGGCCCAGAAAATTGTGATTTTTATGCAATGAAAAAGAGTGCCTTCATGAAAAAGTTAGAATAAATATTGGTACACAAAATATTACGAACATTTATCTCAACAACTAACAATTGAAAAGAGAACATCATAAAACTGTTTCTGTTACATGAATATTCCGATTCAAAATTAATTATTTATTTGAATCATTGTAAAAATTAAAAGTGATAAATTATATTATATGGTCTAATCAACTTAGGAAATACGCATTTGACATATACAGTATGATGCAAAAGTATGGAATAAATTCATTATTTCAGAAACAGACGACTTTTAAAAAAAATCTTAAAACACGTCAATTTTAATTTTTGAATGGCCATCAACTGCTATAGATGTGTTGGACATTACGTCATTAGTGATGGCGTAATGACGTCATCGACGATTTTTTTAAATACAAACCGAGGTCACGTGACAGCTCATTTGAAAGGTCTCCTTATCGCCTTTGCAACAATGTAATCATTTAAATATTTATTTCTACAGGGTTAACCAAAACTGTTGGTTTATTAATACAATTAACTTGGAATAAATGTTTACTTACATACAATTAAATTACAACAAATGTTCAAATTGCCGACCTTCAGCAATGATACAATGAGAAAGGCGAGCAGTAAATTCTTTCGTAACGTTTTCGAGGACTTCAGATGTTATTTGTGCAATTTCCGTTCGGATTCGCTCCCTCAACTCTTCTACATTATTCGGTCGACTTTGATATACTTTTATCAATGTATTTTTTTCGGAACCAACAATAAACACTATTTTGTTTTATTCCCAGTGGCGGTCCTTAGTGTTTTATAGTTCAGTGAATGAATATTTATTGTAATTCCATGTTACTTAACAAAGTTCATAATTTTGGTTAACCCTGTAGAAATAAATATTTAAATGATTACATTTTTGCAAAGGCGATAAGGAGACCTTTCAAATGAGCTGTCACGTGACCTCGGTTTGTATTTAAAAAAATCGTCGATGGCGTCATTACGCCATCACTAATGACGTAATGTCCAACACATCTATAGCAGTTGATGGCCATTCAAAAATTAAAATTGACGTGTTTTAAGATTTTTTTTAAAAGTCGTCTGTTTCTGAAATAATGAATTTATTCCATACTTTTGCATCATACTGTATATAAATTTGCGGGTAGAATAGACTAGCATTTCAACATTCAATTTGACAGATTTTTATCCATACACGTATGGATAAGATTTTTTCCGCACGCGTATGAATAAGGGCCACTTTCCTTAAAACTAGGTAGTGTCACTTTCCTATGTGATCGTAGGAAAAAATAATTCAAATCACTTCAATCAATTGTTCAGTTCCACATCAATTTCCAATAGCCAATATTAGGACATTTTTGTTCAGAAATTTCATTGTTTTTCGATAAAATATAAATACGCGACAAGAATTAATTGACAAAATCCATTTTTAAAATGAGATTCAGAGAATTTGATACAATAACAATACTTCCAAATCACTGGAAAATATACAGGTCGATGTTTTATTTTTATTTATAACAACTTTTGAAAGCAGGTTATGGAAATTAACTGAACCGATGGTATTATTGAAAATATAACACGATCTAAGGTGGTTTGAGTTATTAAACTGAAAGAACCTCGCACTTTTTATGGGTAAAATTGTTCTCGGTGGAATTTTCTGAATTTTCAGTATATTGTGTATTCGATCATGTACTGATTGAACGTGCAGAATCGCAAAATTCGTTGATGGATAGATATTGAAATAAAGGGCGTTCAAGTTAAAAATCAGTAAATTTTCTCGGGGTTTGGAAGTGCCAACTGCATTATTTTCGCTCTTATCATAAACGTACGTATTAATGAATATCATTCAGATGGTGCAGATGATATCATACAGTCTTAATATTTTTTGATAAATAGAGGGATACCGTTAACGATAAATAAATAAATCGCACGGTTACACCAACAGCATAGCTTTTGTGGCGCCCTCTAGATAATATATCGGAATGGATATTTTTATTCACTGAGAAAAAACATTTTTGACATTTCAACTCCGCCATCTTCTTTATTATCAATATTCTATTGGAAAAAGTTGTGCCAAAAAATAATAATTGATAATTATTGTTATTCAATTCTGTCTTTCAGAAGACGAATCCATAATTGGAATAAATAAATATGGCGCTCCTGAATATTTCCAAACACTTCCAGTGAGATGATAGCGTACCTCTACATTATTAAAGAGACGTTAGGTAATATCTAAAAGTATTGTTGTTTGGAGATGGATTGATTGGAGAGGTTCAATTGAGTGGTTGGCATGATCCCCCGACTCATTTTTTTGGGCTACCTGAAAGACTGCGTTTTTGTTAACAGATCAAATAACTTGAGAAATTTCAAACTTATTTTGTTTAACACCTAGTTTTGAAATCAGTTATATCCTCTGTTCTTTATCTTGAAAAACTTAATAACCTGTTAGTTTTGCCTACAGTTTCATTCTAATCGAGACTTTTCTTACCAGAGAGAAATACTAATGCAACTTTACAATATTCATCATCAACATTTTTTTAAACGTATCTACTGTAAAGGATGAACCTGATAATTTATAGCAATACCCTTCTTGGTGTGCGTCATCGTTTGTGACGAATAATCGGGTTATCGGTATAACGTATATTATATGTGATATTTTGGTAGCTATAGCTAACCTTAAATTTCATAAATAAAATCATCAGGATCGTATTAAGCCAAATTCGAAAAGGCAATGCGTTTAATAATTACCAGCTTCTCTTTCTACCAGAAAATACTTGAGAACCTCCAAAATTCAGATGTTTTCCAGTGTTTGTTTAAATCAATATAAAAATATGATTGACCGTGAACAACAAAGTACAGACCTGACGAGAACTGTAAGTGAGACATTGGAATAAGACGTAAGACACTTTTCTGCCACGAAAGGAACGGTTTCATCGTATTTTGAACGCTCGATTTATGGCGCTTGCACGTAATCTTAACATCAACCAATGAAATTTAAGTCAAAGATTAGGGTTGACGTTTTTAATACGTTTAAACAGTTTATTATTATGATATATTGATTAGAATTGATAGATTTTGTATTTCATTTTATAGATTTATATACGATAATTGAATTGATCAGTGAAGTTTTTATTTATTCAAGTATAATTGTATAAAAATAATAATTTTTTCCAAATTATCACAAGAACGTGATAAAAATAAGTATCAACTTATTTCATTACGTCTGTGTTTACTTCTCTCATTAAATTCTCCATTCTTGATTATGCTTATAGCACTCTGATTCTCCATCTTCAATGTAACATCTATAGTCTTCTTCATCAACAAATTTTCTAACAATGTTTTCATATAAAGAACTTCCTTCACTGATTCGGCAGCGGCTATAAATTCGGTTTAGTGCTTAGTGCTACCACTGGTTGTTTTCTCGAACACCAATTCACCAGGCCTTCACCATAAAATATAACAGCTGGTTATGTTTTTTCTTGTGTTCTTATCTCCTACAAAATCACTATCACTGTAAACTTGTATCATTGGACCATTTTCGCTTTCTTCATAAACCACTCTTTTAATTTTGTGTCTATTAAATATTTAATAATTATCTTAACATTTTTAACATCTTTGTTCATTGGATTTTCCATATTTCTGCTGCAGTAGCTCACAGCATGTCTGTCCTTGTGAAGAAGACTTCCTTAGGCTTCATATCTCTGTAGGTCTTCGGTTTGTCTGTATGTCTGTATGTACTACTACTACTACTACTAAGTTCGCAGGCCAGCCTTGTCCTGGACAAACTCAAGCCAAGGTTCCGGCACTGAGGCCACTGGCGGGCCCATTGTGCCATTCCTGCTGCCTAGACATCCATAAAGCCGAGCCCTTCTATAAATGCCACAACCTTTTTCAATGTATGCCTGTTTGTGTCTCAAGGGGCCATAACAGGGACTCCGAAGATTAGCCTACGTAGTACAGCCCAGTGTGGACACTCTAGGAGAACATGGACTGACGTTACGTCAGTCATGCCGCAACCCCTGCATAGGGAACTTTCCTCTACTCCTAAGTTGTGGAGGTGTTTCATCATACAGCAGTGCCCCGTTAGGAGTCCTGCTATCTTCCTTAGCCTACTCCTTGGCCTATAGGCTGCCTGGTGATTTCGTTAAGATCCGGCGCAGCCTTGACATTTGAGGTACCGATACGATATCCTCGCAGAAGGCCCGCCAAGCATCTCTCCGAGCCAACCTAACAGCACTTGTACTCATTCCGTTTCTAGCGGTATTGATCCCAATCCAGATCCGACTTCGTCTTCCTAGCCCTATTAAATAGGCGCCGGGTATGCTCCCATAGCGAGTCTACAGACTTGTTCCACCATTTGTGGCCCTTGATTGTTCCTCAACAGCAACCCTGTAACTGAAACAAATGTAACTGTGATCCGACAATGACGAATCATCATTAACATGCCAGTCCCTTACCATGCTTACAACGGTACTTGACGCAAGCGTCACATCCAGGACTTCAGCCCTAATCCTATTTCGGAATGTTGGTGTTGTCCTTCGGTTGAGTAGTTGCGCATTGGCATTACAGCCAATAAGAAGAGGCAGATTCCTGACCATGAAGTATTCCACCGCCTTGAGAAACTCCTCAGTAGGTGATAGTTCTGGTGAGTCATAAGGCAGGTAAGCAGAGCATACCACTAAGCTATGCCTAGTACCATTCCTGCCCAGGACGTCCACTCTCACCGCTACTATGTCCCTGAAACAAAGTTCCTTTATTAGTATTGCACTTACACTGGAGTGCGTAGAAATGCAAACTCTTGGATTAGGTTCACCCACTGCATAGAATAAGCTACGCCCGGGTGTACCTAAGCCTCGCACATGACCTTTATACACCCATGGTTCTTGTATGAGGCATATGCCTGTCTGCAGCTTTGCCATCCTCTTCGCGAATACTCCTGCAGCGGCACGGCAATGCTGCAAGTTAATCTGGGTAAATTTCAAGGCCCCTTCAACAGACATCGAAAATCTATAGAGGTACCACCTTACCCATTAATAATTTACTCCGTAGTTCCAGAGAAGATAATTTCAACCTTCCCGAGCCCATACCGGACTTCCCCCTTCGTAAGGTTGAGTGCCCTCACCGATCGAGGATCGAGCCCCAAAACAATGTTCTGCCTCAAAGAGGCAGCATCCCATCGGTAGGCCCGAATCACCCACCCTTCAGTCCTCAGGGTCGGATTACCAATCCGGATCCTTCTGAGGACCTCTTGGGGAGGAGACTCGATCGGCGCCGGCACCCATACCATTGCCTTCTTGAGCTGCTCGAGGGCCGACTGCTCAATGATTTTGAGCGCCAGTACCTCCTTCTTGATCGTACTAGCAGCCACTTTGAGCCAAGCCAGAGAGCCCCCATCCGCACAGGTCACCATAACGGCTCCCCGGGCAAACGAGTGTCCCTCAAAACTTGGCACAAATGAGGCGCCAGTCTTGTACATATCCTCATGCAATTGCGCGAGGATATGCGCATACTGCTCCCTGGTGAGCAGATTGTCTGGGTAGCCATCGCGGATGATGGCCACCTTGAGGTCGCTGCTTGCAGCTTCCCCGTACGACTTCCGCTCACCGGGGACCGTGCATACCTTCTTGGAAGCCTGCCTGGCCTCTGGTGGCGTGTTATGCACCCGAGGCCTCTTGGCTCCCCTTTTGGTGACGTCAAGCTTGACCCCGCTGGGACCAGCATTGTCATGCGTGTCCCGGATGGTGGTGCTGTTGTCACCTCTTTACAAGGGCCAGTTGGGCCACCTTTCGGTATCCCTTCTGTCGCCCTTGCCGCCCTTCTTCTTCTTTTCTCGGCACCGCAAATAGACTTGCGGTGCCTTTTCGGTCTTTCAGGTGATGGGGCAGTTGTTCCCGGCATAGCCTGAGCCATCACCGCTCCCATCATCTGAACTTCTTCTTGTTCGGGGGACCCGGTTTCAGGGCACCTCCCAGGAGTCACTTTCGTAAGGGCCCTATATAGGTCGCCCATCTCCAGATCTCCTCAGAGTTCCTCCTGAGCCCTCCCCTCTTCTCTATCCTTTGGTGAATCCATATAGATCCCACGAGTAGCAAGGGAAATCTTGGTCCACCTCCGCAGAGCCCCGCATGCGGAGGTTAGGCTACCTACAATAGGGTTTCGCCCAGTTCCCCAAGGTGATGACCAGTAGGTATCAGACAACTCTAGCTGTCTCATCCCAAAATTTTTTGTCAATTCGCCTATCAAATAACATCGATCTTATTATTAAGACGCTAAGCTTTTCCATTCAACTGTGTGTTTGTTAGGTATAGTTTTGTATAATTTGATTCCTTTTTCCTTGCAGTAAATCATCAATTCATTATTTTTATATTCTGTGGTGGAAGCTTGTTGTGGTGGTGATAAAACACTTAATTAGTGGAGAGGAAGAGTTTCACTTCTAATAAATAACAAATTGGAAGATCATCGAATCAATATAATTACACATTCGGTCATTACATTATTTGTAACAAGTTATTTTTTTTGACACTGATTTAAGTTTTTTTCTCCGTTTCATATTTTTATTTTGACACTTGATTTTAAATAACCTGTTAATTACTTTCCGATTCCCTTTTGTGACCGATTTATTATTTTTTTTTCATTATTATTACCGCTATATTAGTTTTAGTATTTTTTGTATTAGTCCGGAGGTACGCAAATTTATATTGAATTATAAAATTTAGTTATTTCCGAAGTTAAAATTTTTCAATTGAAAAGGACATTTAGTATATATACCATTTAATTTAATTTAATTGATTCCGAAAGACGTCTAGTATATGACAAACTTTTTTGTAGTTTCTAGATAAAAATTTTGCTAATGAGAATATAAAAGGACAGAAGAGTTTTATTCGTGGTTCTCAATTCGTTCCTCGCAGTTCTCAGCTCTCAGCTCGTGATTTTCAAATCGTAGTCAACTGCTACTGTTAACAATAATTTTATCCGAGAGTGTGTGTCCGATCCGGTTCCCGGAATTTATATTTTAAAATTAAGAATTCTGTTTGTGTAATTGTAATTTGTTTTTTAGAAAATTTGTTTCCATGATAGGAATTAGATTTTAATGGTGAAGAAATTTAATTTTCTTTGTTTTCCGAAACTTGATTTAACCGTTGTCGAATAGAAACTCGTTTCGGTTTTTTTTTTTTTTTTTTTTTTTAATAAAAGTTGATTTGTTCTAGAAAAATTGTTTTTTTATTTATTGCTAAACAAGTAATTGGTATTTATTGAATATTCGCCGGCTCTCTATTGAGGGTACGATTTTATGTGCTCAATTTATATACGTTTGATATTTAAATTTTTTTCCCCGAGTTATTCTCACTCTGTGTGTCGATAGATAGAAGTATTGAACCTTATAGAATTAATTCATTTCCTTAGTGTTGGAATAGTAGTGTATCGTTTTAAACTCAAATCCAAAGGGATATTCGAACCTGTCTTGTGGCTCTGTTACGCTTGTTCGTTTACCCGGCAGATTACCAACGTTTTTTTATAACCCGGTGAATTTGTTTTCTTTATATTTCTGTGTTTTTCCTTTGAAATCCAAAGGGATATTCGAACCTGTCTTGTGGCTCAGTTACGCTTGTTCGTTTACCCGGTAGATTACAAACGTGTTTTTTTTTTATAAACCGGTAAACTTGTTTTCTTCATATTTCTGTGTTTTTCCTTTCAAATCCAAAGGGATATTCGAACCTGTCTTGTGGCTCAGTTACGCTTGTTCGTTTACCCGGCAGATTACAAACGTTTTTCTTCAAACCGGTAAATTTCCATTCATTTATTTAATCGTTAGTTGAGAATAAACCGATATTTTATTGTAAATTTGAAAATAGTTGATCAAAATAAGTTCAACAAGACCCCTGGGATTATCCGTAACCTCCATCTGAGGCTATCTGGAACTCTTGACGATAAGGGTAAAGGGGCCGTGGAGCAGACCACGTTAAAAATCTGGCGCCCGACATTCCGTTATATGATTTTAGGGTGTCCATAGTGACGTGTTGTAGGAGACCACAGAAAACAGGAAAACACGTTACATATCACTCAAATGAATTACAAATTGAAAGATCATCGAATCAATATAATTACACATTCGGTCATTACATTATTACTCAACTAACTAAAATATGTCGATACACAAATAATTTGGTTGATATCTGACTGAAATAAAATGGATAATAGTCTAATTTCGACATAACTTTTGTTCTACAGCATATTGAAGTGTATTTGTGCATTATTTAGTATTCTCATGTGCTTTTAAACTGTTTTTAACGATTTCACTCGATTTGGTTGATATCTGACTGAAATCGAATGCAAAATAGTCCAATTCCTTTGTCAACTTTTGTTCTACAGTAGTTTGAAGTGTAATTGTGCATTATTTAGTCTTCTTATGTGCTTTTAAACTGTTTTTAACGATTTCACTCGATTTGGTTGATATCTGAATGAAATGGAATGAAAAATAGTCTTATTTCGACCTAACTTTTGTTCTACAGCATATTGAAGTGTATTTGTGCATTATTTAGTATTCTCATGTGCTTTTGAACTGCTTTTAACGATTTCATGCGATTTGATTGATATCTGACTGAAATCTAATGCAAAATAGTCCAATTTCTTAGCTAACTTTTGTTCTACAGTAGTTTGAAGTATAATTGTGCATTATTTAGTCTTCTTATGTGCTTTTAAACTGTTTCCAACGATATCACGCGATTTGGTTGATATCTGACTGAAATTGAATATAAATACAATTGTGAGTGCTACTGCTACACCCTCACTCAATCAAAATTTTTGTTCCCCGCTGGAAATACAAATCAACTGTATAATATTTTCCCAGATTTTTTTGACAAAATGATACATGATATCTACTGTTAATCGATTTAGTGGACTGATTTTTGATGATTGGACCTGGTTCCTTGAACAAAAGTTCTTCACGTGTTCAATAGATTTATTCACAGATATTTGGAACATATTAAACAACATATTTTTACGGTAGCTAACACCTTGACTCTGCGACTAGCTTGGCAACAGTACCCCTTCACAACGGGTGCAGCTCAAAAATTGTTAAGAAATAAAGCGATGCTGCACCGTTTCACAATTCAACTTAAATATAAATATAAAAAGGCATTAGGCATAAACACAAAAATTTAAGTTCAACTCCAAATTTTCAATTTTCTGATTATAAGAATCACTAATCAAAATATCATAATTATATCATTTTCACATATAAGCAATTATCACACTTCATAATCCCACTTGACATAAAGTTATCAAATTTTTGGTATCAGTACAGTATTGCCTTCTGAAGTGCATAAATCTCCTTGTTCAATTTACATACTTTACCATTTGTATTACAACCTTGTGGCAGATTCCTACATAAAAACATTTTCTTTTATTTCTTCATGCAAGAAGGCATTACATACATCTATTTAATATATAGGCCAGCCCTTCTGGACACACACCGCCAGAACTACCCTTTTAGTACTTAGTAGGTCTCACTACAGGACTAGGTATATACACATATTCCAAAATATTTTGCTCAAATCCCCTTACCACTAATTCACATTTAAACTTATCTATTTCACCCACCTTATCTTTTTTTATGTTAAAAACTCATTTGCTATCGATTATTTCACATTTAACTGGTTTTTTTACCAGCCCCAAGAAAGTTTTGTTCACTAAAAGGGCACTTAATTCTTCATCAATCGCTTACTTCTAAAATAGCTCAAATCATAATCATTGCACAGATGCTGTTGCATTTTTAATACTTCAGCTGGTCGTAATCTTTCATTTCGCCCTCTTGTATATACTCAGAAATAATTTTTGTTGTATCTAGGTCTAAACAAATAAGCTTTTTTTCTTAAGTTTCTCGAATTATAAAACTTATCTCTCGTTCCATAGTCACTTTATTTTCTTTGTCGTAATATACTCTGTATCTTTTTAAATTTTCAGAATATCCAATGAGAATACCCTGTTTAAGCAGTATTTGCTGCTTCCGCCCAAAATGTGTTTGATAATTTATTTTCCGAAATCATAGCTCTCACTGCTTCTATTATTGCGCGAAATTCCCTTTCAGCTCTCTCATTTTGTTGTGAAGTATATGGCACTGTACATTCATGCTTCATGCTTTTATGTTTCAATAGTTTTTCTACAGAGGAATTGTCATTATCACTCCTCATGACTTTAACCCTTTTTCCCGTTTGATTCTATTCAATTTTTCATATACATCAGATTTATTTCTAATGAAATAAACAAACTTATAATTGCTAAAGTCATCTTTTAACAAAAAAATATATCGGGAGTTATTCAAATAAGATTCCTCCATAGGACCACATACATCTACATGTATAACTCTCCCAGGTTCATTTGCCCTACTTTCATCCACTTTAAAAAGTACCCTACACAAGAATCACACATTTGATTTATTTTTTCACTTCAATGTTATTACACTTTGAAATATTACTTACATGTCTGATATACTGATGGCATAAAGCCTTATGCCACAATTTAATATACTCCTCACCTGTCACAAAATAACAAGTTTCCTTTTCTAAATTTGACACGTTGACATGTGTACTCAGAAAAACTGGCTCCCTTAAAGATAATTTTGAAAAGATTTGCCACTGCTTCAGTGATGTTGTCTTTGTTCCCAAGCTGAGCCTTTGTAGCATCTGAAACCAATGATATTATCATTTCTGTTTGCACTAGGGCTAGCTCTAATTATTGGATTTCTATCCCTTCCTTCATTATTTTTCCTAGCACAACAGTCTTTGAGTGAATGTGCTCATCATTTGCAGTAATTGCACTGGATATTTCGGCATTTATTTTTTAAATGGTCTTCTTTTCCGCAAACAAAACATTTTTTCTCATTGCTATCCACTTCTTTACCTTTTTGACTTGATATATTACTGGCCTCAGTTCATCAAAATGCTACTAATGCCACAGATATGACAAATGAGTTGTTTCTTATTCTCATATCTGGAAGAGCACTGCAGGGAATTTGTTTGACTATGGCATGTGACACATTATATGATGAGTTGTCGTTGTATTTTGATCTGATAGTTAAATTTACTGTCTTACTGACCGCGTTAGTTCTATTTAAAATTCCCGAATTTTGAAGATTGGATTGTTGCGTTGGGAGTTCTAAAAAGTCAGCTAATGAATTTGTGATGAATACTTATTGTTTGGATACTGTTGTCTAATAGCGCTTTTACCGGGATAGGGGGACCATTTTTCGGATGAATTAGTACTGATTGAGATTCAGTGGCCAATGATCTTAACAATGGCGCAGTACATTTGCTCATTGGAGATATGTTTAGTATTTGATGGAAGAGATTATTGTCAATTTTTTGTTGTTGTTATATCTTTTGTCTAGTAAAGTTAATGCTACTTTATTGAGAATTTCCATCAGTTACCGGTTTACCTTTAGAGCAGCTCCTCCAAGGAAGCCTTTTAGACACCAAAACTTTTCAGCTTCTGACGTTAGCTCAGCATTTCTTGTAATTAAAGAATTGAACAAATCTATGAATGTGCTAAATTATAAAGTATTTCCCGTGAGAGTGGGTATTTGTATGTCTGGGAATTTGATATTACTTAAACTGAACCACGAGCGTAAGCTCCATTTCTTAATTTTATAACATGTGTCTTTCTTCATAAGTTTTAGTTTTTACCCTATAAAATGGGGTCTAATCAGTGTCACCCTAATCATGTATCAGGTTTTTGAGCATTTTTGTAGTCTGCATAAACTGTAAGTAGCATTTTCTTTGTAATTGGGATATGCCGGTTACCGCCTACCGGTATCCTTACATTGTTGCCAGAAGCTAGTGACTGACTGCTCTTTAATTTTACGGTATAAAAACTTTACTTCAATTTTCACTTGTCTACACCGGAAGAATTGCCGGGTATTGATATTTTAAGCTTGGTCATTCAAAATTATACTTTTACTTGTATGCACCGGAAGAATTGCATGGCATTTCTCCATAAATTATGTAAATTGTTTACGCACTGTTATGTTTCAAACTTTCTTGAGTACAATAAAATACTTATTGTCATTGTTACCTAAATTCAACATCATATTTATTTTCCTGCTTATTTGCTCCTTCTATATATCAAACTTTATATTTGGTTATCCCTCTGGCAATTTTATTGTCACGGATAACGAGGTCGATACTATATCGGTGGTCCTTCGTTAGCTCTGAATATTCCGCTAAAAACTGTGAAGGTGAGTATCGCATTATCATATTTTCTTGTCTCAAATTCTTTCAAAGGCTGCTTTAATAAAATTTTACTGTCGTATTGATCAAAGATGGGTTAATTTGCATTAACCACAACAGTTTAAGTGTTTGATAAATCTTTCATACGATATTTTTCTGATATTTTAAATTTTTCAAGCAGAAAAGAACAAGGGAGAGGGGTTCACCTAGATTTGTCACTTTTTCTGAGCTGAAAATAATTTGAAAGATGTTTGGTAAGAAGTTTCTGGAAAATTCAGTTTTGAAGTCAAAAATAAGATTATACAGAGGTTCACCTAGATTCTTCACTTTTTCTAGGCTGAAAATAATTTTAAAGCTGTCTGATGAATTATTGAAAGTTTTTAAAATGACCAAGTTTTGAAATCAAAAATAAAATTGTACAGGGGTCCACCTAGATTTGTTACTTTTTCTAGGCTGAAAATTTTTTTAGAGCTGTTCGATGAATTTTGAATTTTCTTAAAAATAACAATTTTGAAATCAAAAATAAAATTGTACAGGGGTCCACCTAGATTTGTCACTTTTTCTAGCCTGAAAATAATGTTAAAGCTGGTTTGATAAATTGATAAAAAGTTCTCAAGAAATTCAGTTTTAAAATCAAAAATGAGATTAAACAGTGGATTACCTACCTAATGGGTTCATCTGAGTTTTTCACTTTTTCTAGACTGAAAAAATTTTAAAGCTATTTGATAAATTTTCCTTCCATGAAATCCAAACCACACAGCTGATGCTCTGTATTATGCGAATGAAAAATGATAGTTTTCCTAACCAAACCGTCGTCCTAAGCTTGAAATCTGCTATCTATACTATTCCAGAAAAATTTAAATTCATGTCATTATTACTTTGCATGCTGACCGGCTTAAATCTGGAAAATTTTAGTATTTCTTGTTAAATTTTTATTTCAATTCACATTATTTCAAGTTTTCACTGGATTCCCGCACTTTACAAATAAATCCTCGATTCGCTTAACCGTTTCTTCTGGATCCGGCTCGTGGCTCGTCTATGACCACTTTGGTTTTATCCGGGTTTGTTCGTTTCGATTGAGTCTTTTGTTTATTGAAACCGTATGAATTTACTTTTTATAGATAAGATAAAGACTACAAATAAGATTATAAAAACATCTCGATATATACACAGGATTTTACTCTGTTAATACATCTAACCTAACATCTACGCCTAGAGTTTATGATTAGAACCTGTCGGCGTTGTATCGGTTGAGGCTAATTGCCGCCATTTTAATCATTATCACTCTTATGCATAATAACACAATATATTACTACTTTACCCATAAAATCCTTCGCTGTATGCTGTATTCTCTCTTCCTGGGTCGTTGTTCAACCTCCTACGACCCTTTTGAGGCGAATTAAATGAAAGTGCCGGTGTCCTTTTTCTGGTATATTTCACATGTGGTTTCCAATGAATACAGGACACTAATGATAATGGTTTACACAACTATTCATTAAGTTTCCATACGCTGTATAGAATATTGGCAATAATTACTTGAGCCCCTGACTCACGATCAGAGATTAGGTACCACGTGCTGAGGCGAAGGAAAAAAGGGTTGTTACCTCTTTGGGGTGCAAAAGCTGACTACTTGTCTTCTACCTTGCGGCAAGTTCGTGCAGCTTGGAAGCTTTTCTACTTCTGCACTATCCATTGTGAGGGTAGGAGCGTAGTACCTGGTATGTAGGTACTACTAGCCTCACAGAGATGGCTCTGATAGATCAGTTCTCAGAATTAAAATATTATTATATAGTGTTATGATTCATTCCGACCATAAAATAAATACAGTTTAATTATCCCATAAACTTTAAAACACCTCATATCATAAAATTACAAATTATTTGATTTATAAAAGTTATCTAATTAATAGATAAAATACACCCTGTAGAGTACAATTTAATAGAAGTCTCTTAACAACACTAGAACAAAATAGCATCAATAATCCTAACTAATATCAACCAATCAAAATATGTGACTGTCGAATGTATTGTGAATTGTTAACACAAATGAAATTTATTATTAATTACTAATCTTAAAAATTACTCTGTTATTAATATTTCCAATTTCCTGTACATATTTTAACATAATAAGTTTAATTTAAGTAAAATTATTTCAATGTGTCAAAACATTGATATCCAATAGAAATTTGTTAATGTAACAAAAGAAAATAAACGATAAGGATTGGATGACGGTAACCAAGAGGAAACTAAAAGGTTGTTGATATCTAAAATGCGGTGTGGGTGAGAAGAAAAAAATAAAATGAAAAATGATATGCAGAAAATAAACTGCTGAGTAATAAATATTAGTGCTTGAATCATTAGGAAGGACTGTAGAATAGTTGGTCCATATTTCCAATGAATCTATAATAAGTATTACAAGAATTGGTAAGTCAAATTTATACAAATTTACGAAACTTACCTGAACGAGTAGAGCAGTACAGTTGGAACCAGATGTCTATACACAAATTTTATAAATAGTAGTACGTGTAGCTATTTTTGATTCCCATTTAATACAAAATTTAGTCCACCACCGATTTCTTTTCCTGGAAGGCAGAAAGGACAAAACAATTCTTTGAAAGAGTGCAACAAGTTTCTAACAGGTTATAAAGTGATTTTTGAGGTTATTTCCCATAAATATAACATCAGTGATTAGATAAGATAGATTTAGGTTGTTCAATTAGCATAATTATTCCTTTACCTTATAAAGGGTGACGTCATTCTTCGATATCTGGAGAAATTTCGTTCACATTTCATTTACATCATATTTAAAACCGTTTTCGCCATTTTATTTAATTTCACATAAATTACACTATTGCCACTTCGTAGAAGAAACGAGATTTCTTTTCACATTGTTGCCATTGTTAAAGGCAACATAAGAAAATTTATTTTTAATATTAATAACAGACGTGTTGATTATAACTTTATTTTGTTGAGTCAATTACAATAAATACAAGTTTAGACGTTCATTAATCAATTCAAAATTAAAAACAAGTCTTTGAGTAATAATTCAAGAGAGACAACACTATTGGTGATGGTGGTTGCCTGTTTTAAAACTCTCCCTAAGTTTGAGACGTTTCATGCAAACCGACTGAGCGAAGTAATTCTTTAAATAAGAAAATTTGAGAAATAAAGGTAAATAAATTTGGACAATATTTGTATCATTGTTAGCCGGAGCAAAATTAAAATAATACATGCATAGACAACACACAATACACATATACTCTGAAATAAATAATTCATCACATCACATTATAAATATACAACACACGAAAATAAAACATATCAATAGTTTCATCCATCATTCTAGAATCTCAGGATTCTCCCGCATTATTCGTTTCAAAGATAATCCGTTGGTGCCAGAATTTTCAGCAACTCTGTATCTATTTTGGATTGGAAAGTTATTGAATTGGTTATATGGATTTTCACATGATTTTTGTTTTAATGGAAGCAGAACTTTTTATTTCGAGCATGAGGACTTGAGAGAGGTCTATTCTGTAACTTATCCTTCAAAATTTAGATGCCTGTTAAAAATAAGTTTTCAACGGGCCTTTGAAAATTTCTTGTTGAAATGCTATTCTGCAAGTATACATTCTTCCACATTCATGCAATGAACAACACTTTTGTGAAACACATTCAATGGAAAAAGTGGTTCTGGTTCTGGTCATTCTTGTGTCAGTTTTTATGTCAGTATTTATGACAAGCATAAACTAAGCATTTAAGTAAGATTAAAATCCAGAGCAAGTGTGTGATCCCCTATATATATATAGCTTACTACTTAGTCTCAACGAGTTACAATCATTGCAAAAAACATTGTGGATTAATTTCCCAAAAAATTAAAAAAAAAATGAATAATGTACCACAAGGAATCACCAGCAACATCCAGATATGACCTTTTTGGTTACCGTTATTATTATTTAAAGGCACACTTCAACATCGCTTCAAAAGTAATAGTTTTAACAGGCCATTTCAATGGAATCCTTTAGAATTTTAAGTGAAATGTGGTTAGCGAATACCGATTTGATATTACCGCCGGTTAAATTTTTAACGGCTTCTAAATTTTAGAGGAAGAGTTACAGAATAGACCTCTAAAGATAAATACTAATGTTGCTGGAATATGGAATATAATATTATTATTATTATTCAATTGATACAATTCCAACATAGATTTATCATAAAAGTATTGTGAAAGAAAAGGAATTGTTTTATAAGTTATTAAAAATGGAGATGTTCCAATTAGAAAATATGGTAGAAAGGGATAGCTTGTTTTTTATTTGTTTTCACGATTTCATTTTAAATTTTTGTCATCATTGATACAATGTCTAAAATTCTAACTATCATGTTCAGTAAGTGATTTCAATTTTTTCCACATTGCAATACGATTTCTAAATTGATTTCAATCTAATTGACGAATAGTTTTTTTACTGATCTTTTACTTTTAATATAAAAGCTATTTGTATATCAATGACAGAAAGTAGTCCTTTGGCAGTCGATATAGAAAGTTGCAATCTGGCAATCTGTCGAGACTACCAAACGACTTTCTGCTCGAAATACACACAAGATTTTTTCTACGATCACACCAAAATAACTCATTTTGTAGTTTCCAGATTACAGTTTCGTGTACCTATGTACGTAGGCAACACTTATTACATTAACGTCAGATATTTCCCTTCCTCTATTTCTCATAAAATTATTACGGACAATTCAACTCATGTATAAAAAATCTCATATGCCTCAGTGTAATTGTCACTTTGACACCGGCAAAAGTTAGCTTTAACTTTTTCAGCGATAAATTAACTTCAATGTTAAAATGTCATATACCTGGAAATGTTATTGTCACTTTGACATCGATAAAAAAGGTGCATCCTTTTTTATCGCGATAAAAACCTCTCTTCCTCAATTCTAGTAAGTGGACGTCACTTTCACACAATGACAATGAGATCATTATTGTTGTTGTTCATCGATATATTCTGTCGTTAATTTATCTTGCCAAAAAACACTCGAGCTTTTCTTTTATCCAGATAAATTTCTCTTCAACTCAAAATTTTGTCAATCACTAAATTTGCTCGAAAAACTGACATTAGATAAAATCGCTCCACCTTCGGTGTCGCGATTTTATCATGTCAGTTTTTCTCGTAAAATTAGTGATTGGCAAAACTGTTTCGTTGCAAGAAGAAATTTATCCGATAAAAAAAAAGCTCTTGTGTTTTTACTGTTGATAAATGCACTTGTGGTTTTTTCACTTAATTATATGCATTTGTTACCATGATAAATAATTTGACATGTTTGTCAACAACTTATTGAATTTCTAAACACTAACAATGAGCCGATTCATTGAATTGTCCTGCCGAATTACACTCGATGTTTGTATTGATATCGGGTAAATTTGTGTTGTTCAACTTCTAAACTGTTTCCTTTAGCAATTAGACTCGACAAACTGTCAACCTAAAGGCCTGGTTTCGCACGTGCGATGGATGCATGCGTCCGAAGCTTGCAGCCGCTGCATGCGTTCATCGCAGGGACTGGTCATATGGTACCACGTGCTTGTGGTTTAACTAGTGCGTCGATATCTAGCGCCTGCGTCTGAATGCAACGTCAAAACGCAACGACTGCTTCGGAGACCAGTCAAGCGGCGAGAACGCAGGCGATTGTGCAATACGAAACGTCAACATGAGTGTTGAGAAATGGAGCCGGGATGACGAGATGCTATTAATCGAATTAATATCCTTTCACAAATGCCTATATGATGCCTAAAGTGAAAAATATAAAGATCTAATTATCATAAATAATGTCTGGAAACAGATAGCGGGAAAAATGGAGGGAAAAAGTGGGCATTTCTGTGCTAGTATATGTTATGATGGGGTTTTCTTTGAATTAACAACGAAATGATCGCTTCATCATCTTCTTCTTCAAATAGAAGGGCTAACACATACTCCATGATGATTTCACGAACTGAACTTCGAAGTTATGACTGTCACTTCTACACGCACAAGCAAAACCATTCAAACGCATGCGATGAACGCATGCAACCGCTGCAAGCGTCGGACGCATGCATCCATCGTACGTGCGAAACCAGGCCTTTAAAACGCTCCACCTTCGGTGTCGCGTTTTTAATAGTTGACAGTTGTTCTCGTCTAATTGCTAGGAAACAGTTTCTCATTAAACAATCCAAATTTACCCGATAAAATACAAACCTCTTGTGCAATTATAAGTGAAAATACTGGGGATGCTTTAACATATTAGAAAATTAACTTGAATATTTTTTTAATGTACTGTTCATAAAATAACTACCTACTACTCTTGTATCTATAAACGAAATTAGGCGTGCGCCAATAGTAGGTATATTGTATAATTGGTGGGAAAAGCATAATATTCCCAAACGACTGTGATAATTACCTGGGAATATGCCTTCCCCACGAATTATACATACTATTTTTTTTTTCAATCGTTGGTTCATATTTAAAAAACTAATTATATACAGGGTGAATCACGACTAACGGGACGGAGGTTTATGGCGAAACGGTGAAAAATTTGAAATGTTTGTCACCTTAGTAGTTTGTACATCCATATAGGCTACATTTTAAAATTATTTTGAAATATACAGAATGTCCCAATAAAGTGTGGCGTATCAAAGTCATATTTTTTCTTATGGAACACCCTATATTTGATTGCATTTTCTGATTGCACCCAAAAAATAAAGTACTGTTTCATAATGGTTCCCTATACCTAAATACAGAGGGTTCCGAGTTATGCTGACTTTTTTAAAAATGTGAACATTTCGAAAAAAATTAATTACTCATTGATATAATAAATTCTCGCGAATTTCCTCTCATAGCTCAATAGTCGGATATTCGTAGAATGTATTCCACGATTGAGTACTAAACATCTCTTTACAGGGTGTTCAGAATTATCAGTTGAATTATTAGATCATTGAATGTGTTATAACGGGCTTATTTCAAATGGAACACCCTGTATTTCAATAATTCATCATATTCAAAAAAATGTCCTATTCCGAATGATATAAGGATGTCCTATACCTAGGTAATATACTTTTTGCGCAATTTACAATTTTCTTAAATTGTATAGTAAATTGATTTTAAAACATCTGCAATTCTCTCTAAATTTCATACTAATTATCTTGACAAAGCTATTGTGAAGAAAAACGGTGAAGCTGCTAATAAATATGCACACTTATAGTCTAGGAGCCAGTGACAGATTTTCATGACCAATTTCCTCCCAAGTGAAAATTTGTAAAATACAGCAGGAAGTTGTGTAATGAAACTTCGTGACCGTCAGCTGCGGCTCCGGTAGTGGGGCAGGCAGCGGCAGCCTCCCATGCACGACGAAAAAAAAAGTTCTTTTAGTTATTTCCTCCCACTATGAAATTTCTTAAGTAATAGTTTATTTCATATCTTGAGGAAAAAATAGAGTCAGCTGACCATAACATGGTGGATTATACGTCAGCTGGACGCTCGAATATGAAAAAATAATTTATATTTTCAATGATTTCCTCTCAACTAAAAATTAATCTGGTGATAGTTGATACTTTACTGTGAATGAAAATTTATATCAGCTTGCTGTATCTCAGTGGAAAGTTCGTCAGCTGGTAACTTGAAATTTGTAACTAAGTAGCATCTATCACCTACTGAATCTTATCAGCTGACGACTTTTCCCTCGACTTACAGGTAGCTGATTTTTTTTATTATTTACTAGAGTATGTTACCTATGCTCTTATCAATTTTCATCCAGGAGGAAATCACTTTTCTCTAGTTATTTTTTTTTTCTATAAATTGAAGTTATACATAAGCCCTTTTTAACAAAATTTTATTAGCTTCACTTGTATGTATGTTTGTATGTAAAGTTTCCGGAGAGGGAGCCTCGGAAACGTCTAGCACATCGGAGGAAGGCAGCAGGCGTGCAAGTTACCCAGGGGCAAACTTGGTGTCAGCAGCCTCCAAACGAGAGTTACAAACAATTAACTGAAAAATCAAAACTCACCCGTTACAGCATACTAGACTAAACTGTTAAAAATAAATTTAGTTTCAAAAACTAGAAAACACGCTTTAATAATTAACTAAAAAGGCAAAAATAATCGTTAATAATTATAAATTACTAATCGAAAAATGGTATTATTGAAAGCGCGGGCGCTTTTTTAAAAACTAATGTATAAAGCACTCCACGCTATTTTACAATACCACTATTTTTTGTTGATTGATTTATAATCATTAACGATTATTTTTTGCCTTTTTAGTTAATTATTAAAGCGTGTTTCTTAGCTTTTTAAACTAGATTTATTACAGCTAGACTGTAAATTCAAATTACCCTCTCCAGATATTATGCTATAGCAAAGCATGAAGTGCTGGAGGTGATAAGTTGTACCCATGACTACATAGATAGGCCCTTTGCTATGTATAGTACAGATGGAAGATTTTAGGTAGAAAAGAAATAGGTGGGAGTAATGCGACGTAATACCTTACTGCGTTTTTTGCAAAAAAACTAATCTTCATCCAAAAACATTAAACGATTAAAAAAGAAGTTTTTAGACAATACAAACGAATTCAAGTTGCCCAAAAAAGGTATTAACGGTTCTTCGTTACCCCCATTGAATCAGAACTCAATATTTAAGGGCATGTTACATTGCCCAAATTTGGTCTCACGCACATACTTATTATTGACATATCCAAGTCAAGTGTACTGCCAAACAACTAGAGAAAAGTGATTTCCTCCTGGATGAAAATTGATAAGAGCATAGGTAACATACTCTAGTAAATAATAAAAAAAATCAGCTACCTGTAAGTCGAGGGAAAAGTCGTCAGCTGATAAGATTCAGTAGGTGATAGATGCTGCTAAATTACAAATTTCAAGTTACCAGCTGACGAACTGAGATACAACAAGCTGACATTAATTTCATTCACAGTTAAGTATAAACTATCACCAGATTAATTTTTAGTTGAGAGGAAATCATTGAAAATATAAATTATTTTTTCATATTCGAGCGGCCAGCTGACGTATAATCCACCATGTTATGGTCAGCTGACTTAATTTTTTCCTCAATATATGAAGTAAACTATTATTCAAGAAATTTTAAAGTGGGAGGAAATAACTAAAAGAACTTTTTTTTTCTTCGTGCGTGGGAGGCTGCCGCTGCCTGCCCCACTACCGGAGCCGCAGCTGACGGTCACGAAGCTTCATAACACAACTTCCTATTGCATTTTACGGATTTTCACGCGAGAGGAAATTACTGACGAAATTTGTCGCTGGCTCCTAGACTATTATTGTTCCTGAGGTACACTAACTCTTTTTTCACCGATAAGTATTTGAGTACATAATAAAACAAAAACACATTATTAATAAAGCAAATACATAAATACTACGAAACGAACAACAAATTATTAAAAGCAAAAATTGGAAAATAACTATAATGGATGCTCGAAATGCTTGTCATCTTATGTAATGCAGCACGTGATTCTGGCTTCAAACTATGTACTTACATTATTCATACATACCGGGTGTTATAGACGCGAAAGCGTCCGAAATTATTAAGTTTATATTGAATTATATTGAAGAAATCCATCTTGGTCAGTTCTGGTGATCTAGCAGGCCAATTACAAGGACTTCCCCTACCTATCCATTTATGTCTTAATTTTCTATTAAGGTAATTCCTGACAGCGCGAGAAAAGTGAGTGGGAAAAGTGATCTGAAGCTACGTCTAATTGTAACCACATTTTCTTTCTGATGCTAAGTGGTAGGTTTTCGAAAAGGATCTAGAAGATATTTTCCAAAAAACTCAAAAATTTTCTTCTGTCCAGGTATCCGTCAAAAACATACGGGCCGATAACATATTAAGTATTAACCCACAATCCGTGTTATGGCTATTATAGTAATTTTTCATTTATTGCTTTTAATACTGTTGTTCGTTTCGTAGTATTTATGTATTTGCTTTATTAATAATGTGTTTTTGTTTTATTATGTACTCAAATACTTATCGGTAACAGAAGAGTTAGTGTACCTCAGGAACAATAAGTGTGCATATTTATTAGCAGCTTCACTGTTTTTCTTCACAATAGCTTTGTCAAAATAATTAGTATGAAATTTAGAGAGAATTGCAGATGTTTTAAAATCAATTTACTATACAATTTGACAAAATTGTAAATTGCGCGAAAAGTATAGTACCTAGGTATAGGACACCATTATATCATTCGAAAGAGGACATTTTTTTGAATATGATCAATTATTGAAATACAGGGTGTTCCATTCGAAATAAGCCCGTTATAACACATTTAATGATCTAATAATTCAACTGATAATTCTGAACACCCTGTAAAGAGATGTTTAGTACTCAATCGTGGAATACATTCTACGAATATCCGACTATTGAGCTATGAGAGGAAATTCGCGAGAATTTATTATATCAATGAGTTATTAATTTTTTTCGAAATGTTCACATTTTTAAAAAAGTCAGCATAACTCGGAACCCTCTGTATTTAGGTATAGGGAACCATTATGAAACAGTACTTTATTTTTTGGGTGCAATCAGAAAATGCAATGAAATATAGGGTGTTCCATAAGAAAAAATATAACTTTGATACGCCACACTTTATTGGGACATCCTGTATATTTCAAAATAATTTTAAAATGTAGCCTATATGGATGTACAAACTAGTAAGGTGACAAACATTTCAAATTTTTTACCGTTTCGCCATAAATCTCCGACCCGTTAGTCGTGATTCACCCTGTATACATATATAATCGAGACCCTATTCATATCAAATAATTGGTGTTAGGGTATGTGTTCTCAACAACTAAACCAAATGCTTATAAAGCATTTCCAATTTTTCCGGTTTTTCGCCATTTTTTTTGCTTCTATCCATGTTTTCCATTAATTTCTGTAATAGTTGTTCCGTGTTTGTCTTGGTCTTCCTCTACTTTTATTTTTAAGTATTCTTGCTCTCCATATTCTTTTAGTCTTACTTGTGTTTTTCATTCTTTGTAAATGTCCCCATCATCACAGTTGTCTGTATTCTATAAATTCTAGAAGTGATTCTATTTTCAGATGACTTCTTATATCTGTGCTCCTATTTTTTCCTTTTTTCGTAACGCCTCGGACTCTTCTCAAGTATTTCATTTCGAGTGCCTGTATTCTGCTTTTCTGTGTTTGGTTTAGCACCCACGTTTCACATCCAGTTAGTATTGGCCTACATATTTTTATCTTGGTATTGATCGATATTGATTTATTGTTTATAAATGTTTTGTTCATAGCATAGTATAGTTTTATTGTTTTTTCTATTCTTTTATTGATTTCTGCTTCTTGTGTTCCGTGTTGATCGATGGTTATTCCCAAGTATTGAAATATCGTCACTTGTTTTATAACTTCTATTTTTATATCCATTTTTTCTTGTCCTTCTCCTATAACCATAACCTTAGTTTTGTTTTTATTCATAACCATTTCGTTTTCTTTCAAGATACTATTCCATGTTTCTATATTGTGCTTCAGATCTTTTTCAGTTTTAGCAAAAATAACTATATCGTCGGCAAACGCCCCTTCTGAAACTTCCACTATCTATTAATAATGCCTGTGGAATTTCGGTTATTCTGGATTATGTGGGTGAACGTGTGTGGCCAATTAAGGAAGATGAAGATGAGGTTTAATTGACTGTTCCAATGAAAAATTATTGAAAGCTTATGTATAAGATCTTCAACAATATTACATTCCCCAATATAAAACTCAATGAGTCCAGGATTTGTGAATGTTCCTGTAAAGCAGGATTAGGGGGACACTGCAAGCATATTATTGCTACATTGATTTATATTAACAGGTAAAAAGTTGTCTCAATTACCTAAGAAATCAAGTAGGTAGATGATTTCAAAACCACACCTCACATCCCTTGCCTCCTCTCTTTTCCATGTTTCAGATATGAGATGTTAGAGCCAGTAAGCTGTACTGATCTTTGGTTCAAAAATAGGGAGAGGAAAGAAAGACATGGAGAGAATCAGTAGGCCCAAACCATTTCAGTCATTTTGTCACCAGACATAAAAAAAATAAAAAATAATTCAACAGCTGAACTGTACAAATATAACTTCAATCTTCTTGCCAATGGTAAGTTTTAGACAATGAAAACGAACAATAATTGAATTTTAAGTGCAGTCATTTGAATTTGTTGAATAGTAAGATTTCTCACTGGCCACTGTAAACTAAGGAAACACCTCCATACTATGGGCTAATGGACACACCCATTGCAGGATGTGTGAGCAGGAAGAAGAAACTGCCAAGCATGTCTTATGTCAATAAGAGAGTGTGTGTTCGGTGAGTCTTGGCCTACATCTGCCGATATAAAAGAGATGTCTCCTATTGACCTGTCCACCTTCCTGGGAAGGACAGGATGGACGATGACCTAGGAGGACAACTCCTTGGGAGGATGTACAATGGGTCACATATGGCCTGAGTGATTTGAGCCAACACTCTTTCTTCCTACTTCACATATTGCTGAGGGAGGAAGAGTTCCTGGAAAGGTGGAATATGGCCAAGGTGAGACTGGTGAAGAAGACTGGTAGAGAGGGAAAGCGAGCGGGGGACTACATGCTCATCAACTTACTGTGTGGTATGGGTGAATTGTATTGTCCCCGAAGATAAGCATTGAGAAGAAAGTTGGTAGGAATAGGGACTTTAAGAAAAACCAGCATAATTGAACTGAAGCTCATTTTCCATTCTATTTCAGTCGCGAGAAATTTAAACAATTTAAAAGCGCTTAAAAAGACTAAATAATGCACAAATACACTTCAATATGCTGTAGAACAAAAGTTAGCTCGAAGTTAGACTATTTTCCATCCCATTTCAGTCAGATCTTGACCAAATCGCGAGAAATCGTTGGAAACAGTTTAAAAGCACTCGAGAAGACTGAATAATGCACAAATACACTTCAATATATTGTAGAACAAAAGTTAGCTCGAAATTAGACTATTTTCCATTCTATTTCAGTAAGATCTTGACCAAATTGCAAGAAATAACCATGTGTTGTCGCATGTGTTGCACAATAAATTGAAATTATAACACATAACATTAATTGGTGAATGTAGTAAAACATTTGTTCGAGACCAATCACAATAGAAAGGTAGATGTCTATTGTAGAACTGTGGTACATTGAAATTAATTCTATATATCAAGTCTGAACAATCGATTAAATTGTGCAAACACCCATATAAACAGGATAATGATTTACAAATTCTACGAAATTCAAAATTCAAAATATCTAACAAAATCTGATAATCAGAGCTTCTCTGTGGATAAATGCCACTAACCTTAGAAACTAAATATTTTAAAAACCTTTTCTGGACCGACTCAACCTTGTTGATATGAACATTGTAATAGGGATCCCATACAATAGAGCAATATTCTAACTAACTTAGAGCGTATGTACGAAAAGTATAACAATTTTAAATTACAAATATCCTTAAATCCACGGCAGTTTCTAATCACAAATCCATACAATTTCGATGCTTCGGCTACCTTAGAATTAACATGCTCAGTGAAAGTAAGTTTAGAATCGAATATCACTCCTAGATCTTTTACAGAAGTAAGAAGAGATAACAAATTCTCATTAATATTGTAGTAGAAGTGGATTGGGTTTAATTTCTTAGTGTATTACTAATATAGGATTGATAAGCACGTCCCACTTGCTGTTTAGTTTGTGACCGAAGATCCTTTAACTGTTGCAGAAAGCACTCATTACGTGTTCTCCTGAATTTTTTGAGATATTTCTCTTTTTCTTTTATGTTACTAATAATAGAACTGTTAAACCAAGGAGGAAAATTACGTTTAAAGTGTTTGAAGGTAGGGATGAAACAGTCAAAAACTGTGTATAAATAGTGAGGGGTGATGTCTGTCCTCAGGAACAATAGGAGGGAAATTCCGAATTACGTCGCATTCCATATCAGATATGACAAGATCCAGCAGATGATCAGAAATATTTCTAATATCATTTATCAGTTGTAAATTATAAAAAGTAATGAACTGATTTATCGCGTTATGATTTCTATTATTAAAGTTGTGAATAATATATTCGGGGATGTTAAAATCACCCATACAAAGTAGGTTATGGTTATGCAACATATCAACGGTTTCCAAGCATTCAAAAAAAGATTCCAAAACATCAATAGAAACAGAAGGAGGTATATATACTAAAAGAACTATAAAAGATTGATTTGCTATCTGACATTTACATATCAATAAATCAATATTCAAAAAGCTCCGATCGAATAAAGTTGTGTCAATTTTTGTACATGTAATCGTGTTTTCAAAAACAAATAAAACTCCTCCGCGAGTAGCCAAACCTGTTAATTGAAGATTGCGGTCCTTCCTGAAGATCCGGTAACCCCCTGAGAATAATTCAGAGTCATTAACTGACGGTTGTAACCAAGTTTCAGTAATTCCTATAACGTCACATTCACTATCACTAACATGAATAAAAACCATCGATTTTCGAATTAAGACCTCTAACATTTTGGTAAAGACAAATCAGTCCATCATTACTACTGGGCACATCTAGTTTAAATCTTGAACGATCTTAGGAGTACCGCCGGAATATTTAATGCGAACCATCTCATCAGCCTCAGTTCTTCTTTTAAGCTCCTCACGCAATCTCTTCAAATTCTCCCTCTGCAACGCGGTCAGATCTACATCTACGTAGATTCTCCTGTTTTTGTCGATTTTCTTCCTATTCCTTACCACCATCAAAGCGTCATCGGAACTCCTTAATATTACTTTTAGTGGTCGAGATCCATTCTTATTACTTGTCCCAGTTCTCATTACCTTGACTATTTGAACCTCTTCGGCAGTATTGTCTTTTAAAATAGACTGGACTTCATTTAAATCTGCTTGTGGACTTATCTGTTCAGGTGAGTTATAAATCATAATATTGCACGACCTTTTTTGTCTTTCGCTTATTTCATTAATAATATTCTCTTCGGCTAAGGCGTGCGGAACATTTGAGTTTGTTATACGCACGGTGTCCAAGTTTTCAATCCTAGCTATTAAAGACGGAATCAGTCTCAAACCTTCTTGGCAATCATCACAATAAAACCTCAGCAGTCTTTTGCCTTTTAAGTCCATGACTTCCAGCTCAGAAGCATTGAGATCAGAGCATTCTCAGTGGACTATGCGGGAACAGCTATCACACGCCAATGTTGCAGAATCCTTGGAAACTGATTCCTTACATTTACCACAAACCATCCTAAGTCAATATATAAGTAAATAATTCCTGTACGAAAATACAAACTGGACCACCACTGGTACTTAATGCGGACCTTAATAGCTGTTCAAAGATATTGAAGTTTTTTTTGCTGGTAATTAGTGAATAAATAAATAAAACCTGCTAATATGCAAATAACATCAGATATCGGCTTCTGAAAGGGAGAAAGACTTTTGTAACTTACAGTAGTTGATAGTGCACAATATTCTCAACAATTTAATACCAAAAACACCAATTACGGACTAGTAAATCCAACTAAAAACTATTACAATTGAAGAACGATTTAAAACACGTCTAATTACTTCAAGTGTTTACTCAAATATTGATGTTATTTCTGACAATATTACCATAAAATAATCAATGTTTAATATCAAATAAGTTTAAGAATTAAGAAAATAACTCGGAAAATAAAGGGAAGGGAAGGGGCCACTTTGATCCTGCCGTTACTTCCACCTGGGAATTACTACTCACATCTTTCATATGCACAGGTCTTTTCCTTCTCTAATCATGCCTTCCACTTCAACGCCTACACCACTTGCCTATATACTTCTCCTCGACTCTCAACATGATCCTCATCATGTTTCTCTTCCCACCTTACCCACACCAACCTCCACTTCAGACCTCTCACACACTTCAGTCTCTCTTTTCGTAATCTAGTGGAGGTACCCTACTTTCAACCCATGTCCAGTGAGCATCTGCGTGAAGAAATAGTTCACCTTCCCGATTTTCCGGTCCATCCAATCTCTCTTGCACCAAATCCTTATCCTTTTAGCGCTCCCACATATTCCTCCCACCTTTTCTCCATTTCCTCCTCCATCCATTCTTTCAATTTCTGTACTAACCTTTATTATCCCCTTCATCAATTCACCTATACCACAGAGCAAGCTGATGAGCCTGTAGTCCCCGCCCGCTTCTAATCTCTTACCGTCTTCTTCAGAAGTATCACCTTTCACCTTTCCAGGAACTCTTTTTCCCTCAGCACCCTGTTGGGCTATAAAAGGTAAGACATCCTAAATTTAATACGGTTATATGTTCTATGGTCTATTGAAGATGTTTGGTGTTCTGAGTGGAGGTGTTGTTTTTATTATAAAAATAACATTTTATACATTGTGCACCATCTGCTTAGTATAATTCTCTTTGCTTATAATTAAAAATTCAGTCCGCTTTCAATCCCTCAGCCAGTCTTCCACAAATTCTCTTCTCTTTTTCCTTATATCCGTCTCAACATACCTATATAAACTTAAGCTTTCATCATCCTCTATTACCCTCCAACTACTCACTACTTCTCCCAGTCACTCATCATATGCTGTTATGTCGATAAATGATAAACCACCGTGCTCTCACTCACGAAGGTGGTTCATCATTCAGCAGCACCAGCCGTTGAATGTCAACACTTCCTCCAGGATATCCCCTCTCTTGTTTGTTTTTTCTCTTTCCCATATAGTAAACATAGCAATAAACAATAAAGTCCCATGTCACCGTTCTTGATTCTCCTTCTCCGTTTGATACCATAAGACCGTCCTCCATTCCTGTCATGCTCCTTTCATATTATTCCAGGCTGACATTTGGGCGCTGCACAGGTTCTAAAGACAATAAATGACAACAGCACTTGAAGCAAATATTTCAGAGTCAGATAGAAATACGCTATTGGAAATTCAATGAAACACTACAGGAATTTGATGCCGATATGAAGATATTGTGGCATCTTGCTTATCCTCAGACCCAAAAAGATTCCCCAGCACTGAATATCCACCCACAATTCTTCGTCGTTATCTCTGATCGTTATTGATCTGGCGATCGAATGTTATTTGTGAAGCCGGTCGAGTGATATATTATGATATTTATGTCTGTTGTGGAATTTTTTAATGATTGACTATGGCGTGCCCTTTTGGTATTCAATAACATCGTATTAAAAACAAAAATAAAAATATCTCTATTCTTTCAAAAATTTATATTCCGTAATTATTTTGTTCTAGAATTAAAAATATGTTTTCCATAATAATAAATTAGGAATTTCCATTATGAAAAACAGAATAGAAGTTGCCGATTTAAAATTATTGAATATTTAATAGAAATTCATGAATTACTTATGAAAAACCAAATAGAAATTCAATTTTCATTATGTATTGAGGTTGCCTATCCTGCAGTAATACAAGTACCTAAAATCGGATACTAAATGTTTTACTGGCAACACTGCTTCTGGAGACAATTAAGAAGAATTATAATCATTTTTCTGTGGTTGTTTGCTTACCTTACTATATAAACTGTAAACAGATACAGCCCTGTAAACTATTAAAAAATCATTATTGAAGTGAGTATGAATTGTGTGTTACGGTATAAAAGTATGAGTTCAAAAGAAGTCGCTACTACTCTGCTCAGAATTCGGCAAATTATTGTAGAATCTTGTAGAGTTTTTCAGTCAAGCAATCATATTGCTTCGGATATTCTATCATCTTGCTTAACTAATCTCGATAGAATTGGGAATTCAATTCCTTCTGATACTTTCAATCCGTTAAAACATACTTAGGTATACCAAAACACTTTAAACAGTTAGCAGTGTTGCCGGCTGAACACCAAGTTTCGCACTTTCGGATGCATGCATTACTGCAGGTTAGGCAACCTCGATACATAATAGAAATAGAATTTCTATTATATTCTTGATTATTTTAATTCTTGAATCTCTATTATGTTTTTCATGATTTTAAATCGGTCATTTCCATTATGTTTTTCATAATGGAAATTCGTGTATTATTATTATGAAAAACATAATGGAACTTCAACTATTTAAATTATTGAAAACATAATGGAAATTCGAGAATTAATATTATGAAAAAACATAATACAAATCCGTTTTGTTTTATTCATTCAATAAATTAAATTCTTGGATTTGTATAATGTTTTTCATAATATTAATTCTCGAATTTCTATTATATTATCTAAAATTTAAATAGTTGAATTTCCATTATGTTTCTCATAATAATAATACAAAGGTATTTCCATTATGAAAAACATAATAGAAACTGCCGATTTAAAGTTATGAAAAACATAATAGAAATGCAAGAATTAAAATTATGAAAAACATAATGGAAATTCAATTTCCATTATGAATTGATTATTACCTACAATTTTGCATTGAAATACCAATAGACAAAGTCTCAAACCATAATAAGAATTCGAATTTTTATTATGTATTTCATAATTTTAATTCTTGCATTTCTATTATCTTTTTCATAATTTTAAATCGGCAGTTTCTATTATGTTTTTCATAATGGCAATGTGTATATTAAAATTATGAAAATACATAATTCTAATTCATTAACAGAATAATTACGGAATAAACATTTTTGAAAGGAGAGATTTTTATTTTTGTTTTTAAAACTATGTTATTAAATACCAAAACAGCACGCAATAATTGACTTTATCTACAAACAAGCTATCAAGGAATTATCCGTATTCAAGGCCAATAATTTGTAATAAATTTTCAATAAAATGTATAGTTCTCATGGTAAATAATAATAATATATTTGATTGATATTATAATAGTATCTTCTATCTTGCGTTATAGGCAACCTACATTTCTTGTATGTAAATACAACTTGTTTTTATCGTAGTCACTTATTGTCTTAATTGTTGTGAGGGAGATTTAGTATTTTCGATTTTTCTGTTTTATTTGATTTGCTTTATTTAGAGATAATTCAGTTGATATTCGAGATTATTAATTGATCTTTTTAATACCCGTGTTAGTAACAAAGTTTTTCCGCCGACTGTATAAGTTGTATTCGTTTTTCTCAATATGAAGTGATACATTTTGACTGTTTTTTACTCGAGAATAGAAAAAGATATCAACGTGTAGTTTTCGACAAGAATCTTATATTCCCTTTAAATTCTCATTGGCATAGTTGCCAAATGTATATTTTTTCCCGAAAGCGCCGAAAAAAAATGACCATTTTTGAAACGAAATTATCGGTTTATGTTAAATACAACACCCTATAATTTTTAATACCATCTGAAAGTCCCTTATTTCCCCTTTCCAAAAATGTATTTCTTATCGGCATATACTCAAGTTTTTGGTGAAAGATTCAATTTTCAACGAAACCATATCTTTTATGTCCAGAGTAATATGCCTCCTGATTTACAGTTGGTCTACAAATACCTCGAGTGGTCCCATCAATAAATGCCCAACAATTTGGAATTGGTGCTCCTTTTGCATGTACCGCATTAGCATATAATCTGAACCGATCAAGATTCAACCAGTGCAGATTTCTCAAATTTGAAAGGTTTTGTCCAAAATGATTATATATATGGTTGCTCATATAATCAACTATTTTTGACAATGCTGGACCTGATTTTCCGAACAAAGGTTCTAAATCGCTAAGTCGATTTGGGTACGCTAGCCTCCTCAAAAGTATGCATAGTCCATCTACACCAGAAGTTTTATGTCCACTATCAGTCGTGAACTCATCTGGAACTCCTAGTGCTCGTGCCAATCTGGGAATATCATTCTTCTCAAAACGAAAATATGTGTGTGTGTGTGTGTGTGTGTGTGTGTGTGTGTGCGTGTGTGTGTGTGTGTGTGTGTGTGTGTGTGTGTGTGTGTGTGTGTGTGTGTGTGTGTGTGTGTGTGTGTGTGTGTGTGTGTGTGTGTGTGTGTGTGTGTGTGTGTGTGTGTGTGTGTGTGTGTGTGTGTGTGTGTGTGCGTGTGTGTGTGTGTGTGTGTGTGTGTGTGTGTGTGTGTGTGTGTGTGTGTGTGTGTGTGTGTGTGTGTGTGTGTGTGTGTGTGTGTGTGTGTGTGTGTGTGTGTGTGTGTGTGTGTGTGTGTGTGTGTGTGTGTGTGTGTGTGTGTGTGTGTGTGTGTGTGTGTGTGTGTGTGTGTGTGTGTGTGTGTGTGTGTGTGTGTGTGTGTGTGTGTGTGTGTGTGTGTGTGTGTGTGTGTGTGTGTGTGTGTGTGTGTGTGTGTGTGTGTGTGTGTGTGTGTGTGTGTGTGTGTGTGTGTGTGGAAGCAGGGATGGCCTCAGCTGAAGGCTATTGGCCAGAACTTTTTTATTGCTCTTTATTAAATGTGTCCAGGTTAAAGATCTATTTTTGCTTGCTTAATAAAGTTTATTATAGAATCTAAGGGAGCTTTCTCTGTGCATTCCAGGAGAGAACTAATATTCAGTGGAAGAGGAAAGTTATGTTCCTTTAAAGAGATATATAAATTAGATATAGCCGCTTCATTTTTCTCACACTTTAGAAATATTTGATAAAGTATCACCGATCGATACGTTGTTGCAGTTGCAAAATGGAGATTGTAGAATGCCCAATTTATGAAGGTGCGCCGGAAAGCAACCATGGTTTAGTTTTAGTCGCGTTATAGTTGCTGTATATATTCTAATATAATCAAACTTAGTTATGTGTGGTATATTATTTGGAAGATTTGTATGAAGATGGAAGTAGAAGCTTTTTGATGATTTGCTTATGTTATTGTAAGCTTCTCTCCATCTGATTCTAATAGATTTTTTATGCACGCCAATTACATCACTTTGACAGAAAAAGTTTAGGTATTCTTTTAATTTACAAGCATCTTTTGCCTCCTCATCTGCCTTCTCGTTGCCTATAATACCGCTGTAACCTTTTACCCATATGAGAATAATATGTTTGTTATCAATTTGTTCCTGATTGTGAATATTTATTGGAGATCCTTCTATAGCTTGTAAAACGGATGTGTTTTCCAAGATATTATTTATTAACAAACAAATGCATTTACTGTGAAACTAAGATTATATTTCAAAGTATATACCTGGAACTTGAATATTCGATTAATTTAAAATATGAATCTTTTCATTTTCTTGTTTCTCTTGTGTAATGAATGGAGTAATATATTATTAAGGACCACTTAAATGTATGTTGGACTTGAGAACCAGTAAACACAACCTACCGATCTGACAACCGATCAAAAAAGATTGATCGTGCAAAAATATATTAAGAAGGGTCAGGAAAAGCTTTACATATTCCTAACCTAACTTAACCCTCAGGGAGGATATCATGTGGCCACTAAAAAGTGTCAACTACTCTTCTTTGTTAATTAATATTTATTACATCGACCATACATTTTAATTGGATTAAGTGTTTACACGGCTCGGCACGTCGAACATAGTTAGTACTTGGATGAGTTCCCACACCAAGGAAACCGTCGTATAGGGCCCTTACAGCCGGCAGCACGAGGTATAATGTAGATATCCCGTTTTTCGGAGGACGTTAAATAACAGGAAAAAAAATCGGCTGATTTTCTTAACTTAACACACTACTATCAAGTGTTAGACTGGTATAAGGTAGACTTAATAATTCGAGGACCAGCTTTGGAAAAATCAATTTAGGGATTAGTATTAAATATTGCACCCTGTATATGATTTTTATTAAATGCAATCAGCCGGTCCTGCCGTGAACTATAAATGCGACTTTTCTAGAAGACCAATGCGATGGTTAATTTCCGATTGTTCTGGAATTTTAAAGTATACGCAGAAGTGATAAATTCAAGGTTTTAAATTTGCGAAGGAATATATACAGGGTGATTAATTGGTGCAGTAAAGTCCAATATCTTGTGAATGGTTGAAGATATTTGAATGACATTTTGACCGATTGTAGCCAGCTTAGCGGCTCATATTTTGAAATATACACACACATACTATTCAGTTCGGGAATACTCAATAAATTTTGAAGTTCAGTTGAGTAACTTTCCTAGACGACTATCAAAGACGTATGGCTATGAAAGATTAATTTCTAATTTTGCAGTTTAAAGTATACAGGGCGTTGAAGTCATTACGATTTACAGGTTACAGTTACAAATACGCTTTATAATCAATTACAATAACATATCATTGTAATAGCAAAGTCAAGCAGAATTCAAATTTGAAATAAAATACAGGGTGTACCGTTAAAAAAATATAACTCTGATGTGGCACGGCGTTCTGGAGCAGGATGTACAATTGCGACTAATTTTAAAATATAAGCCTCTACACTGGCTTCAATCAGTCAAAGTTTCATTCAAATATCTTGAACTATTCATGAGATATTGGACTTTATCAAACTATTGAATCACCCTGTATACGAGGGTTTTTAAATGAGTCGAATAGTTGTTCAGTATACAGTGAATCGGTAAACAGTTTCAGTGGGTATAAATAGTGCAGTATTTAAGTGTTAAAGATAAATTAGGAATAGTTATTTGTTTAACTAGGCAGCAAAGTAGTAGATTTGCTGCCAAGTTGAACATATAATTTTTTCTCCGATTGTTCATAATGATATAGAAGGATATTGTATTTTTTGCAAATTATTACAATTTCCACAATCTTTGAAGTGTTCAATTAAAATAAAATTTGATAGAAATCGCAGTTGTTGGAATGGTTGGTTGCTATGGAAATGTCCATAATAATTATAGTTTGACAATTCATGAAATTACTGACAGCGAAAAAATATCGGTACATTATTTGAAATATTATATATAATGGACAGTGATAGCGACCTGGAAGTACTTACTCCTCCAGAAATAAGGGAGGTGGCAAAAAATATAGAGTTGAATTTGTTGCCGCAGAAGTCTCGGATAAAATATGAAAGAAATTATAAACGATTGATGGATTATTGCATGGAGAAAAATGTGAAGACTTTTTCGGAGAATGTATTACTTGCTTATTTTGCTGGATTATCTCAAACAATGAAGAGTTCTACCCTTTGGTCTGTATATTCCTCTGCAGTAGAGTAGGTTTCATCCTGGCACCTCTTCGTGGTCGATTACCTCGAATGTGTTATTTTAGGAGTTACTGCTCTAATCGTTTTTAAGTGAAATACAGATGTATATTAGAATATTTTCCAGGTCAAGCATTCTAAAGCATGAATCCTATCCATCTACATAATATGTTGTTATTTATTCCTGTTCTCATAAAAAATTCAATCTGAAAAAATCCACCACGTCAAGTGTAGTGACGAAATTTTCCACATATTAATTGGAAAATTTCAATTTAGAGTTGAAAAACGATCAGAAGTTTTTTAAAACCAATTAACAAGACAACAGCAAGAAGAGTCAACAATTGAATATCATGAACTCAATTACAACATGTGTTTTCAGGCTGCTTAAAATCAGATTTTCATAACAGCAGTTCATAAAATAATTTTTATTGTATAAATTCTAAAGTTAGTTTTTTCTTGTGTAGTTTTGAAAATTAAGTTCCTCTTAAAATTATGAAATCAAACAATTTTAATTTATTAAATCTACATTATATTTAAACTTAAAGTGACGCGTTTCGCTAACACAGTAGCTTTTTCAAACGAATAAAGGTATAATAAGAAATTTTCAATTTATACAGTACCTTAATACTAAATTATAAGGGTATTTAACAATGAAATTATAATCTATTTACAAGGAAATGAAAAAAGAATTTGTCTAAATATGGGATTAACTAAAGTATTTAACAAGTTTACCTGGAAACTTATTCACAACAATCCTACAGGAACCTTTCTAGGTAAAAAGGTTTAATAAGGAATATAATAAGGGGTATGAATTGAAAATTTCTTATTGCACCTTCATTCGTTTGAAAAAGCTACTGTGTTAGCAAAACGCGTCACTTTAAGTTTAAATATAATGTAGATTTAACTAATTAAAATTGTTTGATTACTCAATGTAGTATGGATCTACATCCAGTAAAAGCCTCATCTATTCAATTCTTTTTTAAAAGTTGCCGCGTGAAACGATTTATATTTCTAAATTTATATATCAGCCGTTTTTTCTTCGATATTTTGGTTTGAGAAATTTTGGTTTCCTGCTACTGAATCCTGTTCCATATTTTAAAAGTTTTCCCCCTATTGATTTATTTGTCCTCGAGTGCTATTGATTTAATTATCACCAGTGCATAAAATTTCTATTTCTGTTGTTCTGATATATAATTCCTACTAGGTAGGTACTTCCAATATATAGATATAAATAATAATTGCAATTTCATTTTCAAATATACTGTCACTGAATAGGATTCAATTAAACCAAATTTCATAAAATTTTCCTATTATTTAATTTGTCACCGTATTTGCTTAAAATATTTTAACGTATGAGTAATCTATTAACAATATTTTGAAAAAAAAATAAAACAAAATAAATAAGTCTACACAATTCAATATATAAAAAAATAATTTCTTCTAATTAAATCTATACCTATCCAACTAGAATGTTTTAGTATGGTCCACTTTGTCCTGGTGGGCCATAGTTCAATGCGGGCCTATTTCCACTTGTTCCAATTATACCTCCAGTTGAAATACTACTGCTACCGCTGGAAATGGATTCTGAAATAACACCTCCTCCACCAATAGCTCCAATATTTGCTCCTCCAAGACTTCCCCCGCCAATACCTTCAATATTTGCCCCTCCAAGACTTCCTCCACCAATAGATCCAATATTTGCTCCTCCAAGACTTCCTCCGCCAATAGGTCCAATATTTCCTCCACCTCCAATGGCTCCAATTCCTAGTCCACCACCTACACCTTCACTTTTAGCTTTGTACCTAATGAAGTAAACTTCTGGTTTTGAAGGTGCGGTTGGTGCTATAGTTGGTATACTGATATCACCTGCTTCTTCAGGTTTCTTCACCAATACGTAAATTAATGTCTTTTCTTGATTCTGCGCTGCTAGTGCTATTTGCTGAGCTGTTGGCGCTGGTGCAGAAGGTGCTTTGATAAAGATTATTTTGTAATGTTTTGTTGCTTGACCAATTGTTAGAGGATTGCGAATTTTGAATTCTTCAGGCTCTGGAGGTGCTACGTGAACGTAAATGTGTTTTTGGACCAGAGTTCCGCCTGTGTTGAATCCGCCCCCAATTCCTCCTGAAAATAGAATTTAATATTGAGTTCTCAATGAATGATAAATTGAATATATTCAAATAATTTGCAATAGAAACACTAAGCTTAAAATCACACCAAGCCTCAATCCAAAAAAATTCTTCGTTTCAAAATAATGTTACCACTGTTACCTAGTAGGAGACTAAGCTCCTATAAGTACTGTTGCGACTTCAAGCTCATTATTGATATAACTTCAAAATTTCCATCAGTCTGTTCTGCTATCGGTCCAAACTTCTACAATCTGACCTCAAGTCACAGACGACCTTTTTTAGGCAGTACACGGACATGGAAATAATCTGCCGATATCGGGGTCACTCTGCTCGCAGCTTCAAATTCAATATATGTTAGAATAATTCATTTGGAAATATTCATTTGTAATGTCAATGGAACAGAAAATTCATGGAAAGAATGTTTGATTAAGAAATTGAGAATAATTTGGTGTGAGGATAAATACTTATTATGAATTGAAGTGTGAGAAGTGAGTAAGATGGAAAATTTATAAAACAATAATAAATTAGACTCAACAAAATTGGAGTATATAATGAATAAGTGCAATACTATTTTCAGAATGGACATTCCAAAGCTGGCAGCGAACCGCACAAGTGAACTACAAAACAATTGAAGCCGGGAACACATTGTTCTAAAGCTACGCCACGCCACGCCATCTGATTCAACGTCAGAAGGATCAGACATCGTCGATTTTGATGCATATTTATATATTGTGTGTACACTGTTCGGATGCAATCCCATCTCACGCGACTCGACACCATCCGACATGATACGAATCCCCTTTTGCCAGATTTTCATCACATGAAGTCACGTCGCGGCACCGCGTTGTAAGGTGTAGAACAGTGTGCACGCGGAAGTGGCACAATATGTATAGAATGGCGGCAAAAATCGATGAATTTTTATTAATTGAGTTGGTTTGAAAGCTGGAAGCACGAGTGTATTTATAATATGAAAAGCAAGTATTTGTTTCCGTTCTAATAACAGTGAAGCTGTACATTCTAGTTCTTCTTCCAACTCATCTGAGCAGCTACTACTCGCCATTCATAGTGTCTGAACTAAAACTGGTCTCATTTTCTATCATTATGTAACGTACCGTCGCGTCGTATCGGATGACTTGATGCACAAATTACATCTTTGACACATTATGTCGGATGGCGTGGCGTGGCATTAAAACAATGTGTTCCCGGCTTAAAGTATGTCTACATTAGTGATTCTTTTTGAAAATAATCAGGGATAATATAATAATAATAATTCAATTTCTCCCGAAAAATTCGGAAAAGTGAAAAAATCCTTGTTTTCGACTCGGATTTTTAAAACCACTCTCGCTCATGCTAAACAAATTACTTAGAAACGAGTGATGCACGAGGGTATTCTGTAATCTTTGACGAGGGATATTTGGTGAGCTCATTTTCTGAATTACATGTGCATTTTATTTCAATAAAACATTTTCAATTAAAATAATGAGTCTAATGTAACTTTCAAGCTAGGGAAGGTAATTACTTCAAACTTATTTTAAATCACAATTAATATAAAAATTTCAATAATTGTAGATTACAGGAGTATTGTTAGCCATATTTGTTAAATTGTTCTCAATTATGTTTTTAGTAGCACTGACATGAAATTTTTTCGATATTTTTTTAAAAAATCTGCTGATAGCTAAGTTCACAGTTGTTTAGTGATTTTTCCACTCAAAATCTATATTTTACACACCAATTCTTGATAGCGATTGGTCAAAATTGATAGGAAGGAAATAATCAGCTGAATATAAAAAATTAAAATCATAACTATTCAATAGACTTTCCGTATTAAACTACTTTTTACGTGACGCATGCCATACGTCCGCACACTTTTTATTCAAACAAAAGGTTTTCCTTCATTTGATTGAAATCAGTCATCGTGTGAAAATATAGACCAAAAATATCAACCATTTGATTGATATTTAACTAAAAAAATAAAAAACTACATACCTCCAAAGCCTCCTCCGAATCCACTTCCTCCAATTCCTCCACCAATACCACTTCCTCCAATTCCTCCTCCAATACCACTACTTCCAATTCCTCCTCCGATACCACCTCCTCCAAATCCTCCTCCGATACCACCTCCTCCAAATCCTCCTCCGATACTACTTCCTCCAATGCCGTTGCCACCAATACCTCCTCCAATTATTCCTCCTCCGATGTGACCTCCACCCAATCCCCCGCCAAAACTTCCTCCTCCAATACCATTTCCCCCTAAGCCTCCAAGTCCCAATCCTGGTGTTCCATAACTACCACTGGGCAGCGGAGATGGTGCTGGATAGTTGTATTGGGGTTTTCCAGCAGCTAGAGTGACTAGAGTGGCGGCAATCTATTAAATGAGAAAAAAAAAGTATGTTTCATTATATATTGGTTCATCATTCTTATAGTTATTTTATGACCCAGTATGCTTCTCATAGTTCCATGGCTAGTTCGAAATTCCAAACTGATTTTTTTCAGCTGTTACATTTAAGCGTATGGTTGAATATTAGACAATCTGCTAACTCAATTTTAGTATTCTGTAAGCGAATCTAAATTGGACATCATATACCTATTGCAATTTGAATCCTAATCTTCAAATATAACGGCATGACATTAATTTTAAAACAGAATTGTTCCTGTTAATATTTGAAAAAAAGCTGAAAAATTACTTCGAGTATAGAATACTTCTAGTTTTTACCATATTATTTTACATAACTAGGTATATAGTAATAATTATTAGTGACAATTCAACTCATGTATAAAAAATCGCATATGCCTCAGTGTAATTGTCACTTTGACACCGGCAAAAGTTAGCTTTAACTTTTTCAGCGATAAATGCACTTGTGGTTTTTTCACTTATGCATTTGTTACCATGATAAATAATTTGACATGTTTGTCAACAACTTATTGAATTTCTAAATACTAACAATGAGCCGATTCATTGAATTGTCCTGCCGAATTACACTCGATGTTTGTATTGATATCGGGTAAATTTGTGTTGTTCAACTTCTAAACTGTTTCCTTTAGGAATTAGACTCGAAGAACTGTCAACCTAAAAACGCTCCACCTTCGGTGTCGCGTTTTTAATAGTTGACAGTTGTTCTCGTCTAATTGCTAGGAAACAGTTTCTCATTAAACAATCCAAATTTACCCGATAAAATACAAACCTCTTGTGCAATTATAAGTGATAAAACATTAAAAAAAAGAATTTAGAAAAACGTTAACAGTGACATTAAGCCCATGACATTTAAATGTCGTGATATATTTTTGACAGTACTCCCCATGAAACGAATAACTTTTCTGTTTTAAATATCGAGGAAACAAAATACAACTTGTAAAAGTTTTGTAGCTAACACGAGTATTAAAGTGACTAATAATCTAAAACATTAATCAATATCTTCAATGAAATACTTGCAGTGTAAAACAGGCCATTATAAGTGTGGCTAATACATCCAAAAGAAAAAAACTAATATTTAAATAATTTTGAAATTCTTAAGGATGGAGAATGAAATTATAATCCATTTTAGTTTTTCTCCATGGTTCTATTGGTTCTAGGAAAAAAATGTTTTCAAGAAAATAGCAATTGAAATAATATTTCAATTTCACAAGACTAGAAAAAAAGATTTCATCTCAAATGGAGTGAGGGTTGATAAACTTCACCCTCTTATGAAATAATTACACAAAAAAGAAATGCGTACGTTTCTGACCGTTTTCCCGACTCGTTACTCGCTTGACGCGATACCACATAGAGGTGGACGTATGGTAAACGGAGATTATTGTCAGTTAATTATGAAATTATGCCCAGCTCTTCACGATCAATTATAACGTTATGAAATTATTGGATAACATCATAATTTATGAAAAAATATCTTCATTCAAGGACACACCCACGTTTAAGAGAAAAGTGTTCTCGACGGTTTTCTCTTCGGCAAGATATTTTATGACTAATGTTATTGCAACCGTCGGCAATAAATTTGTCATACAAAATTTCATGCCATAAAAGTGGGCTTTTTAATTTCACAAAAGAAGAGTAATGAATAATTTCGATAAAAATTTCAAGAAACAATAAATTTCTTACGTATAATTTCACCAGTTGTGGGTTGACCTGTATTGCACGATGAAAAAATAGTGGGGGTACGCACAGGAGCGAGCAGTCCACTTCCTTGTAGACTGATTCTATCAAAATATTTCTTCATTCATAATCATTCTCACTTAATTTATAATATATTGTGAATTGACCTCAAGAATTTAACAAACATACAGAAGATACTTTATCCAAGTTCTCGTTGTCGAATGAGCATCTCATGGATTAAATTTGCTGTAAAAGGTAACACATATCCAAGAATAGAGTTAACTTCTGACTAGATTATTAAAGCATCCAAACCAACCCTTAAAAGTCTCTGAAACCAGTTTTCAAGTACACATTTTCCTTTTATCAGTGATTTGCTTGAAATTGAAAGACTTATAGCGGAACTATTCACAGTGAGGATATCTAACAAAGCACTGGCTACTAAATCTAACCTGCCATAAATATAAGTGAAGTAAAAAAGCACAAACCTCACTTGGAAATACATCACAAGGAAAAGGGTGACTCAGTAGCTCTGCATAGTTCAAGAAAATATTACTGGAGAATAATTTTTTCCACTGCTCGAATTGGTAAACTCAGGCAATTCGGAATGAACTTAAAGCATACAAATTGAATATTTAATATCTAGGTAATCAAGAATGCAAAAAGGTAGGTACTGAGCTGAAATCCTGGAATATAAAATTCAAGGAGAGCATAAAGAAAAATGGAATTTTTGGGGCCTACACCTCATAATATAATATATAATCTCCACGGTTTTCTTTTCTCCAAAATAACTAAATTTGAAAACTTTTTTTATATTATATTCTCAGAAAGCACTTGACATGATATAGTACTCGAATAACAAACAAAACATTACAAATATTTAAAATGGAATTCCATCAAGAGTGTTGTGTACGAATACCAAAACATTAACACAAAATAAATGAATCTCGGCAACGATGACCGTGAAAAAGGTGAGTTTTCTCACAGTTGAAGTGCTTACCTATTCAGTTTATAAAGTATAGCTGGATAGTTTATAAACTATATAAGTTTTGGAAAAAGTGAGAAGAAATATTTCTTTCTGAAACAAAGTCATATCAAATATGTTTTATTTGATATCCATTTTATATAGCTGGTATACTATCCAGCTTATTTGTAAACTAGCCAAATAAGCATATCAACTGTAAAATATATACAAAAAATGATTTAGAGGATAATTGAACAATGTACCTACTGATTGAATTTGAAATTATTATATACCTAACCCTACATTAATCCTACAGCCAGTGTATTTCAATTGACTGATAACATGATGTAATTAAATTATTGTCTTCATATTATAAATAAACGTTGATGTCTGTAAACAGTAGTATTTTTTTCGTGTTAATAATAGAGCTAATAAAACACAAATTTATGTTCAAATTAGTGCTATGTACTTCACACTTATATTATAAATTAAATCACGATTAAACTGAAATATCATTGTATTTACAATGAAAGTAAACAATTTATTCACATCGTACGCAGTCTGCATCGCTGTGATTCACAACAAATCACAAATATAGTCAAGTACGTACTTTGAAGTGAAAAAATACTTTGTTGAAAGTAAGAAGACATTTTGGTTCCATGTTTCATACACCTATACCTGCTAGTGGAGTAGCAAACAATAATAATCATAAACATAAAAATACTGAAATTAACAAAATTATTTTTTCAAAAAATGCTTGCATGGAGTTACCAAAAATATAACCATTTATTGTGGGTATTTATGGTACAAAAAGTACTCACCGCTATAAACAAATTCATTGTTAACACAGAATTGGAAAGTTTTGGTAAATAAAGATGCTGCATCACTTCTTTTATATATGATATATAAGCGACGTAACAGCCCCTCCAATGATGAATCTTCACATGTGAATTTTACTCAACATTTAGATAAGTGAAATTAGGGTCATAACCTTTTGGGTTGGTACTCTTAGAGGTTCCAGATCCAGTGTTTGTCCTAGGTGACAAATCGTAGCTATTTACAAATATCAACGTGAAATCTGATTAATAGAAAGCCGCAAGCAAACTTTATTATGAGAAATTGGATCGTACTCACTATATTAAAATTGAGAGTAAGTAAATAAAGACTTCAGACACATAAATCTCAATTCCAACTTATCGTATATCGTTTGCCGTTTGCGTTTGCTAGATACTCACTATTTTTTATTATGGAACATTCTTTATTTTTAATCAAATGCATTCACGGAGTCGAAGAGCCAAATGAAATAAATTCTTTATTTCGATTTAAATGAATTAAAATTATAAATTGGCAATAGGGTAATATTATGTGAGATTACTACCTTCAATACTCTTCAAGTAACAGTTACAGTCCCCAATTCTTGAAATATGAAGTGTGGACTTGTGATAAATCATTAGAAAGATATCTAACCAGTCTTCATTCAAAAATTATATATGGTTCTCAAATTGATTGCCAAAAAACACAAAAAAAAATGAAATAAAATCATCCGATCTCCTAAATTCGCAACAACAAACAACACACTTAAAACTGATTTCCTATTTGAGATTGAGATAATAAGAAAATCCCTAACATTTTTTTAGGTGATGTCAATTAAAGACATGGTTTTGTATGTAATGTTTAAAACACCTTAGCAAATTGTTCTGTATTTATTACTAACTAATTGCAGTTGTTAGTGTTATAAATTTCGTTTGAATTTCGTTGACTGCAATTTAGAAACATTGTTAGATTGACACAAATGCATAAAATAGCAGTTTTACAAGTGATTCATTGTAGAGATTACATCCGAAATCAAGCTAATCGCATGTTACATGAGAAATATCCTAATTTGTGGCCTACAGCCCAAGGGTCAATTAGTGAAATAAAAAAGCAGCTTTGCGATAATATCAAATTAGACAGGGTGCTTGAGTTTAAGGAAACCTCACATACATGCACCCATATTAGAGACATTTTGTTGTCTTTTGCCAGCATGTTAAGGGATTCTTCACAGCTTTTTACCAGTTTAGATCTAGTTGTGGGATTGCTGATAGCTTTAAGCAGAGCCTGGCTGTCAGTGAAAATTTGAATTGGCATATGTATATCGATTACAAACACTACTAATAGGAAAGAAAATGAATGTTCATCAAATAATACCAACTGAAAAGCCTATGGAACATGAGTTTGATAGAAGAACTTATTTTTGTGAACAAATGCTGGATACAAGTATTATCCAATCAGAAGGCGTTACGCTTTTCAGTTGATGTCATGCTAATCGACAGAATAGGCGCTTCTTTTCTATGGAAAATACGCACTAGGTAAGAAAAGAGTATACCCAATAATACTCTTGAAATGATATTGCTCCGTTTATTGGAAACTATATCATCGCTCCCATTTACATTGAGGGCAAGTTGAATGGCGATAGCTGAAAAGTTCTACTTCAGAATAACGTCGCATTTAATTTGGCAGATTTACATCCAGGAAAGCGAATTCGATATTATGTAGTTTAATTGAGATGGAGTACCTATATTACCGAATCAATTCCTCGATACAATATATCCAAGTCGGTGGAGAGGATGTAAAGGATTCATAAAATAACTAGCACGATCACCTGATAGCTTTTTCCTTTCCACACTGTGCATTAAATTGGAAATAAAAATATCTTCCACAATAAAAAAGTAGAAAAAAGGCAAATGAAATAGAGAAATAATTAAATGAGGACCTAACTGACATATTTGAGTGGTTATGTGTCAATGGTTTGGAAATGAATATCAAGAAATAGTATATTGTTCCACGAGTGACGAAAGTGGCATTTTTTGGAGCGAGTAGGACAGTTTACCTGCCGAGACGCAACATTTTTTCGACGAGTGAAACACTAACTCTGTTTATATCATAATAATATACTAAAAATAAGCAAGCAGCAAATTTTCCGAAAATAAATTAACATGATAGTTATCTCTCCAATCCATGAATTTTTCATATATTCCTTTTTGAATTTTAATGGTTATGAATACAAAGAGGTCTGATCAGTGCTCAGCTTGATTCGCTATTTTTGGCGGTGTATTTGGAAAATCTAAATCACTTTCCAATTCAGAAATCATGATAACTTACTTAAAAAACTAACAAGGCTTTGAACAATTGAAGAGAAATGTCAAACTAGTGAAACCTGGCAACTAGATATAAATTGTTTTCAAATCTCACGGTATTCTTACAATTCAACAAAAGCAAAAAATGCATTTTTATTGAAGAAAGAATTCCTATCTTGTTCATTAATGAGCAAACGTTGTCAAAACATTATATACGAGGGCGGCAAATAATTGAAAATATAAATTTAACTTTTGGTACTAGAGACGAAAGTTAACACTATGACACTTTCTCTCACTGGTGTTGAAAATCACGGTTTCGCTAAAAGTATACCATTACAAAATGACAACTTTTTGTATAAGGTTGTAAAAAAAAACAAATTTATGGAGAGATATTGGAGAAAAAAGGCAATCTCAGTAAAATTAATAAGTCATTTAACTTTACAATGAATGACATTGTATATCGGACATGCATGCATATAATATGCACTTAATCGGTATGTTAGTGCTGACTACGTGGGTATTGACTTGCTTTTCATTTTTGGGCTTATTTGCTTACCAAATACATTTGAGGAGTGTCATACGTTGGGATCCTTCACAAGACAAATAAAAGAATACGTACGTACAAATGTCCCCATTAATTGAGACTTTCTATAATAATTATATTCGAAAATATATGTTTTCAAAAAATTTCTATTCTGAAAGTTGTGATATTATATATAATGTTATGTATTTTGAATCTACCATTAGAATGAGATATCTATAGTTATGTCACTGATGTCATGATATGTCCCATCTTTTGATTAGAGATTGTTGAAATGAGTGTATTAATTCCTCGTCGACACTTTGGCGACGAGAACCGAGACGAATCCGCGAAGATGCTTATGGTATAGCGCACCCAGTCAGTAAGTCTGTTCCATTTTTTAAGCATAAATCAATAGTGAAGTCTATCCAATATTAGTAAAGTCAAGTCGAAGTCTGTATGAAGTCAGTACATCTATGGTCAGTACCTAACAAATATGTCTTTAAATGGGAGTATCGAGCAGTTCAACTCAAAGTTTCATCAACATTTCTTTCATCATGGATAGAGCGTTTAGAACAAATTTTCGAAGAGCAGACACAAAACAAGTACCCCTTTACTCACTTTTATAGGGGGAGAGGCATATAGCAGGTTGATAGATCTTGTGTCACCTGCTTTGCCTGATACGAAGTCTTGTGATGAATTGGTGAAAGCAAAAAAAATATCACAACAGTCATGAAAGGTAGCAGAACGCTTCAAGATGAACAATAGTTACCAAGAGCCGGGAAAAAATATCACAGCATTCGTTGCAAGGTGGAAACGTTTGTCAAAAACTTGAAGCTTTGGTAACTGTTTGCACGACGCTTTGAGAGACAGGTTAATATCTGGAATTAGGTCTGATGATATTAAGCAAAAGTTATTGAAAAAAGATCATAACTTTGAAGCAGCTTTAAAAATAGCACTAAGTATGGAGTTAGCTGAGGGGCACGTTAAAGCTATCGTGTCAGAGTCTAGCCATAATTTGAACAACGTATATTACAAGTCAAGGCAGTATTACAAGTAACAGTCGAGTCAAAACCGAGTTGTCAGGCCATGTCAATTAAAATAAGTCGCCCAGTGGTTATAGTCATCTCAATGGTAGTTCAAGTCAGTCGTATAGTCGAAAGCAGAGGTGTAGAAGATGTCGTATACATTTGGATAACAACAAATATCCAGCAATAAATTAGAAGTGCTTTGCCTGTAATATGACAGGACACACTGCAAAAACTCCTATGCGCAAGAACAGAGTTTTTGAGTTGCAGGAAGGATGGAAATTAGGAGCTGGGAGTAGAGTCAGATGAAAATTTTGAGTTAGGTTTGTTCGGAGGAGTGCACCTTGAATTTGCTTAAAACAAGCTTTCTCCACACTTTGAAAGTTACATTTTGTATCGATGAACAGAATCTTGAAATGGGAGTAGATTCAGGTGCAGTAAGGTCAGTTATGCATAAGGAATACTTCAGATATTTATTTTACAATTTAGTCTTAGAACCGGTAAGTTTTAAGTAAAGAGTTTTGAGAGGGAAAAAAGCAGAAATTTCAAGTATATGTGCATGTGAGATACTTAAGTAAGTTGTATTATTTAACTTTGGTTGTTTTAAAATAGACATCAAGTTTGTACCGCTCTTAGGTAGGAATTGGCTAAACATTGGAGAAATTCTCTGCTAGATAGAAGTGTAATAACAAAAAAGTCCAGTTCAGGTAAATCTCAGATAAAAAGCTGTAGTCCAGTCAATTTACCATTAAAAGTTTGAAGTCAAGTCAATTTCAGTCAAATCAGGTTTCAAGTTTTGAGTCAGAGAATGTCAAGCTGAAGTTTATTGCTTCTTTGGAACGAGATTATAAGCCACTTTTCGAAGAAGAATCTCACACTTCAATGAAATATTTTAAAGCTGGGATAACGATAGAAGAAGGATTTAAACCTATTTTCCATAGGGCATATAAAATGCCATTTGCATTAAAACCAAAAGTCGAGAAGGAACTTTCAATAATGTTTAAGTCTGGTGTTTTGACCGAGTTATCCCACAACATAACTGGGCAAGTCCAATTTTTGTGGTTCCCAAGAAAAGTTCTAGAGATGTAAGAATATGTGTGGATTTCAAAAGAACTTTGAATTTAGCAATTGATAGTGACCAATGGATTTTACCATTGCCTTCTGATATCTTTGCCACATTACATGGTAGCGAGTATTACTGTGTTTTAGATCTAAAGGAGGCTTACTATCAACTTTAGATAAGTGATGAGTCTGAAGAACTATTCACGATAAATACCCAAATTGGTCTTTTTAGATTAAATTGGGAATTTTTCAATGTGTGATGAAGCTTATTTTATCAGAATTACCAAAGACAGAATTGAAAAGTTTCGTAGGTCCAATTAATTTTTATGGTAAGTTATACGCTTTCCACCAAACTCAGACCACTGTATGATTTAGGTGAAAGTAATACTGCGTATATATGGACAAGTGATTGTGAAGAATGTTTTCAGGATAGCAGCAAGTTGCTTATTTTTCATGATGTCTTAACACATCATGATCCAACACTTCTTATATATAACGTGTGATTCCAGTGGATACGGGGCTGGAGCAGTGCTTAGTCATAAAATCAATAGTGTTGGAAAACCAGTTTTATTTGCTTCATCCACTTTTAGCGAAAATGGAAGGAAATATTCAAATTTAGAACGTGAAAGCTTAGCAATAATATTTTCCTTAAAAAAGTTCCACAAATACGTTTTTGTACGAAATTTCACCTTGATCTTAGATCACCAACCAATTTTACCATTGCCTTCTGATATCTTTGCCACATTACATGGTAGCGAGTATTACTGTGTTTTAGATCTAAAGGAGGCTTACTATCAACTTTAGATAAGTGATGAGTCTGAAGAACTATTCACGATAAATACCCAAATTGGTCTTTTTAGATTAAATTGGGAATTTTTCAATGTGTGATGAAGCTTATTTTATCAGAATTACCAAAGACAGAATTGAAAAGTTTCGTAGGTCCAATTAATTTTTATGGTAAGTTATACGCTTTCCACCAAACTCAGACCACTGTATGATTTAGGTGAAAGTAATACTGCGTATATATGGACAAGTGATTGTGAAGAATGTTTTCAGGATAGCAGCAAGTTGCTTATTTTTCATGATGTCTTAACACATCATGATCCAACACTTCTTATATATAACGTGTGATTCCAGTGGATACGGGGCTGGAGCAGTGCTTAGTCATAAAATCAATAGTGTTGGAAAACCAGTTTTATTTGCTTCATCCACTTTTAGCGAAAATGGAAGGAAATATTCAAATTTAGAACGTGAAAGCTTAGCAATAATATTTTCCTTAAAAAAGTTCCACAAATACGTTTTTGTACGAAATTTCACCTTGATCTTAGATCACCAACCTCTTCAGTTCATTTTCAGTAAAAAAATGAACATTCTAGTTACTGTCGCAACTAGAATCACTCGTTGGGTCATAACATTATCAGCTTATTAATATGATATTATTTACAAGAAATGTAGCCAGATTTCGAATGCGGATGGGCTCTCAAGATTGCCAATGAAAAGTCAAATTGAAATCTCTGACGCAATATTTTCATTTAGCCTAGCTTAAGAAGTACCTATTAGCTATAGCTGTAGCAACAAAAAACGATATAATTTCGTTCAAAGTCCTTGATCCTACTCTAACTGATTGGCCCAATTCGATAAAAGATGACAATTTAGAACCTTACTTTGAAAGAAAATTGGAATTTTCTGTTGATAATGGTTGTACCAGCAAGGATATTAACGCCAGAGGTGAGTCTCTTTATGAATATATAATTAAGGAAGATCTAACAATCTCAAACAGAGACACGGAGCCGACATTTATTAACGCCCGTAGCCAAACCCTGGCGACAGACAAAATATCGAAAAAAAATTAAGGACTGGCAAGTGCCGGATCATATTTCTATGTCAGACCACCGCTGGCTGACCTACACGGTAAGCCAGGATCTCAGGACCACTGTAAAATCTCGCGACCCGAAGAGGACGGATGTAGCTCTTCACAATCGACTCTTGAAAGGTGCTCTGCGGAAAACAGAGGTCCTGACTCCTAGCAATAATGAGGGACTGGGAAGGTACACAGTATCTATCCAAAACAAAATGGACATGGTTCTGATGGTGGCACGACCAATAGCTGATAGCAATAGCTGAATTGGAACACCTCAGAAAGACAGCGAGAACGACCTTAACAAGGCAAAACGAACAACACTCAAAGAGGACTGGAGAATATATAAATCCAACTTCAAAGAGTTCAAAAAAGTCTGCAGACGAAAGCAAATAAAAGCATGGAGAGCCTATTGTGAGGCAGTCTAGGCTACAGAAGGCGCTCTCAAACGACCATTATAAGAGTAGGAAAATATAGTAGGAAAATGGCGACAAGGCCGCCAACTTCCAAGAGAGCGCTGAGATTTTGGCAAATTTATAAACATACTGTGCGATAGAGTGCAGGATGGACTTCAATTAATTCAAACATGGTGTAAGGACTACTCACTATCGATCAATCCCAAGGAGACTGAGATGGTCCTTTTCACCAGGAAAAGAAGTTTATCGGGCTTAAAACCACCCGAAATCTTCAAAAGCAAACTGAACTTTTCGGAAGAGGTGAAATAACTTGGTATTACCCTCGACAGAAAACTAACATGGAACTCTCATCTACACAGCAAAGCAAAAAGAGCATATGCCATTCAAAAATTATATCAAATACAGCGAATGGCTTGCTCAAACATCACAGAAGCCATGAGAACAACACCAACCGCAGCAATGGAGCTAATTACCGGTCTGATCCCTCTGGACCTGTACGTCAAGGAGGTTGCTTTAATGGCCATGGTACGATTGCGCACGGCTAGTGTAAGCCCCGAAGTAGGAGTGGTCTAATTGCGGATAAGCCTATGGCAGGAAGCGCTTACTTCGCTACCTATGCTGCAGGTAGTCAATGATGCAATTAAACCCAGATTTTTGTTAAATAAACCCTACAAAATACAAATAAAACAGAACACATAGCCAGATGCTGCAGATGCAAAACGCATATATACAGATGGTTCAAAAATGAATGTGGGGTTTACTCGAGAGCACTAAGCCTAAGGATTAAGTGGGGGATGGGAAACAATACGAGCGTGGTTCAAGCAGAACTGGCTGGTATCTCAATTGCCACAAAAGAACTAACCAGAAAAGGATTTTTTGACAAAAACATGATAATCTGCACTGATAGTAGACAAGCCCTATTAGCCTTGAACAGACAACGTGTTATATCGGGGCTAGTATTAGAGTGCCACCAAGATTCAGCTTACTTCTCGGCAGATAACAATATTATCCTGATGTGGGTTAAAGGGCACGCCAGGAGTGAAGGAAATCGTATTGCTGATTCTTTAGCCAGGGAAGCCGCTGGACTAAAAACTCTTGGACCCAGTGACACCCACGGCCTGACGACTTCGACAATTGCAGAACTAGCCAAATGTTACATCCATGCTCAATCCCTTTTGAGAGATGGGAGGGAATCAAAGGATGCAGTTTTGCCAGGATCACCCTGGGCGACCCTGGGAAGATGGTGGCGATGAAATATTTGGCGATGGCCAGGAAAAACCCACGTATAACAGTGGGATTTCTAACTGGCCACTGTCAACTAAGGAAACACCTCCATACTATGGGGCTAGAGGACACCCTCAATGCAGGATGTGTGAACAGGAAGATGAAACTGTCAGGCATGTCCTATGCGAGTGTCCGGAGTCATCGTCAATAAGAGAGTGTGTATTTGGTGAGTCTTGGCCTACACCTGCCGATATAAAGGATATGTTTCCTAGTGACCTGTCCACCTCTCTGAGAAGGACAGGATGGATGATGACCTAGGAGGACAACTCCTCGGGAAGATGTACAATGGGTCACATGTGCCCTAAGTGCTGTGAGCCTACACTCACTCTCCCTACTCTACAAATACAGGTACAGATGGTATTGTCTTAGTTGGTAATAAAGTTGTAATTCCAAGACAATTGCAAAAGGATATTCTCAGTTTGTTCCATGAGCAGCATATGGGAATAGTAAGAACTAAAATACTTACCAGATCTTATTGTTGGTGGCCTGGTATTTATGGAGATGTTGAGCAGTATGTCAATTCTTGTGATGTATGCCAACAAACTCAAATGTTGATTTTCTCAAAAAAGATAGTTTCACATATTTAATTCTTGTAGATAATAAGTCTGGGTGGTGCAAAGTTAAATTTATAAAGGATGATACAAACGTGAGAGATACAATTTTAAAATCGATACAAGTTTTTCCAGTAAGTATTTGGATTTCCAGCAGAACCAGTATCTGATAATGGTCCACCATTTGGTAGCAAAGTGGTCACTTTGCTGCCTAGGCAGGAAAAGTAATACTTTGCTGATTGATATCAGTCAGCAAAATTAATATTTGCTGCCAATCGGAGAAAAAAAAACTTCATTTGAAGAGGGAGAGAATGTGAGTGAAGTCACTATCTTAAATAGATTAGAAAACTTCTCATGTTGACCAGCAGAAATAGTTTTTAAAATTCGTCCTCGTATTAGATTTGATTTGCTTAAGCCGTGGTTGAAGAAACAAAATTCTCTTCAACCTGACATTTCACAAAAAATTAAGTTGTTCTCAGAAAACGGTGAAGTTTTTGTGGAAAAAAAACATACAAATCTCTGGCAAAGTTGTTAGGAGTATGAGTTACAGCACTTTTTCAGTGAAATATGGTGAACATATTAAGTTATATCACATTAATGACATTAGACAAAATAAGTCGAATTCTAAGTTCATTGAGAGCGATATTCCTAATAACACATTCATAATAATCCAATTGTGTCGAATAACACTGATGAAAGTAAAAATAGCAACAAAACCCTGGAAAATGAACTTCATTACATTAACAGATTAAAAAAAAGTAACTAAGTAATTAAGGACATTAAAAAAGTCACAAGGTTTGAAAAAATAACAAATTTTCAATATGGGCTCCTCTCACATCCACAAATTTTCTCGATCTTCTAAGACTTTTTTTTAAGTAATGTTCGTTTTTAATGAAGTTTTTTATGATTAAACATAGTAAAAGTTTATTTTCATGACTGTAAACTGTACCGATTTATTAATGATTCACTAATAATACAGTATGCTTCCTGTAATCGTACAGGAGTGCAGTGCGACATAAAATTGCCCGTATCTCTTAAACCTTTAATGTAATCAAGATGTCACAAGGGGACTTGATATCTCTAGAAATGTTCACAAAAGCCAACTGTCGCAGTTATAACTGAAAAAAGTTTTACTTACCAAAAAAATGCGCATCCACCATTTAACTTAGTCGGTACCTAAGTTCACAAGTATGTTGTAGACTTGTATATCACGCAAAAAAGTGTGCAATTTCCAATCAGCCATATAATAATTTTAAATGAAAAACCATTTGTCATTCCTGACTTTAGAGCCCTATAGTTCGTTAACGAAGGGCGTGAAGAAAAATTTTTATATGAAATAACATTATTATTTTCCGTCTCTATCTCCCCTCCTTTTTGATACGAGCTCCTTGGACACCCTGTATACATAAATTTTTTTAACATATACGAGTACTTATAAATTTACAAGAGCAGAAAAAAAGAAAATATTTGGAATACATGAACGACAAACTGGTCAATATAGTAAAAGATAAGTTGGAATTGAAGTTATATTACAGAGTAGATTATCGCAGTTTCCATTTGCATATCACTTACTTTTTTGTTTTGGAAGCATTTTCGAGTATGATCGAAGGACCATTCTTGCTAAGTCGGAAATACTTGTCATCTGTACTAATCGGATTAGCAGAGGAATAACATGGAAAATTGGAAACATAAAAAACAAACAATTGAGAAAAAATTAGAAGGTAGGTGATTAAAGAAAATACCACCATTAAAAAGTGATCTAGCAGACTTCATGAAAAAATAAAAACTACAAATTCTTTCATATGTAAAGGCTATGCGTTTTTCACGAGAAAGATGGGAAGGGAAAGGTGACGTATTCTTTCAAATGTACACCACTGGATCAAAAATTGAAACATGTTTTTCCATCAACATATGTCATTTCACATTTAAAACAAGCTGCCAAATATCAAATCAATTTATCCATCCATTTTGAAAATATCGAATTGAAACATTTAATTTTTCATAACTTCAACACTTCGTATTTCGAAAAGGAAATAAATAGCCCTCAATCCTTATATCATTTTGTCCAATTTGACGAGAGGTATCTACATACAAACGTTGCGGTCCAACCGGCTAAGACAAATATGGACACAGATGATTTCAAATTTCCAAAGGAAACGGCATGATACAGCCAAATCATATGGAAAAAGGAAAAAGATTCTTGTAATCCGGACCGAGAACAAGCTGTTCAGATACAATACAACACAATCTCTCTGTTCTGTTCGGACGTATCGATCATAAATCATAAACAATCATATTATACGGATTATTTTTTGACGTTTTTCAAAACCAGTGAAATGCTTCTTTATCTGTCACTAGGGTAAATTTCAACCAATTATGTCATTATTATAGTGGGGATAAATATTTTGTGATTTTTCTCGGAAATAATCACTGTGGCGTTTGTTTGCCTAGCAAACCTCCAACAATATTTAAGGTGGACTGTTTTTAATGAGCCACCCTGTATATACTTATGATATAAATACTTCCGCTACGTATTTTTCATATAGATGTAGAAAATAAGTTTCGATGAATAAAGAACTCTGTTATAATCATATAATTTATTGTATATAAATATACCAATTAATGAAAAAATCAATTATTACTTGTAAATCTCCTTAATCCTTATTTCGAACCGCGAAATTTAGTGAGATTTTAATAAATTTGACACCAACAGAATGTTGCATAGGAACTTTCTTTTCTTGTACCTGTATTATAAAATAGATAATACCTACTTTTCAATTTATTATTAAAGTTTGGAGATGAAAAATTGCTATTTTAGCTTATAATACCAAAAATCATTGAATCCAAAAATGTATGTAAATTTTGTGCATATTATATTTTTCATATTTGGAATTTACTTTAGTATTATTGAAGTTACAGTAATTAATATACAGAGTGGGGCAATCATCGGAGGATTATATCGTTGTGGTTAGATATAACACTTTGAAGTTTTGTGCGAGCTAACACAGTTACTGATGGCACATTTTGAAAATACTTTAGTTTCTACAGTGTGTTCCAAAACCACGTACCAGCACCTACATTTTTTTGAATGAAACGGACTATATTTTGTTCAAGAATCGAAAAGACTACAACGAGAGCGTTACAAAAATATAGCATTCCAATATTATATGGGTGTTTTAAAAAGATATGGCCAATTATTGGCAAAAAGAACCTCCTCTTTAACACTCTACAAAACAGTAAATCAACAGGTCTTTGTACTCAATTGTCATCATTGGCTGTGCTCAGTATTAATACCTTTTTTATCTGTGGCTTCTTTAATACAGGGTGAAACAAATCGCAAATCAAACAATATCTCAAAATTTTTGAAAGGCATCACACTATAAGTCTTTTCATAATCTCTTAGTATATTTAATAATCTTTCGAATGATGTAGTACATTTAGGGTATAAGTTAATGGAAAACCGTGAATATTTTATGATCATGTTCAAAAACAAGTATTTCACAAATTAAATGGTATTAAAACGTCCTGTAAATTTCAACATTTCTGAGGCAAACATTTTAATCTTACTTAAGAGCTACTACCTTATGATTTGCTAGTGGCCAAAGGATTTGTAGTCACAGACCAGTCTAGATCTTCGACAGATTCCAGTGCTGCCTGACTATCTGAGATTATACTGACCTTTTGGCCTCTTTACCCATTTTTAAAGTTCATTTGCAAACACGTATTGATAGCGTGGATTTTTGCCTGAAATACAGATGCTAAGTTCCACGATCCGTCTCTTCCATTCTGAATACATTCTTTTAGCCCATCCTATCCCAATAGTTAACCATGGCTCTCACTACAATTGTGTACCTACAGCCAGTGTAGGAACGATCCGTGGATATCGTTCCAATGAGTTTGCTACCGACCGTTTGGTAACCATTAGGATCATCTCCACTTCATTGTTTTTGTCATGTAGGTGTAAATTCCATGTACGTTCACATCTAAAATTTTAACCCTGATACTTGACCTCCTGGCTTAGACACAGCTACACGTTACAGAAGCTTGGCAGCGCAGTACACCCCTATGGTACACCCCATCTACATTTACCAGATTGGTAGGCGTGTCATAGGTACAGCATATTTGTCTTTCAATGAATAGTATATTCTTTAACGAGTGCAGAATAATAGCCATTTTATACAAGTAACAGACTATACTTTCCACATGACTAAGAAAAAAACTTCCAGTTGGGATTGATCTCTCATCATCCACTCTAGAATCAACCATTCCTACCATTAGGCTATAGAGCATTTTATTTAATTGAAAAAATGTGAAGATCAGATATGTACCGGGTGGCCAACTAAGAACGGCCGTCGGCCATATCTCAGGCGTGGATTATACCACAGACTCGGGAAAAAAATTTTCATGACAAAAGTGGCCTCGAGAAAAGACTGGAAATTATTTTCAGAATTGTAGGTCCACCGCTAGAGGGCGTATTTGACAGTTCAAATTTTAAAATAAGAATTTTTTCAAAATTCACCCTATTAAGGAGCATATTGAACATTATAATCAGATTCCTCGACAATTTCTGCATACTTTTGATGTGACAAGTTCAAGTCTATCTCTTCAAATAAGGAGTGGGGGAGAGTGGGAACCTTGTTGCGAAAAAGCACCTGTAATTCCGGTTCTGCTTGACCGATTTTAATAAACTTGATGTTGTTTGAAAAAGCTTCTATTGATCAATCGAAAATTTGTAAATATGAAGCAATCTGATTGATAACATGAATGCTAGAGGGCGCTGTTTTATATTTTTCAAATAATATGTTTTTTCGTAACAATTTAAAATAGGAGCATACAAATTGAAGTGAGTCTTTGAAAAGTAGACTAAATTTGTAATAAAACACCGCAAACCGCAAGGCGATATCTCTTTCCGTTCTTGAGATATCGTAAGAAACAGGTAAATGGCAAGAATTGTTCTTCCATCGTCTAGAAGGCTGGTTCGCGTTAACAGAAATTATTAAATTTAGCCTGAATGAAAAGACCTCACATCGGTCTACAGTAATTTAAACTGTTATCATACTTAGGTTATGGTTGCCACTAACACTAGATCGCCTAAATGTAATGCTACTAATAATAAGTACGAATTTTTAAATAATGTTATAAATCGAAAAATTTGAACTTTTAACAAATAGCTAGGTACGCAATTAGTGCCGTCCTAGATGTTCGAAATGTCCATCATATTTAATGCATGAAATCAATCGCTGACGGGTGGAGAAAACAGCAGCTTCAATTTCTGCCCTCAAAATACTTCGATTGCCTGTTGTATCTTTCCAATCATATCAGCTCTTGTTGCGGGTCTATCGGCATAAACAAGATTTTTTATTCGCCCCTACAAATTCTATACAAGTAAGGTCTGGAGACTTCGGTGGCCAAATAAATAAACTTCCATGTCCTACCCACCTTCTAGGTTATAATTATAATAATAATATTTATTCATCGGCATAGTACAAATACAAAGTAAAAAATATAAAATAAAACATATAAGTTCAGCTGTGAATAAATGAATACTCGATAAGTGTAAAACACTTGTTTCGAGAAGCAATTAAATAATTAAAAATTAATTAAAATTAATCTAAGAAATTCCGAAATCCTATGGAATAATGTGCTCGTCATCCATCATGTTGCAAAATCATGTCATGACGAATGGCCAAAGATATGTCCTCCAAAAAAAGTGACAATTATTTGCTTGAAAAATCTAAATATCTTCCTCCATAACAGTCTCATTAAAAAAATGCACGATTGCTGATTTCTCTACCCGTCCGCGATTGATTCCATGCATTGAAAATGATGGACGAAATTTCGAACATCTATGGCGGCACTAATTGTCTACCTAGCTATTTATTGAAAGTTAAAATTTTTCGATTTATCACATTATTTCAAAATTCGTACTTATTATTATACTCGATAGTCGAAATTCTGTTAAGTGAGTCAGAGCTATGTAATCAACACTTTGGTTAAAGCGCAGTTGCCATATGTATTCTAGAAAGAAATGCTTTTTATTTAGGACTATTAAGAGCCCTTCAAAAATGATGCGCTCATGAAGTTCGCTTCTGCAACTGATTTTATGGACAGTAAGAGCGATGAGTCACTGTACAGAATTTCGACCATCGAGTATAGTAGCATTACATTTAGGTGATCTGGTGGTAGTGGCAACCATGATAACAGTTTAAATTACTGTAGACCGATATAAGGTCTTTTTATTCAGGCTAAATCTAATAATTTCTGTTAACGCGAACCAGCCTTCTAGACGTTGGATTAACAATTTTTGCCATTTACCTGTTTCTTACGATATCTCAAGAACGGAAAGAGATATCGCCTTGCGGTTTGCGGTGTTTTATTACAAATTTAGTCTACTTTTCAAAGACCCACTTCAATTTGTATACTCCCATTTGAAATTGTTACGAAAAAACATATTATTTGAAAAATATAAAACAGCGCCCTCTAGCATTTATGTTATCAATCAGATTGCTTCATATTTACAAATTTCCGATTGATCAACAGAAGTTCTTTCAAACAACATCAAGTTTATTAAAATCGGTCAAGCAGAACCGGAATTACAGGTGCTTTTTCGTAACAAGGTTCCCACTCTCCCCCACTCCTTATTTGAAGAGATAGACTCAAACTTGTCGCATCAAAAGTATGCAGAAATTGTCCAGGAATCTGACTATAATGTTTCATATGCTCGTTAATGGAGTGAATTTTGAAAAAATTCCCATTTTCAAATTTCAACCGTCAAATACGCCCTCTAGCGGTGGACCTACAATTCTGAAAATAATTTCCAGGCTTTTCTCGAGGCCACTTTTGTCATGAAAATTTTTTTCCTGAGTCTGTGGTATAATCCACTCCTGAGATATGGCCGACGGCCGTTCTTAGTTGGCCACCCGGTACGCAACTCATATTTTTTAATCGAAACCCTTACATCTCTTCATTAGAATAATTTCAAACGACGCGCTGTCAGAAGTTTTTACATTATCTTCAACATGAAGGAAGACGGACTTGAATGACTTTGTCTGGGAATAATTTTCACCTGGTGTTACGGTTGTTTTAATATTGTAATTTCAATCAAGTAATTTAACATTTTGTTATAATTTTGATCAAGTAGTAAATAATCAGATTTTGTCAATAGTCAATAGTTGTAAAAAAGATTGAATTTTCAAAAAGTCAATTAATTAATTTTGTAGATTTATTACAGAGTTTCAATTATCCGGTACTTCTAGCCGGATAACGCATATATTACAGGTGATATCTACATTTGGTCCTTCGGTGCGTTACGAACAGTTCTTAGATAGTTATGTCCATAAGAAGGAGTGAGCGTTTGAGACAGAATCAGTTACAGTCAACAGAGGTTTGGATTAATCAAGGTTCAGAACAGAAATCCATATCTAGAAAAGAAAATATACCAGACAAGTCTACAAATGAAGATGATCAAGGTACTGAAAGCAAAAGTAAACAAATAACATCTAAAAGCAAAGTAAGATCAGTAGCTAGTAGTGTACATCGCCAAATTCTTCGAGAAAAGTTAGAAATAGCCAAGGAGAGAAATGCTATCGAGGGAGAGAAGGAAAAAAGAGAAGAAGAGCTCCTAGATTTGAAATTGGCACTGAAAATTACACAGGTAGAAGAAAATAATAGCGTCAGTAGTCATATTTCAAATCATCCGGAGGAGGAATATCTTTTAAGTGAGCGTAGTCAGAGGTCTAGAATTCAAGAATGGGTAAACGATCAGCAATATCAACTTGGTGCAGCAAATGATGAATCGATTCATATTGACAAGTCTGATTTGAAAGAAAAATTGAGTTCATATCATGCGAATAATGTCAATTCAGATAATAGAGTTCATGCCAATAATAATTATCTTGAGAAAATGTTAATCCGACAATCTTTACCAAAAGATCTACCTATATTCGATGGGAATCCTTTAGAATGGCCAAATTTTGTGAGTCAGTTTTCCAATACAACTAATAGTGAAACAGAAATGCAGAATGATTCACGGATTGTTACACTTCATATCAAGGGTATACAAGAATTAAACAAAACTTTTCAATTGCGTCACGTCAGAACAATGAAGGGATTGTCCCTTTCTAGTCAAAATATCAACATACCTGAAGTTTGCCAAAATTACTCTTATGTTGAGAATTATAATTATTTATCTTTAAAAAATGCGAAACCAACATTTTTGATAGGTCGAGACAATTGGCCACTTCTCATGAGCCACAAAATTATAATTGTCCATGGAACGGACCAGTATTGAGTAAAACTATACTAGGTTGGGTTCTACATGGTAATATAGTAAAAAACCAATCACACAAATATTTGAACGAAAGAAAGTTCACTTGCCATGTTTATGGTTACGAAAAGGACGAAATTGATCTTTTACATGACCTTGTTAAAAAACAGTGGAAGATAGAAAATCATGATACAAAATCAAAGATCAATCATGCTATCAAAAGAAGATCGGAGAGCTCAAGGAGTCTTAGAGAAAACTGTTAGAAGAGTTAAAGAAAATAAATATGAAGTTGGACTTCTTTGGAAAAACGACAATATCATTCTACCAGATAGCAAGATTAATGCACTTAGGGCGAGTTGTATCAAACACCTAAACTCGATTTAATGATAACTGATGTTTAGACTGTGTCTGATTGATGTATTTATAATCAACAATTACATCAGTCTAAACATCAGTCAACATTAAACCAAGTTTAGGCGTTTATACAACTCGCCCTTAAAAGATTGAAATATACAGAAAGTAAAATGGACAAAAACGATAATTTTGCAAAAGCTTATTGCGACAAAATAAGTGAATATTTACAAAAAGGATATATAAAGAAATTGGATAAGCGAGAATCGGAAGAAGAGTGTCAAAAAACTTGGTATCTTCCTCATTTTGGGGTGGTAAATCCCAATAAACCTTCAAAGCTCAGGATTGTATTCGATGTAGCGGCTAAATCAAATGGATCATGTCTAAATGACTATCTCCTTATTGGTCCGGATTTATACAATTCTTTGCTCACTTTTCTTTTTAATTTTAGAATTCATGAAAAAGCATCCGTTGCTGACATCAAAGAAATGTTCTTACAAATAAACATACGTGAAAAAGATGATCTGGCATGAAAAAGATAGACATGCTCTGGTGAGGTATAGAACGAAAGAATAGTCCAGATGTATATGAAATACAAGTAGTATTTTTTGGAGCGAAATGCAATACATGTCTTGCTCAGGAGGTGAGAAATAGAAACTTTCTTGATTTTTCAAAGGAGTATCCAGAAGCTGCTCAAGCAATAATGAGAAAACACTGTACTTATAGACGATTATTTGGGTGGTGCTAAAAATGAGGAAATTGCTGTGAAACTGATCAAGGACTGATAAGTGTTCACAAGTGTGGAGGATTTACTATATGCAACTGGATTTGCAATAATGATAGTTTAGATCCTGAATTAGTATCTGATCAATATAAAAATTTGAGATTTGAAGGGGAAACTAATACCGAAAGAATTTTAGGATTATGGTGGAATCCAGCAGAAGACATCTTCACTTTTCAGACAAAATTTCACAAAGTTGATTCGGATATTCTAACAGGAAAACGACGTCCTACTGGAAAAAGAAATTTTAAAAGTTATAATGTCTATTTATGATCCATTGGAATTTTCAATCAACTTCACAATTTACGGAAAATCTTACTACAAGAAATTTGGAGAATGATGAAATCACAAATACAACAAATATTAAATGGGAGAAATGGTTAGAAAATCTGAAAAATATAGTGAATTTCAAGATACCACGTCAATATTTTCCAATGGATTGTAGTGATGATACGAATACTGTCGATATACATATCTTTTGTGATGCATCAGAAAACGCATATTATTATGCTGCTGTTGCATATTTACTCAGACAAAATGAAAAAAAATGTGAATTTATCCTTTTTATACTCAAGAACTAGAGCTGCACCTTTGAAACAGTTATCTATTCCGAGGATAAAGCATTGTTTGGTGCTAGGATGGGTTAATTCATTAAAACGGAATTGGAAGTGAATGTTAAGAAGTTGTTAGGATATTTTCAGAATCTCGAAGACACTAAGTGTTTGTTGCACATCGTGTTGGAGAGATTCAGGGAATAACTGATTCCGAAAACTGGTTTTATAAACATAATGTTGCAGACGAAGCTACAAAGAAATATGATAATATTGATTTCTCCACTTCTAGCAAATGGTGTGGCCCGGATATTCTCAGAAATATTTTCTGGTCAAACTGTTTCGAGAAGCCTAACCTAAATTTAAAAGATGAATATTTAGAGATCAGAGAAGACCTTACAGCAGTTATTTCAGAGAAGAAAATAAATGCATCATTATCCGATGCACTTCCTGATCCTAAGAGATTTTCTAATTGGAACAGACTAGCGCGAACAACAGCTTGGGTTTTAAGATATATTAAACAATGTAAATACAAGAATAAAGTAAAAAGTGAACTGGTATTGGAAGAAATAAATGAAGCAAAATGTTATCTGTACAGGAATGTTTAAGAAGAAAAATTTAGTGAAGAATTAGAACTATTACGAATTGGAGAGACTTTATCAAAATCCAGTAGATTATCAAATCTCAGTTGTCAACTGGAATAAAAATTTATCAGATTGGGAGGAAGACTAGATAACTCTTTACTTTTAAGTGATTTTACAAAGCGGCCCATAATTTTAGACTCCAAACACCCAATATCTAAATTGTTAATATTTGAAGAACACAAAATGGAAGAGAAACAGTAATAAATGAGTTCAGGCAATCATTTTGGATTTTAGGATTGAGATCAACTGTAAAACAGGTTTGGAAAGACTGCCAACAATGCAAAAACAGAAGAAGTAAACCGGAGCCTCCTTTAATAGGACAATTGCCTCCATGTAGAATAAAGCCAACTTTGAGATCCTTCTTTAAAACAGGAATAGATTATTTTGGACCCATTTTGGTAACTGGTGAAGAGATAACAAGAAAAAAGATACGGTGTTATCCTTACATGTTTGACAACCCATGCAATTCATATCGAAATTGCCCAAGACCTGTCTACTGATGCTTTTATCCACAGGTTTCCCCCTGATCTATATTGAGATAATGGGTCAAATTTTCGAGGAGATGAAAGAGAGCTGGAAGAAGAATTACAAGAAATAAAATCAAGATGAAATTATCCGTGAGTGTAATTTGAAAAATACCAAATGGCATTTTCTGCCGCCCTTATCACCTAATATGGCTGGAGCTTGGGAAATACTCATTTAGTCTATTAAAAAGAGCCTCAATGAGATTTTAAAAGAAAAATATCCCCCTGAGTACGTCCTTAGTACTTTATTGATTGAGGTTGAAACTATTAACAGTAGACCTTTGACGTACGTATCGCTTGACCATGAAGATGCAAAAGCTTTGACTCCAAATCATTTCTTAATAGGTCCTGAGTACTTGGCATATGTTCCAGCAAAGGCCGATACGAATGATTTATGTTATGAAGAGTATCTCCCTAGTTTAGTTGAACGTGCAAAATGGCTAACTTCTAAAAAAACAGTAAATATTGGCGATGTCGTTATACGTAGTTGCTGATCCAGATAGTCCAAGAAATACTTGGACTCGAGGAAGGATTCAAGAACTTTATCCTGGAAAAGATGGAGTTATACGAGTTGTTGATGTTAACACTTCAAATGGAACATTTTGACGTCCTGTTAACAAAATTTGCATACTAGATATTAGGAAAAAAGAAGATTTGTAATTGAATTATATCCACTTCAATTACGGAAAAGAGAATGTTACAGTTGGTTTAATATTGTAATTAAGTATCTCCCTAGTTTAGTTGAACGTGCAAAATGGCTAACTTCTAAAAAAACAGTAAATATTGGCGATGTCGTTATAGTTGCTGATCCAGATAGTCCAAGAAATACTTGGACTCGAGGAAGGATTCAAGAACTTTATCCTGGGAAAGATGGAGTTATACGAGTTGTTGATGTTAACACTTCAAATGGAACATTTTGACGTCCTGTTAACTCCACTTCAATTACGGAAAAGAGAATGTTACGGTTGATTTAATATTGTAATTTTAATCAAGTAATTTAAAATTTATCAAAATAAAACGCAATGGCAATCTTTCAACAGTAATCTTGCCAAAAATAGTTACATGGATGCATATTGGTACGTGTTTTCTGGAAATTTTCTCACATAAGTTACTATAGGTAATTGTAATTTTGTTTGCTACGAATATTATAGCCAATGCAGGCGTCAACGCTGGCTACAGTGGCAACCTCAATACATAATGATTACATATACTTTCCTTAATGTTCTTCATAGAAGAAGCTTGTATATTCAAATTATGAAATACATAATTTCAACTCATTAACAAAATTGACATTTTTGGAAAAAGAAACATTTATACTTTTGCTCTTTCGAAGGCCCATTACTTTTTATTAACTTGTTAGTTCCGTAAGGAATACTTTGATTTGAAGGACGGTATATCCGAGTCATCAGCTGATGAGTTACGAAACATGAATCAGGTGTATTGAGATAATATGAAATTCAAACAACCGTGACATACAAAAATATTTTTCATTCATTTCAGTGTTTGAATAACTTATCATAATAATATTGGGTAAAAAGTGTGATCAACTGTTAAAAAAATAGTATTGCTTATAAATAATAAACATCTGACAAATCATATTCGTAGACTATTCGATTATAAGAGAGATAAAAGACTCCAGCATGAATAAAATCATTATTTATCATGCAATATCACAAAGCGTACACTTTGAAAAAATTTCCTTGAAATAAAATGAATTGCTAATTATTTTCGGCTCGATAGGGAGAGCTTCCTTAAAAAAAACATTTATTTGCTAGTAGTATAATTTGAGTACAATATATGCGTGTAGCCTGTGAAGCTACGACACTATTCTATTTATAATTGTTATACAAAAAAAAGGAATGGTAATGAATAAAACTGCAGTGTCCACATAGCTCCTGAAAGTCCATAAACATCTGCATCTCTTCTTATACGTGGATATATTGATAAAATACATAACCAGATATAATATTGTACATAACTATTTACCTTTTCGATAAAAAGATGAGATGATGTTATTTTTAGTTAGTTTCCTGCTTATCCGAATAAATATTAATTTACCAACCGTAAATACAATTTATCCTCAATAGCCATGGCAATTTACAGCGAGTTTACAGAGAAAACATTCAAGTCTGTTGGTTGATATGTATATTTTGAAGGATGTAGTTTCGTGATTAATTAGTATTAAACTTTGTAACGCAAAGTCATCCTTATCGGGGATTACGAAGGGTACCCAACGAAAACTCATGATATGAGCATATTAATCGTCAATTGCTCCACATTTATAAAAGTGACAAAGCTGAGAGCTGCAAGATCTTTGCATGGAAGGGCATACGTTTGAGATCAGAAGGTGAGATATGAATTCCGAAAGACGTCTGGTATTTCACAAACTTTTTCGTAGTTCTTGAATAGAATTTTGCTAGTAAGAATATAAAAGGACAGAAGAGTTTGATTCGTGGTACTCAGCTCCTCAAAACCTCAACTCTCGGAGATATCCGGTCTCAGCTTCTGCCGCTCTCAGCAGCTACTGCTATTATTACCGTTGTGTTTCCGTGCTAGTCCGGGAGCTTGTTTTGTTCAGGGTCCCGAAGTCTATAAAACAATATCCGTAGCTCCGTATTCCGTATATTAGAAAAAGTTTGATATATTTTTCTTATCATTTTATTCACGGACTGGTTAATTTTTTCTTGAAAAATTTTACTTTGTTCAATCTTTGAAGAATAACCGGCAATAGTAAACTTTTGTAATTTGTTATGGAAAATAGTTATTTGTTTAACTATGCAGTCAATCTACTTTGCTGCCAAGTTGTACATTAATTTTTTCTCCGATTGTTCATGAGGATACTGTATTTGCAAATTATTACAATTCCCACAATCTCTTTATTTTAGTTGGTTGCTATGGAAATGTATAATCACAGGCAGCAAAGTAATCACTTTGCTACCTTGGCAGCAAAGTAACCTTTTTGCTGCCTAGGCAGGAAAAGTAATACTTTGCTGATTGATATTAGTTAGCAAAATTAATATTTGCTGCCAATCGGAGAAAAATTTATTTTTATCACAGTTATTAGCTTTAATGGTGAAGAACTTTATTTTTTTCCATACTTCCCGGATTGAAGCTTGTTCTAGTTTTTTTGTATAATAACACCGATACTTAGTAAAAGTTGATTTGTTCTAGAAAATTGTTTTTTTTTTGTACATTGTTAGATCAGTTAGTATCCGGTTCTTCTCGAGATTACGATTTTATGTGTTTTCTTCACAGGACATTTATATTTGAACTTGGAAGAGGCTTAGCCACAACTTGTTCAATTACCCGGCAGATTTAAACGTTCTTTTCGTAGTCCAATATTTTTTCCAGTAACTTCCCGTATCTCCGTTGAATCCGAAGGGTTTCTTGAACTTGAAGAGGCTTAGCCACAACTTGTTCAATTACACGGCAGACTCAGACGTTCTATCACATTTCCGTGGATCATATATTTTGTTATTATCGCATTCTAGTAGCTTTCCGTGTCTCCTTTGAATCCAAAGAGTTTCCAAACTTGCAAGAGGCTCAGCCACAACTTTAAGTTGTATTTGATAATCTGACCGGCCTCCTCCGTTGCATTAGTCACTATATTTTTCCCTTTATTTTGCTTATCCCTGTAGATTCAGAAATGAAAGGACCAAAAAGTATCAATAGACTAGAGGATTAAAATCCTATTCCATTTATTATCAATCGTAAACTATTAACTGAAAGATCGACCAACAGGAGTCCTGGAATTTTCCGTAACCTTCATCTGAGGCTATCTGGAGCTCTTGACGCTAAGGGTCAAAGGGTCGTGGAGCAAACCACGTTGAAAATCTGGTGCCCGAGCATTCCGTCGAAAGATTTTTAGTCAAGGGTGTCCATAGTGACGTGTTCAAGTGATAGAGGACCACGTATAGGAAAAAAACACGTTACGATCAGATGCATTTTGTTCCATTGCACTTATACCTGCAAATTTTTAAAATAGAATATTAAAGTATATGTGGACATCAAGGTCTTTAAAACACGCGCGATTTTTGGAAAACGACGGAGAAGCCGGAGTGCTCGAAATACAGCAAGTGTTTCAGAGACAAGTTACCCACGAATTCTTTACGCTATTTTTTTTTATTGGTGCACTTTGAAATTATAAATACTTGTATCTATTACTACTACAACAAAAATAAATGGAAATAACTGATAATGTGAAATGGTTGAATTCCTAATGACACTAGTTTACCATGCGTTGTCAGGGAAATGTTAATAGTATCAATTTAAATACCATCTCCTCCGATTTAAGAAATCGAAATATTAATTTTCGCACTTCCTGGCCTAAAGTGACAACTTCACTCCCTTGTGACAGGTACTAAAGTGTCACATTTAATCCCTCCGGGATTAAATATTGACGAAACTCCCGGAACGATTAAATCACAAACAAACGAATTTAAGGGATATTTTATTGAAAAATATAATTAATTAGAATGGTAATTAACGTTAATATTCAAATTAATATTGTGACAGTTCGTCATATTGACCAGTCTTTCCTGGGTTAATGCAGCAGGTAACTGACGAGTAACAGATATTTCCAAATTTACCTTAAGCAAATATTTATCATCCGGAGCCTCCCGTAAGAACTGATCTACCTGCTCAGACGTGAGAATTCTTGACTTCTTTGGCTTAAATCCCTCATTTCTTCTCTTCAAAAAAGCTAATAATTTTGGAAATTTACTTATATCAATATCTTCTCTAATGTTAATAACCGATTTCAGCATTGAGTAATGTGCCCAGAGAGTTGAGGCACAAACCGCTTTTGATTTATCATCGAAGTAGACTAACAGCGCATTTTCAGTAGGTTGTCTCACATTTTTTAAGCGGCACCACTTTTTAAAAGCATCGTACTGCTGCTCGTATAGTTTTCTAGATTTCGGTGGTAACAATTCTTCACCTACTTCGGCTGCTCTTTTATCAATATCAGATACACCTTCTTCACTCATGATACCAATAATTATCAATAACAATGTTTCTTTACAATGACACTAGTAATGACAATGTTTCTAAATTATAACTGTCACAACGCAATGTTACTATGGTAACTTATTTTAAAGACAGTTTATTAAATGAGTTGAAGAGAGAAAAAACTGATTGAAATTATTGAAATAATTAATAAATTCATACCGGAAGTACGAAAAGTATCGTATATACCTTGCGACTGAAGTAGAGAGGAGAACTGATCGAGATCACCAAAGTATTTCGCGCATGAGATGCAAACAAAATTTTTTCTACAAACCTCAAAATATTGTTCTAAAATAAGTAACATGCTTAGATTAATACTAATCAAAAATGGATAGTCCCCCAACTCCCAAAAATACGATATCACGAGCTAAATCTGAATTATCTGGTTTTGGAATAAATAATATTGGTTCGTGCACTGGCTGCACCATTAATGTTAACATTGTAAATAATAAATAATATTAGGTAGTGTTAAATTTTCTCACAATTTGAAAGCGTCAGTTATTGTTATACATCAATAAATAAATGATTTCTTGGATTTCTGCTTGATTGAGGAACATAAAGGTTAAAATATAAAATCCCATATAGTTTACATTGACGTTTGTAGAAAAATATTATTTGTGAACGATCATTACCGGGTTATGCAACCCTATCTACATTACCGCAAGCAGCTCACCCTCTGCGCCTCCGCCTCCACCTGTAAGAAGGCGCTACTTAAATCGTCCGTAAGCCACCGAAAGTGATGTAACTTTGTCCCATACATAGTGGTGCGGTGAAACAACTCAACCAGTATGATTATGAACCATAGAGTAATAAATAAAAAAGAGATATTAAAACTTGCACAAAGTTTGTGCGCAGCCAGTTGAGTATGGCGCATCACAGCGACCAACTGAACTAACAAACCCCGTCTCCAACCACACGAAAATGATCAATATTATTTTAATTTGAGGTAATTCACGTGTAGTCTTCTGGTCTTCTGAACATATCTATATGATATCTATTTTTATTCAATTCTTATTGGTCCTTTTCTATTTAAATTGATTCTTCATTGGCACCTATTGTTATCATAAGATTTATTATAACTCATCATAGGTAAGTTGAGCAAGTAAAATAATGGAAACATTATTTTCCATTTAATTGCTTTTTTCCAGACAATAAGGAAGATGTGCTAAAAGTTCTAGTTATGTGAAAAAGTGGTATTTCGAACATATTGTTCGCGTGATATTGGTGCGTGCTTCAAGATGTCTCCAGGTAGATTGGTGTATAGATGTGGATTATTTATTTGTCTGTTCTTATTTTATTTTTATTGACAGTTTTTGTGTTATTTTCGATATTTTATTGTATGAAAAATGTTGTTTTAATAGTAATTTCTCACTAGCAGAGTTTTTTCTCCTACTCCTACTAATACAATATTACGCGTATGCTAAAAACGTCCAAATTCAAAAAGCGCGCGTCTTGAATGCTAGTTCATACCAGTAGCCAAGGTAGGTGCTAGTGGTAACTTTGTGCCACAAAACACTACACGTTCAACATCTCTCTTTTATTTATTACTCTATGTTATGAACCAATACGGAATACATCTATGGTTAATTATATCAAACAGTCTTCTTATATTTGGTGTTCAGGTTGTTATATTCAATATATTGTTTAATTAAATTATAATAGTACTACTACATTTGTTTATATTGTCGTGATATGCATAGATAAAAAAATACTTATAGATGGGAAACTGACCCGTGGCGCCCTCTATTCATACGGGTGGCGCTACCTTGAGAGTCCCGTCAGTACTTCTGGCAAAATCAGGCTGTGAACTTCGCTAACAGCCGAAAAAGAAGGTTCCCGTAATTTTACAGTTTTTTGCGGTATGTTCAAAATTACTGTAATTTTACTTTTATTGCAAAATGACATTTACAATCCATTTTTTGATATTTCATTCAAAATTACTCAACATTAGATTGATATTACAATAATAACAATGAAAAGTCAAGTAAAATTGAATGAAATGTCAAAAAATGGATCATATAATGCCTGAATTGGGAAAAATAAAGAAATAATCAACAAGTTCATATATTTTATTGATTAAAAAGTATACAATAAACGACAACGTTTTTTTACATATTGCAATGACAAACATGAAAAAAATAAATGTTAGGAAGTCAACAGCAATGCGAGAAGTTCAAAGTGGTATGGAAGAATAACTACTACTTCTGTCACTTTCTATTTAATAGAACATGTTTTTCAATGAAGCACCTCACATTACAATCTTTCACATTACATACTCTTGACATTGTCTTTCAAAGTAAAAGTCCCTCCCACTATAAACAATAAAAACCAAATACGAATACTTAACACACACAATAATAAGCAGTTGTCAGTGGTTGTCAGGCTAGGATGTTAGCGCTAATATACAGATTATAAAAGAGAACAGATACGAATCCCTGCAAAACATTAAAGAATTTTCAACTCCGACTTCAATGACCTTGGACCTTTAACTCGGTATGGCCGCGATGTTGCCAGTTTAAAATATTTTCATAATTTCTCACCGAATTGCAATGTTGACTTGGGGACAATAACAGTTTCCAGTGCCGGTTCTTCACTTTTCTTTCCGAATAAAATTTATTCGGACAGTCTCTGTATGAACAATACACTTCCCCGTGATGTTTATTCATTTTATAAAATAATACACTAATGTAGGTACACTATTTTCAGTTAATATTACCACAACACACAAACGATTAGTCAAATATAACACAAATAATATCGCGGATTGACAACCTTCAAACTGAAGTGTCAAAAATGGCGTTTTGTATTTAGATTTTTGAGCCAAGCCGTCACGGTTATTGTCCATGGTTGCCAAAGATGGTTTGTGAAAAAAAGTATATATTTATGGTATGATTTTTATACATTATAATCTTTTAAATTGTAGAATTCTTTTAATGTTAATGAAATTGATTTAAAACAAGTAATTGTCGAATATTTGTATGTGTATAACTATCACACTAAAAATAATGCTTATAAAATTTTCGACCTATGATCGTGAATTCAGGGAAATATCCTGCAAATTGATAACCATGGTGAAAAGTTTCGCGAAGCAGCCCGAACGGAGTCGACATACGACGATGGACCTTTAAATGGGTATGTCCACCCATCTCTCTCTTTTTTACTGTTCCTGTTCTCTTTTATAATCTGTGGCTAATATATATGTGGAAGAATGTGCAACTACTACTAACAGCGTTACAGTTTTCATTAAAATACAAATTTTAGTACTGACGGGACTTTTTATGTGGCAGCACCCACGCGCCTTCAGAGATCCCCTACCCAGGTGATTATGTATTATCCAAGAGAAAAAAATTTAATCAAATGTTATCAGTTAACATTTGTTCCCCTAAATGTTTCGATGCGAAGAAATTGTAATTCAAGATTGCTACTTTTGTTTCAAATATAGTTCATATACACTTTCTCATATTATACAATACATTGAAGTTTTTAAGTGGCATTTTAGTATATTATACAACGATCATGTAATGATGGTTATTAATACACAAGCATTAACCGGAATACGAAACGAGCCAAAGGCGAGCTTCGTATGGTTAATGCGTGCACCAATGAAAAAAAATAGCGTAAAGTATTCGTGGATAACTGGTCTCAAAACACTTGCTCCATTTCAAGCACTCCGACTTCGGTGTTTTCAAGACCTTCATATCCACTTCTACTTCAATATACTATCAAACAAAAATTAATAAGTTTCAATAGGTATTTACCTTGGTGGTCTTTAAGTATTTTTGGTCTGGTGCGCGACTATTCTTTTAAAAACTAACGCAAAAGATTTGAACTGTCACAAAACATTCTACAGAAAATATTGTGTATGCCTACTTGGGTATTTGAAAATCTAGATTTCTATTGGTCTCTTTCAGTTTTATGATAGAAACCAGTGCTATAATGATTACCATTATAAAACTGAAAATTGGCATTCAATTACCAACTTATAGTAAAGAAGTAGAAAAAATAATATACAAGTACAATGCTATATTAATACTTGACATCAAATTTAAAGGTTGAGTTCAGATAGTGAATGTGACATAGTTAATATTTCAAAAATATATTTTCAATGTTCTGCTCATGTTCAGATAATATGAAAGAAATTGATAAATAATAATAATAATTATATACAAAGAAGTGATTTGCGTGAGCAAATTGATGAAATTCAATAATTTTTTTCCAATTTTACGTTACTTATACATATTTATCATAAACCGAACCATAATTTTGATTGTTAGTCTGGACACAGATTAAAATGACAGTATTTTTATGCATAAAGCTGTTTAGTAGGAAAGCGGGATAGAAATTAAAAACTTGGTGCTGAATATTTTGATCTATTCAAATAAAATCTATACATTTTTAAAATAGGAACCATACATTTATAAAATGGAAACCATACATTTTTAAAATTAAGCATACCTACATGATCTAAAACATAACCAACAAAATTTCACGTTATGGCTGCTTAATAATGAATAAACAATGTTGGTATTAAACAAAAGGGAGTCAAAGAAATCAGTTTATTTGTCTAGAAATAACTCTCTCGGTGTGCATACAAAATTTTATCGCCAATTGCTCAGAATTCAGAATACAAAAAACTGAAGTATAATCCATTGCATTTTATTATGACAAAGTAAACAGCTAATAAAGAACAAATCTACTTATTATTTGTTATATTCATACGTAATATAACAAGTGGTATGATTATCATCGATGATATTTTCGAGTGAAACCGAGCTGCAGATTCAACGAGTCCGAAGGACGAGTTAAATGTGCTGCTTCGGTTTTACGAGATATATCTTCGATTATTAATCATATCACGAGCTTATATTCAATGAGAGAATATAATGAATTTATAGTGACGTGAACTGTCAATATGAAAAATTACCCTTAACAACGAACCAAAATAAGGTGATAATTTCTTTGTTTTTTATCATCGCTGTGATAGACATGTATCTAGGAAGATTCTCAATATTGATCGGTGGAAAACATGTCACGTGACATATGAATTATATTCTCAAATTGAATAAATAAATCGCAAGAAAACTATTAATAGGGAGGAGCGCGACACTGACAGATGATGATTTTCGAGTAATGTCAAAGTCAAAATACTTTTCCTGCCGCATAAACTGTTCACTTCCGGAAATCAAGCTGATAATTGGCGGCTCCACTAACGGTTGGAGATAAGGCACTTTTTTTAGTTTTTCCAATTTTCCAGAAAAATTTCCCAAGATATTGGAAATCTGGAAGAAGCATGATAAAGCTGAATAAGCACATTTTGAAAAAAAAATACAATACGATTTCTTGGGACGAAATGGCGACCATATTAATCAAAGTGTAGTTTTATTTTCTCAAAATAACAGCTTTACGATGTATAATACTTTGACATGATGCTAAAGAGCCAAAAACGTTTTTTGAAAAAAAGAATAAACACGTGTCTCATGAAATCACAAGTAGAATACGGTCTCAAAGTTTCAAAAAAATCAATTTTTTTTGCTCGTTGAATCGACGTGGAATTGGCCCACTAAATATCTCTGAAAATATCTCCTCAATGGTTTAATTTTTTTCAATGGAATTGCTCATGAATGAATAATTATTTTTCTACTACCGTGTGTAAAGTACGTACTTTCGAGCGCGTAAAACTCTATTTTACGCACTAGTGCGTGAAAAAAAAGTTCTAATATGTATGTAGTTATAGGTATCTAGCCTTATAAAAATCATTGTCTAATATAAAGAAATAGTCTGACAACCTTATGGGCTAAAAATTTAACAGTTTTTCGGTAGTTCGGATTGGACGTTTAGGTGGCGTATTGTGAAAGCTAGATTTAACGAGTAGATGGCGCTGAATATAATATTTCACTTCGAATTAGGAAAGATACCTATTTATTTCAAGTGATTATGTTTTTAAACGCTAGATGTAACTGACGACAATCTGTATTAATTGTGAATCTATTTTCGAAATAAATCTACCTGTTTTTGAAGGTCATTTATAATAACCACCCTTAGGCAAAGGGTGAAAAGGTTTATAGTTATCTCGCATTTATCAAGTATTTCATTCTTGTTGTAGTTGCTTGGATTGGTATTTTGAAGAAATGTTGTTATTTTGATTAAAATACGTAAATAGAATACAGTTTATCAAATAAATTGCTAATAATGGATGGTTCTGAATTATTTTTTCGTTAGTTGCAGTCACAAAGATGATATACAAACAGAGCCTACATGTTTCCAAAATAGTTCACAGACAATCAGGGCCGTATCTAGGGCGTGGCAAAGGTGGCACTTGCCACGGGCGCAAAGTCCGCAGGGGCGCCAGAAAATATCAAAAAATAAAGAAATAGAAGAGCCAAGCAAAGTAATTCGAAAGAAAGACGTTTTTCGCGCGAGGGGCGATGGCGAGAATTATCCATTATATGTGGCAACACAAAAAGAAAACCCAAAAATTGTAAATAAAATTGTCTTAAATTACCAAAATTTCACAAAAACACAAAAATACAAATAATTCTCTAAGATGTAATGTGTCTAAAATCTTTCCATAAATATTTCAAATGGGTAATACCGATAATAAAATGTAATAAAACTAACAAATTTGGTCGCACGTGTATCTCACAGATACAAATCCGACCGGCGGTCATTTTCAGGTCAATAAAACACGATTTAGATATTGTTAAATAATATAATTTTGGAAAAACCCTTAAAACATGTTCACCAAGGATTACTAAGAATTTCAGATTCGTAATTCTAAAAATTTCTGAGAAATTTGCCTAAAACGAAGCCGGAAGCCGCGCGCGCCTATCGGAGTCGGAGGGTTAAACGAGTAAATTCGAATGATTTGATGCGTTTTGTGCCTAGCGTAAATACCATACTTTATTTGTTATATTTTTAAATTTTTAGTTTTTTTTTTCAAAAATATAAGTTTTTGTATTGTTTTTCAAGATTGTTTAATTTTAATACATTTCAATTGAAATGTCTATTTCAATGTTAGCAATAAAAATAAGTAAATATCCATAATACTGCGTATTATTTTAAGATAGTAACCACAATATATGACCAAAATTATGAAAAAAATACTGGTTAAAAAAATCTACGCAAATGCGGGGCGCTGTCTAGTATGTTGCCACAGGCGCAACAGTACCTAGATTCGGCTCTGCAGACAATTAATTACTATAAACTCACTTTTTTTGAACAGTCTTAATTACTATTTTTTTTTTAAAAACTTACGCATATTATCCTTTTTCAGTAGAGATATACCTAGGTGGGTAGCGAACGGAAAGTAAAATACCTACGATTAACTATGATACAATATGATTGAATCAAAAGAAAACCAAACAGCACTTGGACGTTGATCCGATATACAGGGTGTTTTCAAATGACTCTTACAACGTAGACATGTAGAAAACTCTCGTAAAATAGGACAAAATGATATAAGGATTAGTTCATTTACTTCTCGAAATACGGGGTGTTGAAGTTATGAAAATTCAAATGTTTTCATTTGATAACTTTAAAATGGATGAATAAATTGATTTGACATTTGGCAGGTTGTTTTAATGTAAAAAGGCATTATTTGATAAAAAAACATTCGTCAATTTTTGATCCAGTGGTGTACATTTGGAAGAATATGTCACTTTTCTCCTTCCTTTGTTCACTGACATTTGTGGCTATTTTCAATCAATTTTATATTCCTTATTTTTTTCACGTAAAAAACATAATTTAATGTTTTCATGAAGTTTGCAACATCATTTTCAATAATAAAAGCACAATTTTGTACAAATATTTTCGAAAGTCTACTCACAATGTTCAAGATGCATTAATTGCTGCTTCACAAATTAGTATCTGATACATATTTTAGTAGTTTGAAGGTTATTAAAAAGATATTTTTTATTTTATTATTAATAAATTAGGTTGCAGACTTCATGAAAACATTAAATATCCTGAAAACTACACATTTTTTGATGTGCAAAGGTTATGTGTTTTTTATGTGAAAAAAATTAAGGAATACACAATTAATATAGAGGCCACCGATGTTGTGTATTCAGCTAAAAAGTCAATACTTAATTTCAAGATATACGCTTCAGGGGTGTATTCTTTATTTTAATAAAGCGATATAGATGTTCGCAATGATAGAAAACAATGGCATGAAAAATCTTATGTTTTAAACAGTATACATTAACTGTCATTCTTGTCAGAAAAAAACCACTTTTTGTTGGCCACACTGACCTTAAACTGAACTCCTCTGTTAAAAATAGCTACAAATACCAGTAGCGTGAAAAATGGGAGGAGAAAAGTGACATTCTTCCAAATGTACACCATTGGATCAAGAATTGACAAATGTTTTTTTATAAAAATACCCTGTTCTTCAACAAGTAAATGAGCTTATATCATTTTGTCCAATTTTACTAAAGGTATATACATGCAAACGTTGTAAGTGGCATTTGAAAACACCCTGTATATAACAATAACACAGTATCGTATCCTTTTTAAAAGAAAAATTGTTCTTGTAAAACTCAGTTATTTTTTGTCAAAAAATAGCTATTTGTATTACTAGGGAGGAAAGTGACACTTTTCCTCCCGCAGGATGTAGTTTACTGCACGACGCGAAGCGGAGGGCAGTAAACATCCAAGGGAGGAAAAGGCACTTTACTCCCATGTGATACATATGATTTTTCCTCCTACCCACTTTTTTTTTAAATTTATTCACGACACAAATAGGTAACGAATATAATTCAGCCCATTGCTTATATTGTGTATATTGTTTTTCATACCTATCTTTAGATTTTTGTGGTAGTAAGGTAAATGACGCTATGTTAGCATGTGCCTTAATATTAGGTGGTGTATTAGGACATTCAAAATCACTTGAATCGCTCTCCATTTTTCAAAAATTCAACCAAGTTTAATTAATGTAGCAACTTTGCACCACAAAAGTCAATCGCCGTGTTTACTGTCAGTGAGCCACAGCATACTATGCTTTTCTTATTCTGAACTCAAAAAACGTATACCTATCTAAGATTCCTGAAGTTGAAATTTGTATTGAAGAACTACGTTGAAGTACCATTAATGTTTGATTTTTACCAAAAAACAGGATATACAGGATGTTCTAGAAATTATGGAAACAATATGAATATAATGAATTCACAAGTTTCATCGTTTACAACTTACTTGAAATGAGAGGGAGGAAAAATACTTTCCTCCCTGGGAGAAAAAGTATGAGTTTCCTCCCTGATTTGAGGGAGGAAAGTGTGTACTTTCTATAAGGGTAGGAGGAAAAAAATTTTATTTATGATTTGGTATCTAATTTTTACCTAATACGGATCTGTTACTTTTATTATAAATCCGACCAGAAACTGAGTCCAGAAATTATTTTGAAATATACTTATCTATACTCGTAAAATTGGTTGGGTTAATTATCTAGGTAGAAATTTTTATTCAACTTTGATAAGTAGAAATGTATTTTGTTATGTTTATTTTGAGGGTTATTAATATTTTATCATAGAGCCACCTATTGGTCAATAGCATCTCGTATACACAAAAGTTTCTGGAAGTTTAAAATTTCACCGTAATTTAACTTAAGCCGACACCTCTCAATATGTATGCATCTCTTTTTTTAGGGTCTCTGTTATACACATGAGGTTGACAGACTAATGTAAAAATATAGGTATAATAAACGGATATTAAATCTAAGTTTTTTTTTTAAATCAGAAATTGAGATCTATAGAATTCGGTAAAGTAACCAAATAATTATTGAGTATTGGAAAATAATACGGTGCATAAGTTGGTGGTGAGTGATCGACGTTTCTATGTGAATTGAACTTGACATTTAAAATTTAAATTGAGATCTTTCGACTTCACCCATCAAGGTAATCAACTGTATTTTTTTTATTTAAGTATTGAATATTTTCAGGAAACCATGATGTTATTTTGGATTATTATTATTATAAAGATGGATCTCTCTGACGATCTCTCAGAAGATCACTTCGCGAATACATCACCAAACATATTAGATAATTTATGACCTCAAAAATCTGTGACTATTTACGAAACAAAAAGCAATTTGTTCAAAGAATGGTGTAGGAAAAATAAAAACGCTTTCAAAACTAAAATGTAGTAGAAAAAAAATTTACAGTATGCAGAATTTCACTAAGAATTCAAAATTGTGAAATTATACAGGGTGTTCTATTTAAAATAACAAAGTTGATATGCATTTCCGGTTTAACCGGAGATTGTAGATTAAATTTAATATCATTTTTGCATTATCGGTTAAATAGAACTTTTCCTGTTCATGGGATTAACTTGATGAGCAGATATTTGTCAAAGTTTTCATTATTAGAAATGCTCTAGCTTATCCATAGTCAACATAAGGATTCAAATTTCAATTCGTATAACTTCAAGAGTTTCCCGTTAATATCGTATCTATAAAATATTGTTATTTTCAGTATTGATATCGGAAGGTTTCGACATGAATGGGTATTGTGGTATCTTGTGCAGAGTCTACTGCATGTGTAAGAGTCAGCTGCATCGCCGACGATAATGAAGAGATGGTTCTCCGGATTCCACATATATACTTTGTACTGGCTCCCAAAGAAATCCTTGGCATTGTTATGGAGGACATCTAAGGATTTCAAGAATGATCTGCTTGCAGAAGCGTAAGCTACCGAAGAGAAGTCAATTTTCGATCTGATTACAAATCTGTACAAATTAAGTAAAGTAGTTTCATCCGATCCCCATTACTTATTGGATGGGTTTTCTAATAAATTTAACTTCTTATTACATGATTATATTAGTTGTTTTATATGTTGCTTCCATGTTAATTTTCCATCAAATACTGCACCTAGGAAATCCACATGTGGTTTAAATTCTAAATATGAGTCGTACAACTTTAGTTTGGGGTTTTGAACAGTTCTTGATGTTCTTGATCATGCCAGATGTTTTTGAAACAGAAAATTCAAATCCAATATCAATGAACCAAACTTTTAGTTTTTTTTAATGTGTATTGGAGGATTTGTGACATTAGATTCAAGTTTTTTCCTGACATAAATATCACCAGATCATCTGCATACAAACGTAATTTAATTGGTTTATCGATGGCTTATGATGTTATTAATTGCTACTAAAAAGAGAGTCGGACTCAATACAGAACCCTGAGGTACTCCATTTTGTTGAATAGTAGAATTTAAGAAACAATCGTCAACTCTTACTAGGAAACAGCTGTTTTTCAGAAAGTTCTTTATGAAAGACAAACAATATCCTTCAATGTTCCAGGTTTTAAGTGTCTCCTATATGTTATATCTCCATGCGTTGTCAACTGCGTGTTTAGATCGAAAAATATTGCCATACATTTTTGTTTAGTGGCTAGCGCTTCCTGTGTATTGCTTTCTAAATCTAAAATATTGTCCCATGCCGAACGATTTTTCCTGAAACCATTTTGTTCTGGTGATATTGAGTTACCATAATAAACGGCTGTTCACAATCTTTTTAAAAACCTTGCACCCAGCACATGTTAAAGATATTGGTCTATATGACTGGCATTAATCGAGATTCGCCACTTTTTAACAATGGAATAATTATAGCTTTAAGAGCGAAGAGAAAGAAATTAATGTTCCAGCATATTAAGTTGAAAATTGAAAGTAGCTTTTGTTTTGTAGAATTCAACAGGTTTTTTAAAAATATAGATGGTATATCATCTGTTCCGGGGCTACTCTCTTTCAGTTCATCAAGACAGCTGTTCAATTCGTCGAGTGTTATAGAATCGTTCATTGAATTGTTGTCAGTTTCTTCATATCGTATAATTTCTTCGACTAAGAACTTGTTTCTGGTAAAGCTATCTGTGTAACTTCCACCAGAGGAATGTTTTTTGTAAATATTTGCTAAAGTACCAGCTATCTCCGAAGCAGATGTTATAATATTGGTATATTTTCTTAATCTTTCAATGTTTGGTGAGGTGGATATTCCAGAAACATTCCTAATTTTATTCCATACCTGGCTGGTTGGGGTGGAGTTGGTTATTCCGGACACAAAGTATTCCCAACACTCCCTTTTTGCTGATTTTACTGTTAACTGTGCAAATGTGTGCATTTTTTCAACTTCATATGATTTAGGTTCTTGTGTAGCCGTTACCATAGCAATGACTGCCATGACAACAGTTTTACAAAAACTGATTTCAGCTAAACGAAAGTGGGGTCCACTTGGCAACCGCGCATTTCCTCACCATGGGATTTGAGTTTTTGTTTACTACCAATCACAACAATCGTTGCCATGAGAACAGTTTTTCCATAACTGATTTCAGCTAAACGAAAGCGGGGTCAACTTGGCAACCGCGCATTTCCTCACCAAATGATTTAGGTTTTTGTGTACCCGTTACCATGGTAATGGCTGCCATGGCAACATTTTTTCCATAACTGATTTCAGCTAAACGAAAGTTGAGCCGCGCTCTTATCGTGCGGGCTCAAATGTCACTAGCCATATGTATATTAAATCAGAAAACACAGAGGTTACCAAAATGTGAGATTACATTTGTGATGTATTGGATTGGTTATCTATTCAAGTAATAGAAAGAGTCTCTGTAAAAGAAGATGACAAATGAAATGTCATGTCAATAACCAACAAATGACAACACACGCATTTCGGCAACAAGCCATACCAGTCAATCGGCAGAGAACTTTACTTTGTGTGATGTGTTAATGAGCAATAAACGTATTAAACTGAGATACTGATTATTAGTAACCTAAAAAAGATACATAACATGGTGGCAGCGGTAAAAAACAATGCTATAATTGTGCTTTCATTGTACTTTTAATGAATTACCAAACCACGTGGGATCGAAACTAGTTATAAATAATAACGTGAAGTGTTTGATTTATCCCTTAAGACAATATACAACTAATAACTAAAATGGAAACGTGCAATCTGCCAAGTTCTTTACAATTTACCACTGGAAATCTAAGTGAAAAGTGGCGTTTATGGAAACAAAAGTTTGACCTGTACTTACTAGCTAGTGGAAAAAGTTCTAAATCTGAGGAAGTGAAAATTGCAATACTGTTAAATCTACTAGGCGACGAAGCAATTCAAATTTACAATACTTTTGAATATGCAGACGGTGAAGATAAGAACAAACTAGAAACTATAATATCAAAATTTGAAAAACATTGTAAACCACAAAAAAATATAATCTTTGAACATTACAAATTCTTCAAACGTGATCAATTGCCGGACGAAACAATAGATCAGTTCATTATAGCACTAAGGCAACTTGCATCGACATGTGAATTCAAAGAAAAAGATGTCTTAATTCTTGACAGACTTGTTCTGTGTGTTCGGGATTTAAGAATTCAGGAGAAGTTACTACAAAATTCAAAGTTGGAACTGCAAGAAGCGATAAACATCTGTAGAGCTATGGAAACCAGTGCGGCCACCCAAAAACAACTAGTCAAGGAGAGTAATGTCAGTGAAGTGAAGCGAATGCCCCAGATGCAACAGAAAAAGGGTTGTCAGCATACGTGCAACTGCTCGACCAATAAACCTTATCAGGAAGGATTCAACAATTCTTATATAGGTGAAGGTAACAAAGCAGCTAGACCTCTATCATCTATCACAGGTAACCAATTTGACTGTAACAAATGTGGATTAAATCATGAGAGAAATAAATGTCCTGCATATAATCGAGTCTGCTCCTCATGCCATCAGCGTGGCCACTATAGAAAATTTTGTAGAAATCAAAAAGTCTATGAAGTCTCACAAGACTGTCAGGAACAGGATTGGAGGTGGTGAAGAAGAATCTCTCATGATTTGGTCAATAACTAATCATAATATAGACAGCATAGAATGGCTTGAGAAAGTTCTATTGAATGATACAATTTTAGAGTTCAAAATTGATACAGGTAGTTCAGTAAACCTAATAAATAAGAATTATTTTCAAAAGTTAAATATAGAATTCAAAGAACTCTCTACAACGCATTCTAAATTACTATCTTATACAGGACATTCTTTAGACATATTAGGAAAAATTTACCCAAATTGTATTTATAATAACATTAACAATAAAACTTTATTCTATGTTGTAAATGATAGTAAATCCAAATCAATATTAGGGCTTAATACTTGTAAGTTATTAAAGATTGTACCTTGTAAAGAAATTAATAACATTTCAAGTATAGAAGGCAATGATGAAGTACAAAATATAATAAATAAATATGTCACAGTGTTTTCTGGTATTGGCAAAGTTAAAGAACAATTTTCGATTACTTTAAGAAGTAATGAGGCAGTACCTTATATTTCTCCTAGCAGAAAAATTCCAATTTCAATCAAAAATAAGGTTAAAGAACAATTGGATAAAATGGTAGCCGATAATTTAATTGTCCCTGTTACTGAACCAACTGACTGGGTGAATTCGATTGTTGTTGTTCCTAAAAGCAAGGGTGATATTAGAATTTGTATGGACCCCCGTAATTCAAACAAATTTGTAAAGAGAGAAATATTTCAAATTCCAACCTATGAAACCTTTTTTTCGGAACTTAGTGGTTCCAAATACTTCACACGACTTGATGCGTCGTCTGCGTTTCTCCAAATCCCACTTACTCATGAAAGTTCATTATTATGCACAATTAGCACTCCGTTTGGAAGATATAGATACCTTCGGTTGCCTTACGGATTATCTTCAGTCCCCGAAATTTTTCGAAGATTTGCTTTCAATCTCCTTAATGGAATTCCCAATGTTATATGTTATTTTGATGACATATTGGTCTTTGGTGATGTTTAAAAACCATAAACTGTCTTTTAAACTGAAGTGTTCAAGCAACACTCGAATTAATGTAAATATTTCCCTTTAGTTCCTTAAACCGACTCTGTTTACCTAATATTTATTTCTCCCATCCCAACAGCAAACTCATCAAAAAAAGCACAGCTTTTGTTTACGCAATGCCTATAAAAACTTTCCACTGAAAACAAAACAATATCTCATCTCACTTCAATTCAGTTTACCCACCTAGAAACATACAACAAATTGTAACTTAGACTTGCCCAGTTCTAACGAATTTCAAGCTTCTTTACCCTAAAGACAATAGATTAGCTCAAATATGCATTTTTCTTTCAGCTATCTCTTCCTACATGCTAAAAAACGTATCGCTCCTTCTCTTTCCCAAAACTTAGCGCCAATTCCCCACGTCCGGTGGCAGATCGGAAAATCGAAAGAAACGATCTTTTCGCCAGTAGCTTTCTGTGTGTCGCCCAAAGCACTCATTTTTTCTCTGTATACATTCTCTCGTTTTGCATATAAAACAACCCTCAGTAACACGTGTGTAATTTATGTTACTTTTAACTTGTTAAGACTTGTTCAACTAGTTCGTCACTAGTATTATTGATTGCATTTTGTACACTCGCAAATGCAGTAATATTCAACGCGAAGCGATATTATAATCAATATAATCTCAGTTGTGCCAAGTAGCGGCATGAAATTGCAATAATTGTGAAAATTTATCTTGTGTTCTTTTGTTTCTCAGAACGTATATGAGCTAAGTTCATTAAAAATCAAGTGCAACAAACTGGATATTTTATTAACAACTAGTAGTTGATATAACCTTTGTTAAATAGTCCGAGAAAGTTCCTGCTTGTGTCCGTTTCTTTTTCCGAAACTGTGATAAGTAATATAATACCTAATGAAAATAATCAACCTGAATCAAAACCTAATACAGTCCACTACAAACTTTTCGGTATTGAGTTTTAACCGCCAATAATCGAACAGGTGAAACTTTAGCAGAACACAACAAAACTCTAGATAAGGTACTTCAAAAAATAAAAACAAGTGGATTGACTTTAAATTTGGAAAAATCTGAATTTTGTTTAAAGGAAATAAAAATTTTTAGGCCACATAATCAATCACAAGGGAATTGCACCTGATCCAGCTAAAACACAGTCTATAATCAATATGACATGACATCTCCAAAGTGTAAAAAGGATTTACAACGGTTCCTTGGCATGATAGTTTACCTATCAAAATTCATACCGAATTTGGCTCAAAAAACTAGTACACTAAGGGCGTTACTAAGCAATAAATTTGAGTGGCAATGGACAGCAAATGAAGTCATGCTTCCAACAATTAAAAGATTCTGTTTCTTCAATTACTAATTTGTCTAATAGTAAGGAAAAAACAATTTTAGCTGTTGATGCCAGCCCGTTTGGTCTTGGAGCTGTCATCATACAAGACAATCAACCAATCGAATTTGCATCAGTTTCCTTAACAGAAACAGAGCAAAAATATAACCATATTGAAAAAGAGTTGTTAGCGATAGTGTTTGGATGTGAGCGTTTTAACTATTACCTTTATGGCGACTCTTTTGAAATACATACGGATCATAGACCTCTGGTAGGACTTCTTAAAAAACCAGTGGATGATATGTCGCCCCGATTACAACGACTAACGCTAAGATTATTGAGATACAGATTTAATTTGTCGTGAACCTATTTCTGACAACTACAACAGTGACTATCTAGAAGCCAACCTAAAACTACACTCTATTCTAGCAACATCCAAGGAAAATGCGGTCAGGTTGGAAGCTGCAGTTGATCAAGATATAATGCTACAAAAAATTAAACACTTTGTCAAACATGGATGGCCCCTTCATAAAAAAAATACCCCAACGGAATTAAGAAAATACTGGGACATCAAAGATGATATATATCTTCATAAAAACATATTATTTTTTAAAAAAAGAATTATAGTTCCCGACTTTCTTAAGAATGAATTTTTAAATTTAATTCATGAATCTCATTAATGAGTTGTCTCCTGCAAAAAGAAAGCACAACAAACTATTTACTACCCGGGCATCTTAGGTGACATTGAAAAATTAGTTTTAAATTGCACCATCTGTGAAATGTATTCTAAATCCAATCAAAAAGAGCCCCTAATACCACACGAAATTCCAACTTTGCCATGGCAAAAGATTTGAGTAGATTTCATGTATGCAGGAGGACTAAACTTTTTGGTAATCAGACTATTTTAGTAAATTTGCTTTAGTAAATAAACTAGAGAATAAAAATGGTACTAGTGTAATTCAGGCTCTCAAAAATATATTTACATTATTCGGACTTCCACAGCAAATCTTTTCCGACAATGGGCCTCCTTTTAATGGACGTGAATTTAAAGATTTTGCAAGTAAGTATTTCATAAATCTAAACACCTCCAGCCCCCATTACCCCCAAAGCAATGGCATGATTGAACGGACAATAGAAACAGTTAAAGGGTTATTTATTAAAGCACTACAAGATCATAAAGATTCCTTTTTAACCATTTTGAGCTATAACACAATTATAACATAATTGTAAAAATTTATCTTGTGTTCTTTTGTTTCTCAGAACGTATATGAGCTAAGTTCATTAAAAATCAAGTGCAACAAACTGGATATTTTATTAACAACTAGTAGTTGATATAACCTTTGTTAAATAGTCCGAGAAAGTTCCTGCTTGTGTCCGTTTCTTTTTCCGAAACTGTGATAAGTAATATAATACCTAATGAAAATAATCAACCTGAATCAAAACCTAATACAGTCCACTACAAACTTTTCGGTATTGAGTTTTAACCGCCAATAATCGAACATGGTCCTTCGAGCCGGATTATTTCAAGGTAATTTAATTGGAATGGAAAAACAAGTTTCATCGCTGGATTTTTTATGAAAAATTTGGTACATCGAAAAAACAAGAAGACTGCCCTATCTCAAGTAAGAAGAAAAAGTGTGTGATAGTTCGTTGATGTGTACGGTAGTGAACTTCACAAGAAAATTGAGTAAGGTTTTATTTTTATTTTTAAATTTTGCCAGTTGAATTTGCGAACCATACATTCCCCATTTATAATGTTTATTGTTGTAACAGATTGTCAAACGGACATTCTATTTTTACATGTATTGTGTATGTTGCTTTGTTTTTTTTGTTACAGGGTGAAGCAGCTACAAGAAATAAAAAATAAAAAGTGTTTTATTTAATCCCAAAATAATTCCCAATCCTATTTGTATGATCGCAAAATTGTAATCACTGGCAAAAATATTGTATAATTATTATTTAAACATTTACTTATTTTTTACTGGTATAAATAAACTAGTATTTATGGAAAATATTTAAAATATTTTTTGACTCAAAAATCTGATCTGAATCTGAATCTGAAGTTTATACATAGCCTTTAACGATTTAATTTTAAATTTCTTTTTTAATAATAAAAAACATAAAGTTGATTTCTACAGCTTAGAAATGTGTTCTCTATAGGGGAACCTATTGTCAATTTTATTTCAATCTTAAACACTTAGAATTATTTGTAGAAAAGTTTTACAATAATTTAACAATGGATGAGTTTAAGAGAAACAGAACCGTTTGCAAAACTCAAATTACACGGTTCAAAAACTGGACCGAAGCTAATTTAGACTGCACAAACAAAAATCAAATTAAAATCAGATTGGAACAAGCCGAAAGGTATTTTAATCAATATTTAGAAAACCAGGATGAGTTAGAGAAACTTGGCGAGAATTCCGACGACCGCGAGTTAACAGAAAGAACGTATTTCGACGCTCAGGAAATTTTAAGAAACATCTTAGACCAAATTGAATCAGACAAAGACACTAAATCAGATACTAGTCAATCTGTTAACAATTCAAAATCTAGACTAAAACTGCCTGAGATCAAAATACCGGCATTTTCTGGAAACTCTCTCGAATATCCCACATTTATAAATTTATTTAGATCGTTAATTATTGATAATCCAAACATAACGTCAGATTCTGAGAAATTGTTCTATCTCAGGTCACATTTAACTGGTGAAGCACTCTCGTTAGTACAGGCGCTTAGCATAACTGATCAGAATTTCCATGTATCTCTAGACTTGTTAGAAAAAAGGTACAACAATAACCGGCAAATTGTTGCAAATTTATTTCAAAATATTTTAAGCTCACAAGAAGTTGTTAAAAGCACTATAACTAATTTGAGAACCTTTCTGTCTAATTCACAAACCACATGGGAAGCTCTAAATACTTTAAACTTCACTCCGGATCAGTTATTTAAATCTTTATTAGTTCAAATTTTAGTTCAGAAATTAGATTATCAATCGCGCAAAGCTTTTGAAGAGCAAATTAAATCAACAGATGTTTTAAGCACACCTAATGACTTTTTTGATTTCCTACACAAGCGCTGTGTAGTCTTAGAAAACACAGCTAGCTCTCAAACAATTAAATCGGATAATGTGAAAACAATTTCACCTCGTGTAAATAATGTTAAACAAGAGAAATTCTCTTTTTATGTATCTCAAAACGAATCAGGTAATCCGCGAAACGTAATGCATCAAGCTCAAGTTTACACTCAGTCGTGTATCTTTTGCAAAGACACGTCTCACAGACTTTATACTTGCTCGAATTTTTTAGCTCTTTCCATAAACGATAGAAAGTCATTTATTTTTAATAATGGTTTATGTATCAACTGTTTAGGAAAAAAGCATCAGTTAAAAGATTGTTTATCGAAAAAACGTTGTTCAATTTGCAATCGCAAGCACCACACATTAATTCATGATGTAGATAACCCCCAAGTAATCTTTCAATCACATGAACAAAATCAACAGGTTGTATCTCATCCTATCCCAAATGTACATGTTCCTCCCCCACAATTTACAAGCACCTCACCTCCAGCCACTCATATGCAACTAGATAGAAATAATCCGAGTAGCTGACCAGCAAATAAGACTGTCTTGTCAGCCTCAGCCCTCTCAACCTCCCAAAACTATGTTCTTTTAGCTACTGCCAATGTTTTAATTCAAACTCCGCACGGCCCCCCAGTTTTAGCACGAGCATTAATGGACAGCGGAAGTCAAACTTCATTCATAACCTCGTCATTACTTAAAAAAGCCGGTCTCACACCTTTTAATCAGCATCTCCAAGTCTCGGGCATTTGCCAAAATACTAATGTAGTAAACACCATGGTAAATTTTAATTTCAGCTCGCAATATTCTCAAAACCCTACTTTTAACATTACTTGTGCAGTTGTAGACAAGATAACATCACATTTACCTCAGATTCCAATTGATAGGAAAAAACTGAATATACCTCAATACTTCATAAATTATTTAGCCGATACTTCATTTGAAATTCCCTCGTCGATAGATTTACTTTTAGGTTCAGATAAATATTCTGAACTTGTACAAAACGGATTGTATAAGTTAGGCAAAGGATTACCCACCTTAGTAAATACACACTTAGGGTGGATAATATCAGGAAGTGTTGAAACAGAACGCGCTTCTCCCTCTAGTGCTTATCACTCGCTCTCGCATTTTTGTACAAACATAGAAACTTTATCTCACTCTCAAAATATTGATAATTTAGCTCAGAAAATTGACACTCAATCTCTCACACACAACACTGAAAGTCTAGCTCACTCTCAAAATGTTAGTAATAAACCTCTCACTCAAAATTTTGAACACTTATCTCATCATAATTTATCATTTGTAAACAACAACTTGTCTCCAGAACTAATATCTCGCTCTCTCAATGTATCACCTAGCACTCTCACTCTCTCAAACAAAATACGTAAGACCGACTCTCTCCCCCCTATATCTCAAGAATCTCTACACTCATCTAGAACAGAAGCACCTCAAGAATATGAAGTTATGCAAAAAGGTATTAGTCAACTGGACTCATCTAACACTATGCTCAACTCTATTGAAAATGTGATGGAAAGGTTTTGGGAACAAGAAGAAGTATTACTTTCCCCCATTATGTCTCTAGAAGACGAACTAGCAGAAGAAATTTACAAAAGCACGACAAAACGACTGTGTAATGGAAAATTTCAAGTTGATTTACCCTTCATATCCAAGGACATCCACACTTCTCTTGGAGACTCATTTCAAATTGCAAGAAACCGATTTCTCTCCCTAGAAAGAAAGTTACACAAAGATCCTACCCTCTTTACAGAATACAAGAAAATTTTAGACGAATATTTACTGCTAGGTCATGCACGTATAATCCCACTATCTCTTGTTAATGAAAAACAAGAAAATAAATATTTTGTCCCTCACTTAGTTGTTAGTAGAGATCAAAGTGTTTCAACTAAACTCAGAATTGTATTTGATTTCTCTTGTCCTACCACCTCAAAACTATCTCTAAATGACATTCTCTTAACAGGCCCCAGAGTGCAACCGGAACTGTTCGATATTCTGTGTCGTTTTCGCTCATTTTCTTATGTACTCACCGCAGACGTACAAAAAATGTATAGACAAATAGTAATGAACCCTGAACACAATTTTCTCCAAAATATTCTTTGGCGAAATTCCCCAAATGATCCCCTGACCTGCATTGAACTAACCTGTGTTAGTTTCGGCCAAAGAAGTGCACCCTATGTCGCTGTTAGAACCTTAAATGAAATCGCTTATCTCAACCCTGAATTATCGTTAGCTAGGAACGCGATTTTAACTCAAACTTATGTCGATGACATTCTCGCTGGATCAAATTCAGTACAAGAATTGACTCAGCTAAAAAAATGAACTACAAGAGTGTCTAAACCCGTACGGATTTGCACTGCACAAGTTTTGCTCAAATTTAGAAATAAATAAATCTCATGTAAACTCGGAATCAAATGATCTGAACCTCGAAAACTCACCTTGTAAAATTTTAGGTCTCAATTGGACACCTTCGATTGACAATTTTCGCATAACTGTCCCTTCGCAAATCCCTGTAAATAATATAACTAAACGAATTGTTTTGTCAGTAATTTCTAGTTGTTTTGACCCCCTCGGTTTAGTAAACCCTCTAATTGCCAGAGGTAAACTTATAATGCAAAAGTTGTGGTTACACAAAATGGATTGGGATGAACCCATAACAGACGCCAACATTTTGTCAGACTGGACAGAATTTTGTCAAACTCTTACACTTCTAAAAGACTTGGAAGTTCCCCGTCATGTGTTGTTACCAAAAAAGACAGCGTATTTAGAGATTCATGCCTTTTGCGATGCAAGCTCGGTAGCTTACGGTGGAAATGTTTACCTTCGCTCGGTGTGCACTGATAATACTGTACAGTGTATGTTAATAGCCTCAAAATCTCGTGTAGCACCTCTCAAAACAATTGCAACTATTCCCAAGTTAGAACTCACAGCAATGACTTTACTCACTACCCTTGTTAACCGTATTTTAAACATTTTTAACAATCAATTTACATTTAAATCTATAAACCTATGGTCTGATTCTCAAATTGCCCTGTCTTGGATAAAAGGTCACCCCTCCCGTTGGTCAGTTTATGTAAGTAACAGAGTAGCTCAAGTTCAAAGTAATTCAAAAAATTTCCAGTGGCGTCACATTAAATCTTCTCTCAACCCAGCTGATCTTTTATCTCGAGGACTTCTTCCTAAAAGCCAACATGACTTTTGGTTTCATGGTCCATCATTTTTGCACAACTCTAACACTGATTTTAACTCCTTTGACTCATTCACTTTAGTACCCTCACCCCCAGAAACAAAAAAGACCACACTGACGGTAACTACAAATATCCCTGACTTTTGGATATCATTGTTCAATTCTTTTAATTCCTTCTCTAAATTAGTACGCTCTCTCGCCTTCATGTTTAGATTCCTAAATAATGTCAAGTCAACTCAAACAAAGGTTACAGGACCTCTCACTACTTTAGAATTAGAAAAGTCTAGAACATTTATATTGCTCAGAACACAATTATCTTACTTTGCCACAGAACGCTCCTTGTTGTCATCTAATCAGCTAATACCCAACAAACAAATTTTATCTCTCAGCCCCTTCCTGGACTCTAACAAATTAATTAGAGTTGGAGGAAGACTATCTCACTCGTCATTGCCATATAATCAAAAGCACCCCATTCTCATGCCTAGTAAATGTAACGTAACCTCACTCATCCTACGTCATGAACATATCCGTTTGGGACACAGTGGTCCTCAAAACGTTTTGTCAAACACTCGTTTGACATATTGGCCGTTAGATGGCCTTAGAGAAATTAAGCGGATAATCTCAAAATGTACAACTTGTCATAAATTTAAGTCCCAGCCCATTACTCAAATTATGTCTGATCTCCCTGCCTATAGAGTTTCCGCATCACGCCCTTTTCTCCACACCGGTGTAGATTTCGGTGGCCCCATTTCTCTGAAGTCCTCCACCCTGAGGAAAGCTCCAATCATTAAAAGTTATATCTCAATCTTTGTGTGCATGTCAACAAAAGCAGTGCACATAGAACTTGTATCAAATCTCACTACTGAAGCTTTTCTAGCAGCTCTGAAAAGGTTCATTGCCCGACGCGGTTGCCCAGCCACTATGTATAGTGACAATGCAACCAACTTTCAAGGCGCGAAAAACTCCCTATATGACTTGTATAAATTTTTTAAAAACAAAGCAACTTTAGATCAAATACAAAACTCTCTCTCCCTTACTGCAACAACTTGGACCTTCATTCCTCCAAATTCCCCGCACTGGGGAGGAATTTGGGAATCAAGCATTCGGAGTTGCAAGTATCACTTGGTCCGCATCGTTGGGAACCTAGTCCTAACCTTTGAACAGATGACCACTGTACTCACTCAGATAGAAGCAATAATGAACTCTCGACCTCTTCATCCCTTGTCCAACGACCCCTCAGATCTTAACCCTTTGACCCCTGGACATTTTCTTATAGGTGCCCCACTCACTTCCCTCCCTAAAAAAGATTGTTCGGAAACATCTTTAAATAGATTAACCTTTTGGCAAATTTGTTCTCAAGCCCGGCAACAGTTCTGGAAGAGATGGAAAACTGATTACCTCAACCATCTCCAGAATCGCCCAAAATGGATGAAACCTTGTAAAGATTTGCAGATTAATGACCTGGTTCTCATCAAGGATGATGACACCCCTCCTCTTAAGTGGCCTTTGGCCAGAGTTATTGAAGTTTTCCATGGTAAAGACGGGAAAATACGAGCTGTCAGCCTCAGAACTCAAAGTGGAGTCTACACTCGACCCATTACTAAGTTGTCTCGCATCCCTGTACAAGAAAATGGAAATACTCCTTCTCTCACACCTCTCCCCAATTAATCCTTTAGTTCCGTAACAGTTGATACATTTACTCAAATACTACTCAGCTGCACATAATGTACTATAAAACCTAACATTGATTCGCTAAGATACGTAAAAGTTTGAATTTATCTTTCCATGTGTTATGTCTTTATTTAATATGTATGTAATATGTATTTATATTTAATATGTATTTTAATGCTGAAGAGGAAACGCTATGACACTGATTTGGGATGTGTCCGCGAGTTGACCTGGCATACTCTACCATTTGTTATTGTTACCATGATTATTTAACATGAATACTTGTATATTTTTTATGTTCCATTTTTCTACGTTTTTGTATTGTATATGATTGTTTTATGAATTTTAGTATCGCTCCACTCTTAACTATTTCATCTTTCGTACGGTCACTCCGTCGCGGGGGCCAGTATGTTTAAAAACCATAAACTGTCTTTTAAACTGAAGTGTTCAAGCAACACTCGAATTAATGTAAATATTTCCCTTTAGTTCCTTAAACCGACTCTGTTTACCTAATATTTATTTCTCCCATCCCAACAGCAAACTCATAAAAAAAAGCACAGCTTTTGTTTACGCAATGCCTATAAAAAATTTCCACTGAAAACAAAACAATATCTCATCTCACTTCAATTCAGTTTACCCACCTAGAAACATACAACAAATTGTAACTTAGACTTGCCCAGTTCTAACGAATTTCAAGCTTCTTTACCCTAAAGACAATAGATTAGCTCAAATATGCATTTTTCTTTCAGCTATCTCTTCCTACATGCTAAAAAACGTATCGCTCCTTCTCTTTCCCAAAACTTAGCGCCAATTCCCCACGTCCGGTGGCAGATCGGAAAATCGAAAGAAACGATCTTTTCGCCAGTAGCTTTCTGTGTGTCGCCCAAAGCACTCATTTTTTCTCTGTATACATTCTCTCGTTTTGCATATAAAACAACCCTCAGTAACACGTGTGTAATTTATGTTACTTTTAACTTGTTAAGACTTGTTCAACTAGTTCGTCACTAGTATTATTGATTGCATTTTGTACACTCGCAAATGCAGTAATATTCAACGCGAAGCGATATTATAATCAATATAATCTCAGTTGTGCCAAGTAGCGGCATGAAATTGCAATAATTGTGAAAATTTATCTTGTGTTCTTTTGTTTCTCAGAACGTATATGAGCTAAGTTCATTAAAAATCAAGTGCAACAAACTGGATATTTTATTAACAACTAGTAGTTGATATAACCTTTGTTAAATAGTCCGAGAAAGTTCCTGCTTGTGTCCGTTTCTTTTTCCGAAACTGTGATAAGTAATATAATACCTAATGAAAATAATCAACCTGAATCAAAACCTAATACAGTCCACTACAAACTTTTCGGTATTGAGTTTTAACCGCCAATAATCGAACAGGTGAAACTTTAGCAGAACACAACAAAACTCTAGATAAAGTACTTCAAAAAATAAAAACAAGTGGATTGACTTTAAATTTGGAAAAATCTGAATTTTGTTTAAAGGAAATAAAAATTTTTAGGCCACATAATCAATCACAAGGGAATTGCACCTGATCCAGCTAAAACACAGTCTATAATCAATATGACATCTCCAAAGTGTAAAAAGGATTTACAACGGTTCCTTGGCATGATAGTTTACCTATCAAAATTCATACCGAATTTGGCTCAAAAAACTAGTACACTAAGGGCGTTACTAAGCAATAAATTTGAGTGGCAATGGACAGCAAATGAAGAGTCATGCTTCCAACAATTAAAAGATTCTGTTTCTTCAATTACTAATTTGTCTAATAGTAATGAAAAAACAATTTTAGCTGTTGATGCCAGCCCGTTTGGTCTTGGAGCTGTCATCATACAAGACAATCAACCAATCGAATTTGCATCAGTTTCCTTAACAGAAACAGAGCAAAAATATAACCATATTGAAAAAGAGTTGTTAGCGATAGTGTTTGGATGTGAGCGTTTTAACTATTACCTTTATGGCGACTCTTTTGAAATACATACGGATCATAGACCTCTGGTAGGACTTCTTAAAAAACCAGTGGATGATATGTCGCCCCGATTACAACGACTAACGCTAAGATTATTGAGATACAGATTTAATTTGTCGTGAACCTATTTCTGACAACTACAACAGTGACTATCTAGAAGCCAACCTAAAACTACACTCTATTCTAGCAACATCCAAGGAAAATGCGGTCAGGTTGGAAGCTGCAGTTGATCAAGATATAATGCTACAAAAAATTAAACACTTTGTCAAACATGGATGGCCCCTTCATAAAAAAAATACCCCAACGGAATTAAGAAAATACTGGGACATCAAAGATGATATATATCTTCATAAAAACATATTATTTTTTAAAAAAAGAATTATAGTTCCCGACTTTCTTAAGAATGAATTTTTAAATTTAATTCATGAATCTCATTAATGAGTTGTCTCCTGCAAAAAGAAAGCACAACAAACTATTTACTACCCGGGCATCTTAGGTGACATTGAAAAATTAGTTTTAAATTGCACCATCTGTGAAATGTATTCTAAATCCAATCAAAAAGAGCCCCTAATACCACACGAAATTCCAACTTTGCCATGGCAAAAGATTTGAGTAGATTTCATGTATGCAGGAGGACTAAACTTTTTGGTAATCAGACTATTTTAGTAAATTTGCAGTAGTAAATAAACTAGAGAATAAAAATGGTACTAGTGTAATTCAGGCTCTCAAAAATATATTTACATTATTCGGATTTCCACAACAAATCTTTTCCGACAATGGGCCTCCTTTTAATGGACGTGAATTTAAAGATTTTGCAAGTAAGTATTTCATAAATCTAAACACCTCCAGCCCCCATTACCCCCAAAGCAATGGCATGATTGAACGGACAATAGAAACAGTTAAAGGGTTATTTATTAAAGCACTACAAGATCATAAAGATTCCTTTTTAACCATTTTGAGCTATAACACAACGCCAAAACAAAATCTACCGGCACCGTGTATGTTACTAATGGGTAGACAACTAAGAACAAACCTGCCAGTCAGCTTTGATTTTTTAAATCCAACATATCCGATAAAAAACGTTAAGGAAAAACTACAAGAAAACCAAAACAAGCAAAAAGTGTATTATGATCAGCATGCCAAAAAGGGGCAAGAGGTTCTAGTTCAACAAAAAACACGGGAGTGGAAACCAGGCGTAATTGTCTCCAAAAACTCCCCTAATGATTTCGTAGTAGAAGTAGATAATGCCAACCATAGAAGGAATAAGCAATTCATCAAACCGTTTAATAATAATAACACTTCTGAAGCTTGTACCTCTAAAATACCATCGTGTATCGACAACTCGCCAAACATCGCTAGCCCTAGCACCCAAGACACACAACGTGATCTGTTTGATGACCCCATATCCCTTCAAAATGATCTCACACCTAAAACAACTCCCAATGTCAATTCAGAAAACAAATATCTAACTACAAAAAGCGAACGCTCAATCAAACCGCCTTCTAGACTTGATCTTTAGCTCACATATACTTAAGTCTGTTTTCGATTTGTAATGTCCATATATATATTTATACAGTGATGGGCAAATGTGTGGAACCAAGTAAATATCTCTGGAATTATTAAAGATATCAAAATGAAATTTGGAAAGTGGATACTACAGTAGATTGCCTATTTGTTTTCATATTTTTTAACAATTTTGAACTTCCGGTTTTACCGGAAGTAATGTCGATTTTAAAATTTGCAATGGAGCAACCTGTATATTATTTCAGTTTCTGATGAAACATTTTATTACGAATACAAAAATATCGGGTTTGATATTTTTTATTTCAATACCTACCGAGATATTAACAGAAAAGTAACTAAGGAAAGGAAAAATCTAATATCCATTTAGGAAACATTCATAATTATTGACTGAAACTAAAGTGATTTTCAAAACATTGAAACTCAACTAAACTAAAATTAATCTATTAGATGTTCAAACTGAGCACCGTTTACTTCTTGACAATAGGCGAGTCGGTTCGTAAATTCTCTAGTAACATTAGCTATTACTTCTGGTGGAATTCTCTGGATCTCATGAGTTATTCTTGCAGCTAATTCTTGCAAATTATTTGGTCTATCAACATAAACCTTAAACTTTGAATAACCCCACAGAAAATAGTCCAGTGGACTGAGGTCGGGACTTCGTGCAGGCCATTCATAAGTACCCCTTCTTCCAATTCATCTGTGATGAAATCTCGAAGAATGCGAGCGTAATGGGGTGGTGCTCCATCCTGCTGAAACCAGATATTATTTGGTAATTGTCCATTTACCTCCAATGCCAGAAATCACTTAGTTCTAGTTGATAATTATGAATGTTGAATGGAATGATTGATATTAGATTTTTCCTTTCCTTAGTTACTTTTCTGTTAATATCTCGGTAGGTATTGAAATAAAAAATATCGAACCCGATATTTTTGTATTCGTAATAAAATGTTTCATCAGAAACTAAAATAATATACAGGGTGTTCCATTGCAAATTTCAAAATCGACATTACTTCCGGTAAAACCGGAAGTTCAAAATTGTTAAAAAATATGAAAACAAATAGGCAATCTACTGTAGTATCCACTTTCCAAATTTCATTTTGATATCTTTAATAATTCCAGAGATATTTACTTGGTTCCACACATTTGCCCACCACTGTATATTTTTTCTTATATACTTTTAAACTTTATTTTTTTTTTGTTTTTACTTTGTAGAAAGGGCGTGTGATGTATTGGATTGGTTATCTATTCAAGTAATAGAAAGAGTCTCTGTAAAAGAAGACGACAAATGAAATGTCATGTCAATAACCAACAAATGACAACACACGCATTCCAGCAACAAGCCATACCAGTCAATCGGCAGAGAACTTTACTTTGTGTGATGTCTTAATGAGCAATAAACGTATTAAACTGAGATACTGATTATTAGTAACCTAAAAAAGATACATAACAACACTGATTGACAAATATCCACTTTTTCTTTCATTCTCGAAATAATCTATCAAACTAATAACCATTTTTTTTACTTGAGGATAGAAAATTTAAATTTAAATAAAGCTGGATTTATAAACTTGGCGTTCGCCATTGGCGTTGGCGTTCGCGCTAGCGTCCCTAATTAGGAGTACAGAAACCCGTAAGACCATTTATATCTACCGTCGGCGCAGCCGTCCGCCGTTGGCTGCCGTTCGACTTAAATGAACTTTAATTTTCGCCGTCGACCGTTCGTAGCAAGTCTGAAGAGCCAATCAAATCGATTTTTAACTGTCACCTGGTGTACGTCGTATGTGAGATGTCATTTATTGGCGTTTGATTATGTTTGTTTGAACAAGTAGTTTTATATGGATATGATATGACACAATAAAATAAGGTTATGATAGTTTTCGTAACGGTCAACGGCAAATTTATAAATGGCCAATGTCGTTGCTACGAACTGCGGACGGCGAACGCCAGCGCGAACGCGATATCGATTAAGATTGTTCATCTTTCGCCGATGAGGGCTGTGCTGCTTGTGAAGAGGGTTGTGTGGATGGTACTTTGGAGGAATGATCAATAGTTTGTGGTGAGTTTGAGCAGTCTGTTAGCGTTTGTTAATAAATTTGAGGTACAGGTTCTGCAAGTGTCTGTGACAAAGGTTGTGCTGTACATTGCGATGCAATATGACCCGTTTTTTTACAAGTGTAACAGTTTGTACCATCTTGGGAAAGATGAAAATACTCTATAGTTAGTGTTATCGAAAGTTATAACAATAGAATCTGGAATATTTAACTCATGAGGAATGACGTGAACCACCGTCTAAGGCTCAAAATATGAGCAAATTAGGGTAGTTTTGAGCTGATACGAAGAGACGTTAATGGAGACACTAAATTAACACCAAGCTTTTTCAATTACTCCATAAGAAGTTCGTTGGGTATCGAAGGACAAACATTGGACAGTACAAGTCTTTTGGCAGGTGTAATCCGCCGGCGAGCACATAAAGTTTGGTTAAGGGCTTTTATGGGTTCATGATTCTTAATAAAGTCATCTACCAGTTGCGTACTTAAGAGATAAATACATACCCGATTTTGACTTAATTTAGAAATAAACGTGGATGATCCAAATTGACAACTGTCAAATTCTTCTAATCGACTTTTACTTTGTCCTAATCAACTTGAATAGTCAAGTGGAATTTAACGCAAAACGTACTTTAAATTTGGCAACAAGGGGTTTTGCCATTGATTTGATTAAAGCTAAATTAATTAAAACTAAATTACATAAATATTTATAACTTTTCATGATAAATATCGTTATCATGGAATAATTATTTGTTTAACTAGGCAGCAAAGTATAATTTTTTCTCCGATTGTTCATAATGATATAGGAGGATAATCAGTCGTATTCCGTATGATGTATGTTATTTTTAACGATGGTCCGTTATGTTATAATAACGATCAAATTTAACTATATTGTTAACTGTTCTGTGATTAAGTATCAAGCATCCTTAACGATATTGTTAAAATTGTTTGTTAAAAAAGTAGTAAGTTTTGATTCTCATGAAGCAAGATGGAACGATACACCTTCAATAAATGTAAGAAGAGATGGATTCGGTCCCGTTTGACCTGTCATAATGTTGGAATTTCCAGAAAATCATCCTATTGTTATAAGAGGGAAGAACAAACCATGCGGGGTTGAAATGATTGATAATTTGGTTGAAAAAATGGAAAATCACCACGAATATATAGCAAAAACTGATTAGATTCTTGACATTTGTTCCACTCAACGATATCGTTAAGACATAACAAGCTGTCAAACTTGTCCATGTATTTAACAACAAACTTTTCAAAAATAACTATAATGAAATAACGATTCTCGTTAATATAACGATGCGCATGATGATACAGAATCGGTATTTTTAGTCATATAGTTATATAACATAAATTCACACTTAACGATAGTCGTTAAATAACATAAAGTGATACGGAATAGGGCTGATTGTATTTGCAAATTATTACAATTCCCACAATCTCTTCATTTTTCCTGTAGTGTTCAATTAAAATAAAATTTGATAGAAATCGCAGTTGTTGGAATGGTTAATTGCTATAGAAATGTCCATAATAATTATAGTTTGACAATTCATGAAATTTTTGACAGTTGTGCGAAAAAATATCGGTATATTCAAATTATTATATAATGGACAGTGTAGTAATTTTACCATCAATGTTAACAACTAAACATATGTTCTCAAATTCTTGTTAAAAGTGTTATGTAATAATTGCTAATAAATGTTTACGTCAAATGTTTTATTCCAATTGAGTATAATCACTTTGCAGGAAAAGTAATACTTTGCTGATTGATATGTGTCTGCCAATCGGAGAAAAAAATATATATATTATTCTTAACCCTCCTGATATGAGTTCACTTGTTAATTCATACCCATACTAGCCCATTTGTGAATATGAAGCAATCTGATTAATGATATAAATTCTAGATGGGGCTGTTTTATATTATTTAAATATTGTGTTTTCTCGTAACAATTTTAAATGGAAGAATACAAATTGAAGTGGATAATTAAAAAGTAGACTGAATTAATAATGCCAGGTAAATGGCGGGAATTGCTCTTCCAACGACTAGAACGATTTGTAAAGTTTTATTTTCGATTTAATAAATTATAACGAAAGTTCTATTTTCGGTACGGCTACTGTACCTACACGTCTGTAGTAATTTAAACTGTTATCATGCTAATGTTATGGTTGCCACTAGATTACCTAAATGTAATGCTGTCGCTACTAACAATCAGAACGAATTTTGTGTGTTAATCAAACAATTGAAACCTTTAAAAAATAACTAGGTACGTAGTTAGTGCCCCCTAGATGGTCGAAATGTCGTCCATCAATGCTTGAAATTAATCGCTGACTGGTAGGGAAAACAGCAGCTTCAATTTCTGTCCTTAAAATGTGCCCTCTGTGATGATAATATGTCGATTCATCCGTAAATGAAACATTTTTTCAAAAATTATTGTTGGAATTTTCTTTCTCCATCATCTCTTCACAAAACTCCATCCTTTTGATATTGTCGTCGGGAAATAGCTCTTGTGTAGTTTGCACCTTATAGCACCGATACCCATTTTTTTTTAAATACGTCGAACTGTACTTTAATTAAATTTACTTATTCAGCAACCCTGCTCGAACATGATTCACTATTTTCAACCACCGCACAACCATCAATTTCTCTATTTATTCGTTGTTCATTCATTTGTGACCGATATTACTGCATTTGTTGCATTTTGTGAACAGCCACAGCCACAATTTTTAAATTATCCCATCCACTGTGGCCTGGACTGTTAATGTGCTGATAGGTTTTTATAAGCAATAACGAATAAATTTAGTATCTCCCCAATCGTGTGACCTTCAAAATACCACGATAACATTTGAATTTTTTCCTGAAAGATGTACATTTCAATTTCTTTACAAATTTCTTTTGAAAAGTTATTGGCTTTATCAGTATTCTAATACTTTGACTGCTATTTACTGAATGTATGACGCTTATTAAGGACCGCTTACAGTTGTGTACAGAGTGGTGAGAATTGTACGATATGTTTCAGGTGTCCAAATGAACAATTGTATAATCGTGTTTTTAATCTGTAGAAGCTGTATTGGTCGACTAGTTCAAAAGTAGTTCTAATGCAATGCTTAAAATTCGTATGTTTCATTTTTCATCGCATGTACCTTCATATGCATCTGAAATTTCCTCCTCCTTCAAATATATGTTGACTAGACCTTGTACAATTCACGTTTTGTCGGGTATGTCACAATTTTACGAATAAACCTCGTATTCGTATACTGACACGAGCTCTCTACAGATAATTTATTTACTTCGGCTAGCCTTTATCCACACCTCATTAAAGAAAAAAAGCCGAGTGACCCTTTTTGTTGGTTATTATGATATAATTCGGAGGTTTGACCCTACCCGCTTATGGGAATTTGAATAAACTTTCTCAAGATCAACGAAATGTAATCCTCAGACACAAATTATACAACACACACTTTGAGCGAGTTATTCAAATAATGTAAACTTACACAACCATATATTGCCAAATGCTGAAGACATAGGAAAACGTCAGGTTATACCCAAAAACTCATTCGTTAGATACAGGGTGTTAAACATGAAATTTTAATTTCCGTTTTTTAAAATAACAACGCTTTTTGACGTATATGTGTTACAGGGAGAGTTGTTCCTAGGTGAAGTCGACTATTACTGGTCTTTTCAGTAAAAGTTTGTAAGAACCTGAAAGTATTGAAATTTGAACAACATGTACTAGTCAGAGTTGACTATATCTAGATAAAGTATACTTTTACTGTCTGGAAGTAGTGAAGGTAAACTATGAGTAGAAATTACTGTCATAACTTAACCCCTACCCTAACCCAGTAAATATATTTGTCTTCATATCATAATAAATATAGATATGTTACAGAAAAAGTAGATATTGCGTCAAGGTAGTCATTATCCGGTAAATGTGCCAAGGAAAAGTCAACTCTTACTAACAATCGACTTTCCCTGTAACATATGCACAGAATTTGCTGGGGGTTTCCGAACGCTCCCGAAATAATAATAATAATCATTTTGAACAATGGAATTGATTAAAAACGGTTATTTCTATTTCAAAAATTATATTGTCCAGCTTTAAATAGAGAACATTACTTTATATTCACATATAAATTTAGCATATACTAAATAAATTGCCTCGACATCAACAACGTTCAAGAAGAAGATAAGACGCATTAATTCAAAATGATTTGTATGTTCTTTTTGTTCGTACCACTTTTTTAGAAATCAATTATTTGTATTCCACATTCGACACAGATCTTGCGAAATCCTACATATTTGCACATGACTGCATGAAAAATCGAGTTTAGTAAGAATAACTTAAACTCATCTGTTACTGGCAATAAATAATAACGGAGTATGTTTCCCCATAGACATATTATTATGTAATAAACTAATATATTTTCATAATAAATAGATTCCAGTTTTAAAGTTGAAGATATTATGTAAAACAGAAAAGGAATTAGAATAATTGTAATATATTCAATGTCAAGCTAACTAATGTTTCATCCATACATTTAGGCCAAGCAACGGGGCATGCGACTTATAGTAATTTTTAACAAAAATCCCCGTAGAAAACGGATGATGTCATGTTTAGTATCATTATGATATGGTCTAAATCTTGATGGAGTACCACTGTCGGTGGTTGAGCAGGTGAAGTATCTGGGAGTGATCCTTGATAAATCACTGACATGGAAGGCTCATCTTGACAGTCGCCTAAGCAAGGTGACAAACACGTATTGGGCCTGTAGGAGAGCCATTGGTCCGAAGTGGGGACTGACCCCCAAAACCATCATATGGTTCTATAGAGTGATCATGCTGCCTATGCTCACATATGCGGCTCTGGTCTGGTGGCCGAGGGTAACCTTGGTCACGGCTAGATCGCAACTGACACGCCTCCAAAGGGTGTCAGTTTGGGGGCAACTGGCTGCATGAGAACTACACCAACTGCTGCGATGGAAGTGATCCTTGGTCTTCGGCCTCTTCACCATGTGATCGAGGCTGAGGCGGGGAGGGCTTTTCTGCGCTTAAAACAGCTGGGACACGTGCGAAGAGGGGAAGAGTGCAGGCACGTCAAGAAGCTCCGGCTTCTGGAAGATATTCCAGTTCTGGCTCGAGCACCTGTCGAATGCCTGCGTAAGTACTACTTCGCAACTTCTACTACTTCGTACAGGGCCATGATCCGGGATAGAGAATCCTGGGAAAAAGAGAGGAATACACAGCCTAATGGGACTGTGCGCACATAAACCTAGACAGAGGTTATGTGGATCGACGCATAACCATATACTCCGACAGTCAGGCAGCAATCAAAGCCCTGAGTGGGTACACCAGCAATTCAGGACTCGCTAATGAATGTCGAGAACGACTTGCTAATCGTGCAAGGCGCAACGTGGTGCGGCTAGAATGGATTCCAGCCCACTCTGGTTTTGAAGGCCTAACAAAACAAAGAATACGCAAGGAGACGAAGAAGTGGCTGAAGAATCAGCACCTTGCTCATTGGAATGCTCTGCAGGGTCCTAGGCAGTCCAAACTTTTACTGAAAGGATGGACTAATGGACACGCTAGGGCAGCTACTGAACTACCAAGGAGTAGGCTGAGGAATATAGCAGGACTTCTAACAGGGCACTGCTGTATGATGAAACACCTCCACAATTTAGGAGTAGAGGAAAGTTCCCTATGCAGGGGTTGCGGCATGACTGACGAAACGTCAGTCCATGTTCTGCTAGTGTGCCCACACTGGGCTGTACTACGCAGGCGAATCTTCGGAGTCCCTGTTATGGCCCCTGGAGACACAAACAGGCTTCCACTGAAAAAGGTTGTGGCCTTTATGGAAGGGCTCGGCTTTATGGATGTCTAGGTGATGGGAATGGCACAATGGGCCCGCCGGTGGCCTCAGTGCCGGAGCCTTGGCTTGAGTTTGTCCAAGACAGGGCTCGCCTGCAAACATAATAGTAGTAGTAGTAGTAGTATGATATGTTTTGGACACGCATATGCTGTTCAGTAATTTGTTATAAACATTTAAAACAAAAATATCTTATTTTTTAGCTTTCTTCATATAGCGTAAAACGTACTGAATAGTAGGTATAGATAAATTGTAGATAATTAAAACATGAACAGAATGAGGGGTGGGAAAATCAGGAAAAAAGGAGGATAAATTGACATTTTTTTGAAAATTCATATCTTCGTAATTTTCCAATTGTAAGAGCTGAAACGGGTTGTTACCTTAAAGCAACGTGCTTGAGAAAGTAATGGCAAAACTATTAAAATTCATCAATGTTCGATGTTTATTCGGTGAGAAATTTTTTAGAGCTGAGACAGAAGAAGTTTTCCGTATACCCTTCATATGTGAGAATAGCAGACCTCAAGCGACTGCTATGGCGAATCCGGCTGGGAAGCACGATCCTAGTGCACGGCATACCCCAGGTTCCATTCGATTTTCTCAGTGCTGCTCCAGCTCGGATCCGGTGCAGTTACCAAGCGGCACTAAAGAAATGCGAGCCACACCAATTCTTAAGCCGACGTTGATTCGACTGAGATTTACAGGAGACAGAACTATCTAGTCGAACGAATTTATAAATTACAAATACAAACGTAAGAAGTACTGATAAATATAGAACATAATAAAGTAAAAAAAAAACAATATAGGAAAGCGAAGGCATTAATTATTGAAAGTCAGTATTAAAATATTTTGCTGTACGAAATTATAAGTAACATGAAATGGAAGATTCACATTTAGCAGGCTAACAACTCGTCATCCGAGAAATCACTTTAATCACTCTCGCTGCTCGATGATAAGTTTAGTAATTCTTCAAGTGCCGCCATCAACTCCATTTCTATTCATAGGTTGTGTAAGCCAGTCGATTTCTCACCGGACCGCACTAAATTGGTGCCTGTTCGAGGCGAGCACAAATATTTTCAAAACTGGTGCAGAACCGAGTCAGTCGAACAGCCAGCGCCAAGAGAGAGTTTTTTCAGTGCGCACTAGTGCCGCCATTAGATTAATCACAATTGCAATTTTAAATTTTTCATACGATAATTTTCAACGTGTCTGGATGCGTGGTCGATTATCCTATTTTAAATTTGAATAGTGTGAGTCGGCCTAAAACGCCAGGGAACATCGGCCAAAATTACCGAGACACGTTGAAAATTATCGTATGAAAAATTAAAATTGCGATAAAAATAACCGTTACTCTATGTTAATTTTTTGCCAAAAAAAAACGAAAGAATATTGAGCATTTTTTTTTCTTAAATATGACTTTACCACTTGACTCAGAATCATCACAAATTGTAATACATTATTTAAGATGTCTTTTAAATACCTATTCAGACATATCAATATGTACAGTAATTGGTTTGCGTATTTTCACAAATATTATTGATGAAATTTTAACATATTTCTTAATAAAATGTATTAATTACAGGTATGATTTATTTATTGAGACACAAAAATGAATTTTGTAAATGCCGTCACTGGTAATAAAATGTTTGGTCCACGACCACCTAATAATAAGTCAATATTTTACCTCCTTACAAAAGGTATATGGTACCCACATAATCTACTGTATATATTGATATTGCAGAATAAGTATTTTAAAGACCGTCCAAATAATGTATTACACCCATATTTCCATTTTAAAATTTTAGCGATGACGTCAAAAATAAAAAGGTATTCTTCCATTTGCACCATACCACAACCATACTGTATATAAGCTTACTTATATGAATGATTTGGATTACTTCCAGAATGAACAAAATCTCATTTTTCCATTTTCAACTAATAAATGCTTATCCAAGAAAACCCAATTTCATGAAGAATTTTCATCGTGACATTCAATATTTTCAAAAATATTTTAAAGCGAGCCTATCACCCTCAGTAAATACTTTAATTCTTCGAAGGTGTGAATAAACATTATAACAGTCGTCAACATCTTTGTATTCATCAAAATTATATTTTTAATTTTAAATAACACTTTCTATTTACAAATTGGAGATTCATTTATGGAGATTTCTATATTATAACCATTTTGAGCATGAATTATTATCAATAAAATAGAAAACAAACTGTCTGTAATTTTTTGAAGCAAGTTTTATTTTATACAGGGTGTTTCATTGGGAAAGGAAAGAACTTTAACTGTAGATGGGGATCACTTTGGTGGTTACAAAAATCTATATTTAATGAGTCTTCTGCAATTTATAACCGAGATACAGGGTGTTTTATAAATTCATCCCATTTCTTTCGAACCTAATAACTTCCGAATTATCCTGTATATTATCTTGAGATTTGGTACACGTAATAATTAGGCCCTTTCCCAATGAAACACCCTGTATAACAGACATGTTAATTATCCATCTGCCTCCCCATCATACATTGTTTACATTGAAATGTAAAATGAAGTTAACTGTCGAACTGATGAGAAAGAGTCAGTATTGAATTTAATTATAGATAAATGTATAACTTTTAATATTCAAGATGCAACAATAAATGATATACGACAAATATTAATTCCAGACACCAATAGTAACTGAAAATTAGTAAAAAAACTCAAATAGACAAGAAAAGTTGTCAGGAACGATTTATCTATTATCAAGAAAGGCAGCTGCCAAGTATGCTCCAATATTTTTACCGAGATTTTTACCATCAGAAAATAGGCCAATTAACTTTTTTGATCACTGAATTCCTTTCTGATTGAAACTATTGAGAAAAGGTGAAGTAAGAGTGATTACAAATACTTGGGTGACAAATGCGGTGAATGAATGTTCCGGGATACAAAGAGGCTAGGGTAAAAAGACGGATTACCTACTTCTTAAAATCAAAATTTCACTTTCAACTTCTTGGATCTTAAAAAATTTTATTTTTTTTCTCAAATTTTTTCATTCGTTTTTTTTTCAAAAAATTGATGAAAACGTATTCTAAAGATGGATATCCAATTAGAAGACGTCATATTCTCTCATGAGTGCACTCTTCCACTAAACAGTAATACTAATCGGCAAAATTGTCCTCAAAAGGTTAATGCTATAACAGGGATCATTGTAACGTGAAAAGCGTCATGAAATTTTTGAAGGACATTTACATTTATAAGAAAATATAAGTACATAAGTAATAGTTATTCAACCAACAAGTGTATTAATTTTCGAGATTGTTAATTGCCCTTTTAATACTCGTGTTAGTTACAAAGCTGTTCCGTCGACTGTATAAGTTGTATTCGTTTGTCTCAACATTTAAAAACCAAAAATATTCATTTGTTCCATAGGTAAGTACTGTCAAAAATAAATAATAACATTGAAATGTAAATGAGAAGGTCCCCGGTTCAAATGTCATTGTTTTCGTTATTCTTCAATTATATTTTGGATGTTCCATTGTTTCAACACTAATAATATTATTATAATTTTGTAAAATAATAAAATAAAACGATAGGTGAGTCAAAAACACTAAAAGGTTCGTGGGCTCGCCAAAATTTCTGGTTGGGGGTAGAGTGCTTCTGGCGTCGCTGATTAGCCTCAGTCGCAGAAATAGACCAGCGTTAAATAACTGAATGGAAAAAAAAGTCAAAAACTTGAAGTATTCTATACTAGCAATCATTTTCAAAGGTGTTATTATATGTTTGGCTGCCTACACCACAGGTAACTGTCAATATAAATATAATGTATAAGATGTGTGTTGGGTTGCCTGTAGGGAAATCATTGATTAATGTAAATCATGCATCAACAGTGGTCATTAATGTATGATTGTGTCTAATTCTTAGAATCATTATTTGTGATTCATACTTACCAACATATTGTAGGAAAATTTCAAGAGCTCTCAAAGATAATCATCCATCCTCAGACCCAATGCTCGATACTCCGGTTTGTGGTACAAGGTATACAGGCTGCTTCACGACGAGATTACATTATCTACATATTGGAGACTACGTACACTGTAGTTAAACTTGTATATTATCAACATATAGTTCTCAGTGAATGTTATCCCAACTAATTGTAATAAATTATTTTTTTTATTTGTGAACCCTTTTACTTGTTTGAAGCACGTCCCAGAGTGTTTTTTAAAGTTACCATAGCAACATCAACATCTCCAGAAACGAAGTGTAATGTCTAATGGTCTAAATGTCAATTTTTATTAATGTCAAATTAAATTTTATGAATGAAAATGGGAAGTACAGTTGATATTGTTTGAGATATTATTACCTATTTCGATTTTTCAAATCGGAGAAAATGGTATTTAAATTGATACTATTAACATTTCCATGACAACGCAACGAATACTAATGTCATCACTGTCATCAATTCAACTATTTTACATTATCAGTTATTTCCATTTCTGTTTCTTGTAGTAGTGATAAATACCAGTATTTATAATTTCAAAGTGCACCAATAAAAAAAACAGCGTGAAGTATTCGTGGATAACTGGTCACTAAAACACTTGCTCTATTTCGAGCGTGTTTTAAAGACCTTAATATCCACTTATACTTTAATATACTATTTCCTACGATCATATAGGAATGTGACATATATCGAACTGTCTAGTTCCATGGAAAGTGGCCTTTATTTATACGCGTATGGAAAAAAAACTTATCCGTGAATTAAGGGTTGGTTCACTAAGAGTTACTTTTTAAAAAGACTTTATTATAAATAATGGAAAACCCTGTTTTAATTACAAGTACGAACTAACTAGATATTGTATTACAGCGTCGTTTATATAGAAATATAATATGCTGATAAAATATTAACTATTTAATAAGCTAAATATTGTCGACTAGCCTAAATGAAGAATTAAGAGGATTGGTAATTTATATATTTAATAATTAAGAATTATCGTCCCCATCCCCCGTAGAAGTTTGGTAAGGGACGAACAAAACTAATTGTGGCTCTTCCTGGGAGGTATGTGGCTCTGTAGTTTGGTTAGTCCTTGATTTCTGGTACTTGTAGTATCCAAATAGTAGGCATATAGTCACCAATATGTATACGGGGGTCATCCAATAGTGTGTGAGATCCATTGGTGGTTTTTCAGAAAAAAGAGGTTGCAGTTGCTGTTCCTCTTGGGTTAGCTTATGGAGTTTATCTAGAGGAATTTTCTCCAAGTTCAATGGTCTGGTTTTGATTGGCTGGTTTTGGTGTTTTGTTTTAAATTTTGGTAGAGTCAGGACCTCTTCTTTTATCGTTGTTCTAGAATTTATAAAGTAGTCCTCATGGGTTCTAAACTCGCAGTTGGTCGGGAGTTCAATCAGATATGTTCCTTGGAGTACTAGTATTTTAGATGTTAGGCAATGTGTTGAGATTTTTTTGGGTTGCAGAATGTGGTTGATGCAGAATGTGGTTGATGCAGTCCTGTGTTTTTGTATTTTCCTGAAGTAGTTCTTCTTTGCAAATATAACCTGAACTAGTTTGTTTGCACGGTGATTCCATATATTGGAAAATTTCGTTATTGGAAGCCAAGTAAGGAGCAGGTGGAATTATTGTTGTTTGGTTTTTTGTAGGAATTGAGAAAAGGTGGTAATAGGAAAGTGGATCAGAATACAGTAGCGGAAAATGTAAGATAAATATATTACGTCATCCATATCTTCAGCAAAAAGCAGAACTAGTACTGCTTCCAAAATAAGACTGACAGAAATGCAGTATGCCATAAAAAAAAAGGGAATTGGAACACGAGCAGGAGTTATTAGATCTACAATTTGCATTAAACATTGCAAAGTTGGAAGATGATAAAATGTCAGAAATATCTGGACTTAGGGTTTTGTCGGTATGTGAGTCAGAGAAACCAAATGTGAAAAATTGGTTGGATCACGGTGGAAGCCCTTGGGATCCCGTGCAGAAAGACGAAGATATGCCGCAGTGGTATGTTAATTCACACACTAGTATACCTAATTTGCTTCCAACTACCAATCCTCCATTAGAAACAGCATCTCCGCTAATAACTAAATTATTAACTAGACAATCTCTACCGAAGGATTTACCGTACTTTGACGGTAATCCTATAGATTGGCCAAATTTTTCACAACAATATAGAAGTTCTAATGAAATTTGTCAATACAGTAATGAGGAAAACCTATGTAGACTGCAAAAATGCTTAAAAGGGAATGCCAAGAAGGTACGTCAGTCTTTGTTGATTATACCCCATAATGTTGAGAAGGTTATTGATTTATTGCAGTCTAGATACGGCAGACCTGAACAAATAATTTCATCACTACTTACCAATTTGAAACAATTTACCAATCTAAAGACGGAACAAATTGATCAAATTATAGATTTTGCTGATGAAGTGAACAACTTTTTCTACGAACGTGCGTTTTAACCCACTTTCCCGCACGCATTTTAGTTTTGAAAGTGTCACTTTCCCGAACTAGTGCGGGAAAGTAATAAATGTGTGCGGGAAAGTAAAATGAGTGCGGGAAAGTAAAATTATGCAAATTTTGACCTTGTAACATAGTTTTTCACTTCGGAAGTTATAACTATTGTGCCTACAGGTCAATAAATATTCACAAAATAGTCCATCAAAAAAAATCTTTTCTAGCTTTTTGCTGCATTTTTTATTTTTCGGAAATATAAAATAATGAAGATATTTTTATATAGCCCTAACACCAAATAACTCCACTGAACCGGCAATTTAAGTAATTTACAGAATGCGAAAAATTGTGTTTTAATATTAATATTTATAATAATTAGTAGTTCTTAGTAAAAGTTTTGTTTATGTATGTTGAAAGGAAATAATTTTTGAAAAATGGGTTGATATACTTTTTTGCAGGTACCTATATACGGTCGTAGAAAAAATAATGTTCCTAACTCATGCGTAAAGTGTCTTTCCCGCACTTGACCGCTTGCCCGAACTCCACGTCGTTCGGGTCAACTGCAGTCGCGTGCGGGAAAGTATCACTTTCCGCACTTGTTAGGAAAATAACTATTTTCTCCGATCGTGGGAAAAGTTACACTATTTTGACCTGTTTTCCATGCGCAAAGCTCAACATTCCCGAATAGTGGGCAGTTGTTAAGCAATTAGAAATTAACAGTGCGGTAATATCCTTACCACACTGCTGTAGCGTGCGGTAATATTACAAATGGATTATTACAATAAAATGTAACAAAGTATGGCTTTAATTTTCATATTGATAAAGTTGTTATGAAAAAAATAAAAGAAACATCTAATTTATAACGATATTCTTGAGCATACATTTATTGTTGTTAATATTTACATTTATTGTACAGTCTGTACAATTTGTAAATTGTACTGGAGGGCAACGAGAATTTATATACGTTGAAGCTGCATGGCTGATTGTTTGGTTTATCTCGTTACCACCACTTCAATATTTCAATATGAACATAGAAAAATCTATCTAAACTTATTTGATTACATCTTGAACGGAATATTTTTCAATAAATTTTTCAAATCTCAATTTACTATCGAAGAAAAAATAGTATGTATAATTCGTGGGAAAAGCATATTCCCAAACTCCTGTGTTACCAGACTCGTCGCTACACTCCTCGTCTGGTAATCATCACAGTCGTTTGGGAATATGATACTTTTCCCACTAATTATACAATATACTATTGTAGCCACAGTGCAATCGCTGAATGAGGAAGATCACCTTCATAATCCATTACTGCTAAATGAATTACTCAATAAACTTCCGATTTCATATGAAATTCAATGGATTGATCATGTCTCAAAAGTTAGTCCTAAATTCAATATTTTAGAGTTTGCTCACTGGCTTGTCAGAAAATCCGCTGTTTTGTGTCAAGTTCAGAATAGCAAAACACCTGATTTTGATAAGCTAGAAAAAAGAAGTTATCCTAAAAGCGCAGATTATAAAAGAGAACAGATACGAATCCCGGCAAAACATCAAAGGATTTTCAACTCCGATTTCAATGACCTTAGACCCATGGATAAAAAAATATGGTTCATACAACAGCCTTTTTGGTGTGCGTCATCGTTTGTGACGTATATTCGGGTTTTGGGTATGTCGTTTATTTTATTTGTCACATTGACACATATCTAACCCTAAATTTGATGAATGAAATCATCAGGATCGCATTCAGCAAAATTCGACAAGGCTATGAAATTAATAGTAACCAGCTTCTTTTTCTAAACTGAAAATACTTGAGAACTTTCAAAATGCTAATGTTTTTCCGTGTATCTAGGAATATTGTTGTATTATTCGAATAAATATAACAATAATATTCATATTAACTTTTCATAAATAATAATTGACCTTGAACAACAAAGTACAGACCTGACAAGAACTGTCAGTGGTACAGTAGAAAAAGATGTCAGACACATTGACAATACGAAAGGTATATCTGCATGCCTATTTTAAATCAAGAAATTTCTCCCGATTGATAGGTCGCGCTTACGCTTAATCTGAACATCAACCAATCAAATTTTGGTAAGTCAATGATTAGGATTGACGTTTGTAATGAATTTGAACGGTTCATTATTGCGATATTTTGATTAGGATTAATCAAAGACCTGACTTTTTTTGCATTTCTTTCCACGTAATGTGTTAGAAAGACATTAACAAACGATGACGCACACCAAAAAGGCTGTTGTATGAACCATACTTTGGACCTTTAACTCGGTATGGCCGCGATGTCGCCAGTTTAAAATTTTTTTAGAATTTCTTACCAAATTGCAATGTTGACTTGGGAGCAATAACAGTTTCCAGTGCCGGTTCTTCACTTTTCTTTCTGAATAAAATTTATTTGGACAGTCTCTGTATGAACAATACACTCCCCCGTGATGTTTATTCATTTTATAGAAATAATATACTAATGTACACTATTTTCAGTTGATATTACCACAACCTACAATCGATATTAGTCAAATAACACAAATAATATCGCGGATTGACAACATTCAAACTGAAGTGTCAAAATGGCGTTTTGTATTTTTATTTTTCAGCCAAGCCGTCACGGTTATTGTGCTTGGTTGTCAAAGATGGTTTGTGAAAAAAAGTATATATTTATGGTATGATTTCTATACATTATAATCTTTTAAATTGTAGAATTCTTTTAATGTTAATGAAATTGATTTGAAACAATTAATTATCGAATATTTGTATGTGTATAACTATCATACTAAAAAAAATGCTTATAACATTATTCGACCTATGATCATGAATTAAGGGAAATATTATGCAAATTGATAACCCTGTTGAAAAGTCTCGCGAAGCAGCCCGAACGGAGTCGACATACGACGATGGGCCTTTAAATGGGTATGTCCACCCATCTCTCCCTTTTTTACTGTTCTCTGTCAAGCTTTCGCATCTGTTCTCTTTCTGTGCTGAAAGTAACTCTGAAAATGTCAGATACGGAACTACTCTCATAACCAAAGATAAGGGAAACGTCAAAACATGTATTTGCGGATGTCAGATAAATCATCAATCGATTACTTGTCCTAAATTGAATGCTTTTTCAGTGAATGAGAAGTGGAATCTTGTCACAGCAAATAGGATTTGTTTTTCCTGTTTGAATCCCTTTCACAATGTTAAATTATGTCGCAAGAAACGTCCATGTGGTATAAAAAATTGCCAGAAATTACATCATGTTTTACTTCATAAACACGATGCTAATATTGTCGAACAAGCAGGAGAATCAGAGAACAATTCGTTAGAATTAAATGAGTCTCTGGTAACAAAAGGTGAGTCCTCTGCAACCAATTGTCACATATAAGATAACAAATGTGTTCTTTTGAAAGAGATCTTAAACAGATGTGAAAATTTCAAATTAATCGCAAATACTTTACACTGGACTACGACGAAAATGATGTGCAGCTACACATATTTTGTGATGCATCCGAAAGATCTTATTGTGCTGTAGCATATTTAAGAGTACAAACTGATCAAGAAGTACAAGTAAGTTTCGTTTGTGCCAAAACGCGAGTGGCACCTGTAAAACCGATATCTATACCGCGTCTGGAACTACAGGCTGCGTTAGTGGCCGCCAAACTAGGTAAACTTTTGAGAGACAGTCTAAATCTTAAAATATCAACCCTTACCTACTGGAGCGACTCCTATACAGTTCTTCATTGGCTTCGTTCTGAAGCAAGACGTTTTAAAGTTTTTGTATCACAACGAATTGGTGAGATACAAGAATTGACCGATGTATCCGAATGGCGGTATGTTCCTTCGAAAGAGAACATAGCGGATGAAGCAACTAAACGAGTTAATGCAACAATTTTGCATGAGAATTCGAGATGGATCAAGGGACCGACATTTTTGTATTCTATGTCACAAGAATGGCCTGTTCAACGTAGGGATCACCGAATAGATCGGGACGTACTTGAAATTAGACGAGTAGAAGACAATGTTGTACTTCTGATTACATCTCACAACAATTTAGACGAAGCACTGCCTCAACCTACAAGATTTTTCAAATGGAATAGATTACTGCGATCGACCGCTTATATTCTGAGATTTATCAGAATATTACGTGAAAAAAGAAAAATTTAAGAAGTACTACAGGTTGACGAACTGAGTAAAGCTGAAAAATTACTTCTACAAAAGGCCCAATTGAAGTTGTTTCCGAATGAACTAAAATTATTAAAAAATGGTAAGTCAATACCCCCTTCCTCTAAACTGTTCACCTTAACACCAGTTTATTCAGACGAAGATGGTCTTATTAAGCTTGGTGGTAGACTCGACAATTCTTCTCTTGACATAATAACAACCAAACCAATTATTTTAGACCCTTCACATATCATCACCAAATTACTTATACATAACTATCATGAACAATTTTGTCACTTAGGACAGGAAACTGTTATAAATAGTATCAGACAAAAATATTGGATATTTAAATTGAGACAAACAGTTAAAAATATGAAAAGAAATTGTCAATATTGTAAAATAAAAAAAGGTAAACCTAACGTTCCTTTAATGGGACAGCTTCCTTCATGTAGGGTAGAACCCACTATAAGACCCTTTATTAAAACCGGTGTGGATTACTTTGGACCTATAGAAGTTAAAGTGAAAAGATCTCACGAAAAGAGATATGGTGTAATTTTTTCATGTATGGCTACTGGAGCCATTCATTTAGAGCTTGCTTATGATTTAAGTACTAACGAATTTATAAATGTTCTTAGACAATTTGGTTGCAGAAGAGGCTTTCCTCAAGAAATTTACTGTGACAATGGTTCTAATTTTCATGGTGCTGATAGAGAATTAGCCCTAGAATTTGAAAAGTTAAACAAAAATGAAATTATAACATTTTGTTCTATGAAAAAAATTAAGTTTTTGTTCAACCCAGCTATGGCTCCAAATATGGGAGGTAGTTGGGAGCGATTAATACAGTGTGTAAAAAAGGTATTACGTGAAATTTTAAAAAGCAAATACCCTACCGACAACGTATTACGTACTTTACTTGTAGAGTGCGAAAACATCGTGAATTCGAGACCTCTGACTCACGTATCAACAGATCATTTGGATCCAGAGGCTCTCACCCCAAATCACTTTCTTATTGGACCTTCCCATGAAGCCGTTCCTTATACAGTTACTGCGGAAGCTGATCTACACCTCATGTCATCCTGGCGAGCAGCACAAAGATTAGCCAATTATTTTTGGACGAGATGGATACACGAATACGTACCATCTTTGATACGTCGTTCGAAATGGTATACCAACAACAAACCAATAAAAATTGGTGACCTTGTAGTATTGGTTGATCCCAATGGAGCTCGGAATAATTGGCAAAAGGGCAAGGTGTCGCAAGTATCCAGCGAAAGATGGCAAAATCCGAGTAGTTGATGTGAAAACCAGTACACACACATTATTAAAGAGACCTGTATCCAAGCTTATCGTATTAGATGTGGAGTAATTGCCTTCTACAAATAGCCAATTACTGGGGGAAGATTTGTGGAAGAGAACAGTTGTATTCAAAAGTCTATTTTAAAAACACCCTTTATATGTTGTATCTAGGTGTTTTGTTTTAGTTTTAGTAAGTGTTAGAGAAAATAAAAGTCTGTCAAAAGCCGATAATTTTAATTTTTGGTTCTTCGAGCGAGGATAGTAATTAGTCATTTATAGGTAACAGTCACAATTTACTATAACTTTGTCGTTAATAAAAATTTTTTTCATAAAATTTTGGTAGTTTACATTTGTTATGATTCTGAATAAAGTGGTATAGTCACTTTAAAAATAATGCCTAATGTACTTTCGTCATTTTTGGCAAAGAAAAATTAACATAAAGGCTTTGAAAATAGTGATTCACCTCTGAAAATTTGTGCCATAATACTGTTTTTGATACTCATTCTAACAAAAGAAATTAAGTCTAAATCTGCTGAGAAATGCGGGTTTTACAAGTGAGCTTCCAAACAAAATGGGTCAATAAATTAGCGCGGGAAAGTAAAATCATGCACATTTTGACCTTATTAGATAGTTTTTTACTCCGGAAGTTATAACTATTGTGACTACAGGTCAGTGGCGTAGCTAGGAACCAAGGGCCCTGGGGCAAATAAAAAAATGGGGCCCCACTGCTATGTAAACTGATTATGTTTTATCAAATAAAAATATGAAATATACAAATACTTTAAAAAGATAAGCTACTTAACTTCTTAAGCTCTTTTTTGTGCACTGTAGGGCAGGTAATAAAAATGTTGAACAGTAACAACATAAATTACAATTAATACTTGGTGTAGGTTTGGCTAATAAAACGAAATAGAGAAGATTCAAGAGTTTATTATATAAAGGTCGCGCCTACCAACTGACTAAATAACAATTATATTTACAATTTTTTCCTAGCTTTAGTTTTCGCAAAAGTATCAATGACTTCGTCTAAATCCAGGCATTTATGCACGCCATTGGGCGGCTTTTTTCTTCAATGGGATTAAAAATATGGGTCATCAAATTAACATTGGTTATACTTTACCACTGTTGCCATTTTAGCCGAAATCTATAGATTTGACACGAGTTATTGACTTAACGGACATCAATATGAGTGGTGAAATCAAATAAAATTGAACCACTATATTCTATATTGACCAGTACAAAAAAGTTTAATGACATTAGCTTACTTACTCCTGATACAGCATTAATTTTTTAACCGTTCTCGAAAAAAAATCTTTCGAATTCACAATAAAACGCACATCGATGAATAATAAAACGCACATATCACTATCCGTCAAATTGACAACACTGCCAGCCTACAGAAAGAAATTAGGGGAATTCCCTAGGCATAACTTTTGAATTTCTCTCAACTGAGTTTTCATGATTAGAGTGGGGCTGCAACCTGTCATCTGGTAAGGATTCGAGGGCCCCCTGAGCTTGAGGGCCCCGGGGCACTGCCCCGCCTAGCCCATAGGTAGCTACGCCACTGCTACAGGTAAATAAATATTCACGAAATAGTCCATCAAAAAAAACTTTTCTAGCTTTTTGTTGCATTTCTCATTTTTTAAAAATATGAAATAATCAATATATTTTTATATAACCCTAACACCAAATTACCACTGGACCGACAATTTTGAGTAATTTACAGAATGCAACAAATTGTGTTTTAATATTAATATTCATAATAATTGTTTTTAGTTAAAGTTTAATATATGTATGTTGAAATGAAATGGTTTTTGAAAAATGGGTTGGTATACTTTTTTGTAGGTATATGCAGTCGTAAAAAAAATATTGTTACTAACTCATGCGTAAAGTGTCTTTCCCGCACTTGACAGCTCGCCCGAACTCCGCTCCGCGTCGCTCGGGTCAACCGCAGTCGCGTGCTGGAAAGTGTCACTTTCCGCACTAGTTAGGAAAATATCTATTTTCTCCGATTGACAGCAATTATTAATTTTGCTGACACATATCAATCAGCGAAGTGATTATTATACTCAATTGGAATAAAACATTTGACGTACCTAAACATTTATTAGGAATTATTACATAACACTTTTAACAAGAATTTAAAAACATATGTTTAGTTGTTATTAACATTGATGGTAAAATTACTACACTGTCCATTATATAATAATTTAAATATACCGATATTTTTTCGCACAACTGTCAGAAATCTCATGGATTGTCAAACTATAATTATTATGGACATTTCCATAGCAAGCAACCATTCCAACAACTGCGATTTCTATCAAATTTTATTTTAATTGAACACTACAGGAAAAATAAAGAGATTGTGGGAGTTGTAATAATTTGCAAATACAATATCCTCCCATATCATCATGAACAATCAGAGAAAAAATTATATGTTCAACTCGGCAGCAAAGTAGATTGACTGCCTAGTTAAGCAAATAACTATTCTCACAACACTTTGCGAATTAATAACAGATTTGGAAAAGTGGTTGAAAAATATGTTGAAATGCACTTTCAATTTTTTTGAATTTGCTCTCGTTTAGAGATGGGCGATACCGTGATTTTTGAATATCTATGATAACTGATATGGTTACTTTTTAATATCAGTGATTTAAAAGCGTGACGTGATAACGACTTCTGATTGCGAATACTGGGTTAAGGATAAGGAATACTAAACAAAATACCTCGATCATATCAATGGACAGGATAGCGTAATTATTAATAGCAAAGTGTGCAAATTTGGAAAAGGAAAGTGTTGTGACAAAACAATAAATTCCCCAATTCCCAAATAAACATTTGCTAGAATATTAATAAGGAAAAATTATATATTTTATATTTTTAAACTTGAACACCTACAAAATAAAATAAAATTCGAATCCATGGCAAATAAATAATACAACATAAAAATAAAAGAAACAAAAATACTTTAACAAAATAAATGTAACAAACTTCTACTACCTATATATAACAAAACAGATGTTAATAAACAAAAATGATCCAAATGATCCAAATCACATCCAAATATCAAATATCACAATTTCAGATATCAGTGCGAAGTGGGATACAGCGAATTTTATAATAATGCCCGTTAGGCACGATATCGTCTGCAGCACGTGTAATTCTTATGGAGATATAGGAATTTCCACCTTATTTACATGACGCCGTAATAAGGCACAATATCGCCTACAGAGCGTGCAATTCTTATGGAGGTATAGGAATTTCAACCTTATGGTGTATTTGGTGTGGGATTTAGGGATTTTCAACATTGGGTGTGCATTTTCCGAAAATAGCCGAAATCCGCAAAAGCGTTATCACGTCACGTTTTTTTTCCATAGTTGGTAGCAGTCGTGATTCGTGATTTTGCAATATCAGTGAAAAAATCACAGTTCGTGAAATATCTGCCACCTCTACTCTCGTTTTATGAGAAAATGAATAGTTATGTTTAAAAAAGTCGAGCTCCATTTTTATACAACTATACTAATTCCAAGTGCTTAGGAGATAGCCAGCCATACGAGTAGAAGCACGGGAGATTCAATAGTTTCAACTGAAGTATGGCGGATCGATTGACCGCTGTGAATTTTTTTTTGTTTCTAGTTCTTTTTCACAGGTACAGACTACGACATTTTATCGGGTTCATTAAAAGCACCATCGAGGTTATTGGTACTATGTCGAAAACTTATTTTCGGGTTATTCGTATACAGAGTTGTTGAAAAAGTTGGGAAAACTTCAAGCTCAAATATGATAAATATCTTCGTTTTTCTAAATGAAGGTATATTTAAATTCCTTCGCATAACTCTAAGACTGGAAATAAGTGCAATTCATGTTCACTTTCCTAACTAAATATTAAGCGTTTTTGAGATATTGACATATATTTAGAAATATTCATTATTTCAGCTTTATTTTTGCGTATGCGGTACGTAGCAGTGTTATTTTTATTCTGTTATTTCAGCAGAGTGTGTATTTACCTGTCATAATTAATAGTTATTTATGCAACAAGTGCAAAAAGTGAGTGTTTTTTGCACGCGACGTGAAATTGTCCAACGAGGTCTTTAGGCCGAGTTGGACAACACGTCGAGTGCAAAAAACACGTTTTGCAAGAGTTGCATACAATATTTTTTCTAAATTCATGCAAAAACTGGAAAATTACAATATAAATATGTCAAAAACCTAATCTAACCTAATAAAACTCAACCCGTTCTTCTTTTTTTGTATTTTTATGGCCTCCACCTTGTCAGTACTCAATCATAGCTGGTTTTCGCCTTGACCATTTAAATTTTAAATAATTAAAGATTTTTGAAATAATTGTAACTCGTTGAGACTAAGTAGTAAGATATACATATATTATTGTTGCATTAAAGCAGGATCCGATAGGTACTTGCTATGGATTTTTATTTAATTTAAATGTTTATGTTTGTCATTGATCATCACAAAACTGACACAAGAATGACAGATGAGTGCAATAATAGTATTTTATGCAACGAACATGTAATGATAGCCATTAAGACACGAGCATATTGTAGGATACGAAACGAGCCGCAGGCGAGTTTCGTATATAATATGCGAGTGTATTAATGGCCATTACATGAAAGTGGCATACAATATTTTTTCTACTCCGGTTAATAAAAATTATTTAATCAATAAATCAATTTTAAATATAGTTACTTTTGAAAATCAAAATTATTTGACAGCTATCAAATTAAGTGTCACTTAATATGTCTGTTCGCCTGCAATAAAAGTGTAACACTGACCTATACAATTTTGAAGAATTCAGGTCTATCTGTGAAAAAATACGTATAAAATTACTAAATTTGGGAATATCTATATAATTATGTAAATTGCATTTGTAAACTGCAAGAAGCATTAAAACATAATTAAAATAAATAAAATCGTATAGCTCAGTGCTACACTTTTATTGCAGGGAACAGACCTAATATGATTAATTTCAGAAATGTCAACCAGGTATCCATGGCTATATACTAAATATTGTGCGAATGTCGCATTCCTATTGGCTTAAAAATCTGTATCATAATGAAAATCTGTATCATAATGAATTTCATTATGATACAGATTTTAGTCTTTTAATAAGTATATTATAAAACAGGAGTAGAAAAAATATTTTATTGCACTAGTGCAATAAAGTACCACTTTTTCCATTAAATGTGGTGCACAAAAGTGTTGTTTTTTGCATGAATGTAGAAAAATAGTATTTGTTATCGGTATTTGAAGTCAATCGCATCGTACAGTGATAGAAATGGCTTGTTTGGAATTAAACAATGAAGTTTATCTAAATTAACTTTTAGTTAAGTTGTCACAAGAATGTTGTGTTTATTGCCGCTTGTCCCAGAATATATTAATAGATTACTTGAATGGATTGAAGGAATCGCAATTCGCGGCTTTTCTTCTGGCTTTTAACTCTCACACCGGTATTCAGAAATATCAAATAACGGAGCCGTCAGGATAACGGTCCGTTAAATATTAGTTGGTGTTAAGGAAATTAGGATATAAAGGAAATTCCGTGTAACATTAAGATAGAGAATTATTATCAATCATAAAAAACATTTAAAATTTTTGTTTTTATCCCTTTTGCCAACACATAACCTACAACAAATTATACTCGAGAACTTCATCAATTTATTAATTTCCAATATTCAGATTTTGAATAAAATTAGTTTCATATGTAAATATTACTATCCTCTGATAAATATACCTATGTTAAGGCAAACATGCCAAATATTGATAAATATACCAAAACATATAAATGTCTTGGCTAGAGAATACCCATTTTTTCCTAACCTAATCCTTTTCCTAAATTCCTCAACTATACAGAAAAAAAGACACTGTGGAAAGCAAGTTCACAAATGCTAGCATAAATAAGAGGAAAAGGGAGGCTTGGGAGACCATTGCCAAGGAGCTAAATGCTTGTGCTGAAGAGCCCAGAGATGTGAGGCAATTGAAAAACTTGTACGAAAATTGTGAAAGGAAAGCTAGGAAGGATGTTGCAGAAGAGAATGTAAGTCCTACTCAATAATTATTTATTATTTCCATAAGTTTAAGTTTAAAATGATAATATATACTTCTGCATTTCAAACTGAATTCTTATAGTGTCCAAAGTGTGCAAATTTGAAAAAGAAACTACTACTTTTTTGTTCTGTCAACAATTTTTATATTCTGCATATATATACTTTAAATTGTTTGCAGAGACTCTTTTGCAATAAGTTAATGTATTTGGGATCTTTTGTAGAGAGCGCAATATGAACAAGCAGTCATCATGGAAATTGATGTCGAGGAGGAGGATGCACAAGCTGCAATACACTTAGCCAAAGAAGAAGCTAAGTTGCAAAAGGTGAGAAAATGTTTTGCGACCATCAATAAAATAAAATATTTTGTAGACATCAAAAATGTTTGGAATAGCTGACAATTCACTAAGATATATATATATGTGCTTATCATTCAATAAATACAATATTTCACACAAATGTTTGTAATTTATACAATTATTTCAAATTATATGTATTTAAGTGAGAAGACACTCTTCTGTACAAATACATCTCAAATAAGTTTGTCCTATCTTCCTCTTGTCTATGGTTCCAGAGAATCAATACTCGTCTAATATAAATTCATGCATCACTGGCATTGATACTAATGGCTATAATGCTGAGCAAATCAAGCAATCCGTTGAAAGAATGTTAGATGAGGAACTGAAAATACAAACAAGAGTCAAAAAAGCATACAAAATTGGCCATAACAGATGTGTAGTAAAAATGTTCGACTGGACTGAAAAAATGAGAATACTTAAAGAAAAAAAGAATTTAAAAGGAAAAAGCATCTACATTGAGCCAGAACTTACTATAAAAGAAAGGCACATTCAGAAAGTTATTAGGGATTGGCAAAGGCAGAGAGAAGAACTGGATCAAATGTCAAGGTGTTGTACCAAAAAATGGAAGTAAACGGAAGGTTTTGGTTGTGGGATCACAATGAGGAGAAACTAGTTGAATCACGTATGTGCAGCAGTCCAAAAAACCGGGATCGTTAAAAGACGAGAATTCAGAAATATCTAGAAACCAGCCCCTGTGTAGTGAAGTGTCTCTTTATGAGCGGCCTAATGCGTCTAGCCTTTCTATAATCTTTTGGAATGCAAATGGCATACAACATATTAATAATATATTGCCAGACGCAGTACATGTATCTTTTGACCTACTTTGCATTTGTGAAACATGGGTCACCAGTAATATTGAGGTGCCTGCTGTTATAGCAGATACATTTTATGTTGCATTTTCTCCAGCGATCAGGGAGAAGTCTCGAGGACGTGCGAGTGGTGGCATTGCCATGTTTTATAGAAAATGTATTAATGTGAAGGTGCTTGAGGCATCTCCCTGGTGGCTGATTTGTTCACTTAGAAATGGTAGCTTTAGTTTTATTGTATGCATAAATTATTTTAACCAGTCGCTGGAATTTGAAAAGTTATTAGAGTTATTTCAATTATCAATTGATGGTATAGTAAGAGAATATAAAGATATTTTCATTGTTATTGTGGGTGATTTCAATGCCAGAATTGGCGAACTGAGTGTTATTCCGCTGGAACTTTTACCAGGTACCATATGTTCACCAGCCATGTCTAGTTACGATAAAAAGCACAACGTTAGAGGTGATGAGCTGCTACAATTTATGTTATCTAATAATTTGTCACTTATTAATGGACACATAGAAACAGATAGACCAGCTCAATTTACCTTTTTTGGTTCACAAGGTCAAAGTGTCATTGATCTGTTTTTCTGTAGTTCTGACAGTCTTGATCTAGTAAAATCTTTTAAGGTACTAGAAGATCAATATATGTCTGATCATTTTCCAATAAGTATAGAATTAAATGTTGAAGTTGAAAAATGCTCACATATAAAATGATCCGTCTTAAAATATGAGATCCTCAGATGGGAAAACGAAAAAATAGTTGATTATCGGTTATTAATGCAGCTATCCCCTAATATTAGTCTTATCACCGACATTGATAGTTCTTATGAAAATATATGTAATACGATTTTAAATACTGCTAAAAACATTGGTAGTGTTTCACTAGTGCCTTTGGAATATAATCATAATAAAAATAGACCTTGGTTTGATTCAACTTGTCGGAATGCTAAAGCAGATTTAAAAAATAAGTTGAAAGTTTGTAAAAAAAATAATTTCCTAGAGCCATATCGTACTGACTATCTGGACCTTAGGAGAAACTATAAAAAACTACTTGTACATAAAAAAGCAGACTATCAGAAATATATTTTGTTCACATTATCTGAAACAAAAAATCAACAACAGTTCTGGAAAATTATCAAGTCTTTTAAACGTAGGTACATAAACTGTCCTATCAATATTTCGCAGTGGGAGGTCTTTTATGACAGTATCTATAAAGAAAAGATACCTACTACTTTGGAGTTTTACGATGCCAGATATCAATATTTGGATTCTGAAATTTCTTTTGAGGAATTGTGTAATGCTTTGGTAGTCTGCAAAAACGGCAAGTCATCAGGCAAAGATCAAATTGTATATGAGCATTTAAAGAATCTCCCACAAAATTGGCTACTATATATTTGCAATTTGTATAACAAAATTTTTAATTTGGAGAAGTTCCCTTCAGCCTGGTACGACATAATATTAATAATGCTTCACAAAAAATGTTCTCTTGAGGACCCTAATAACTATCGTGGTATTGCCTTAGTAAATTGTATGGCAAAAGTATTTGCACTAATTCTGCTAAATCGTTTATCAAGTTGGTGTGAAGAGTACTTGGTCTTACCAGACTGTCAATACGGTTTTAGGAAAAATAGGAGTTGTATGGATAATATATTTGTATTGAATTCAATTCTACAGATTCATTTGAGATTACCAAAACGTAAGATTTGCCGTTTTTGTAGACTTCAGACGTGCTTTTGACAGTATAAATCACGATCTTTTGTGGCTGAAACTATATAACTTGGGTGTTAGCTCTAAAATTATAAGAATAATAAAAAATCTATATGACAATGCTAAAATTTCTGTTAAAGTTAATAATTCATTTAGTAAAAGTTTTGACATTTCAGAAGGAGTACTTCAGGGTGAGACGCTAAGTCCCTTATTATTCAGCTTATTTATGGCCGATATTGAAGAATATTTTAAGAAAGCGGGGCATAGGGGTGTAGAAGTGAATGGTCATCGGGATGTGTTTCTTTTGTTATATGCGGATGATTTAGTTCTGCTAGGTGATTCTCCAATGGATATTTCAAGGAAATTGAGTACTATGGAAAAATTTTCGTTGGAAAATAAGATTGCGGTAAATTTAGAAAAAACAAAAATAATGATTTTTAGTAAAGGAGGGTACAGTAGTAATTATCGTTATAACTTTTCTCTCAATAACGAACCAATTGAAATAGTTAAAGCTTTCAATTATTTAGGTGTAACATTTTCGTCATCTTCTTTGTACTTGGAAATGACGAAACGAACTATTATTAAAGAAAACAAGCAATGGGTGTTGTAATGAATATTATGTGCGAATCTAAAGTTAATTCCTGGTCTGCAAGAATAAAGCTTTATGAATCAATTATATTGTCCTCACTTTCTTATGGATTAGCGGTATGGGGCTTAAGGTATGCAGACTTATTAGAACATGTACAGACATATTTTTTCAAGCGACTGTTGAATCTACCAAGGTCTACACCCAATTACATTGTTAGATTGGAAACAGGTTCGAACAAACTCAGCTGTTTAATTTTTAAGTCTGCATTAATTTGGGTAAATCAGTTGAAAGATATGGACGATTCTCGTCTGTTCAAACAATGTTTTTTGCAGTTGATGAATTTGGGCGGAAGTAATATCAAATACAACTTGTTAATACAACTTAAAGAGTATTTTAATCTTGCCGGTGGTGAGAGTGTATGGCTATCTTTTTTACATAATAATTCTACATCATTATTGAACAGCATTGTAGACACTTATACACAATCTCTCTTTAATGCTGATGTTGAAAGGATGGCCCAATCTTCATATCCTTTTGTTTATAAACATTTATCCACATATGATGCCGGGACATTCTATCTAAATACTTTAGCTCCAATTTATATTTGCCGGGTAATTGCTCAATTGCGAACGTGTAGTGAAGAATCGTTAAGGATAACCTCACGTGGTATTGTGTATTCTGTGTCAACTGTGGATATCTGTACAATCTGCAATCTACAAGTTGCTGAATCTCTTACTCATATATTGCTTGAATGCCCAATATATAGTGGTGTTCGGGACACGCAGTTGTTTTCAAATTTAAGGAATTTAAATGATTTGGTGCTACTTCTGGATTCGCATGATTTAAATAGACAAAAGAGACTAGTATATAGTATCCTTAGTATGTTAAAATTGCGGGCCTTCATAATTAACGAATAATTCACATATTCAATCATATTATTGTATAGCCGTACTTCTTGTGAAAAGATATAATTCTTATACACAATAAAATTCTATTCTATTTTATATAAATTCATGCAGGTATCAGTAGAAATTTTCTTAACCATTTTCTTACATTTGCTTTATAGATAGAAATCTTGAAAACTGGGGGAGGTGGCTGTGTTCCGGAAATCAGCAACACTAGTCAGCAGATATTCAGCATATTTGGGGGTAATATAAAACCAAATGCCAATATGTATGATTCCGCTGCTGACTATTACAATGGTAATGTATTGTCTTGATGAATATTCATTATGTATATACAAATTATTGCTTATATCTAAAATTTGCTCGAAGTTTATTTCAAAATAAACATTACTAATCAATTACCAATTTATGTTGCAGATGCTGAATACTCACCAATAGTTTTAAAAAGAAATAATATTTTTCATCCATGCTTTTACTCTTGTATTGATGTATTATACACTTTTTTACTTTTCAGGCATGGAGCCGATTTTAGAGTCTAAAGTCACTTCTGTTAACCCCAGCCCTATCTCCATGCCTATTTCTCCAGAACCAACTCCTTTGACTGTACCAACCCCAAAGCTTCTATTCCGTGCCCGGCACATTTCAAGCAAAAATTAAGAAATGCCCAGTATGAAGCAATGTCTCAAAAGTCATTATATAAGCTACAAAGACAATGCCTAATGTGGGATTTAAAAATGAAGAAAAAATATGCCTTGTTGTTAAAAAATGAAAATTGAATTAAAAGAGTTTTATTTCATTTAATTATGCAGAGTTTTATTTGTAAACAATGTCAGTATGAGAAAAGAATTGATTTGATTATATAGATATATAAAATAGATATATAAAATACAGTACTAGAAAATTCAGGTGAAATAACCTTCAATAATGGCATTTCTAACTGTTGTATTCACATTTGGTTGGCGAATGGGTGCAATATCATTATTTTCAATATTTTCAATCCACAGCACCACTGACTCTTGGGAAATTCCTTATTGCATAAAATTGGGTACACACTTCTACAATTTCTTCCCGAGTCGATGGCATTCTAATTTCTTCTCGCCCTAACAGGGCAATATAGTGCGTAACTCTTTCAATTATTCGTGACACTGAGGGCTGCGAAATATTGACAATGTCTCCAATACAATTTTGAAATGCACCAGCTGCATAAAATCTCAATGCAAGAAGTAATTGAGCCATTGGTTCTATGGATCGGTTACCATGAACTTTTGGCTCCAGATGATTACCAATTCTATTTAAAATATTTATAACAATGTCTTTACGAAAACGAAATCTGGCCTTAAAATCAACATCGTCATATTTCTCAAATACATTAATTCGAGGTCTTATGAATCGAATTCTTCGATATCTTGGTACCTCTTCATCACTGTTCTCCGATAAAGAAGAAAGGTCTGTATCCATTATTTATTTCAGCTTCAGCGAGGAATCAAATAACTTTTTAATAATCTAAAATAAAATTAGTTTTAATTTCCTATTGTATTCAATTCGATAATTTATTTCAAAGTCGTTCTTTGAAAAATGTAAAAATTTTCAAATGTAATGTCAAATTTAAATAAAAATATTTTATGGAAAATTGAGATCTTATTTTGATGAAAAATAGATAGTTATTAATTATATTTATTTACCTTTTAAGTATTTCCAAGAGTAATATCGAACAATATAATAAAGGTTTTATCAGCAATAACTTTTCTCAATTTGACAGTAACAACAATTTAACCAGTCGGTGAGCACTGATTATATTTCAGCTTGATTACGTCAAATATAACGGTGCCGTTAAACGAAAATTTGGTTTCTGAATACCGTTTAGCGTATAACGGTCCGTTATATCATATAACGGCTGGTTATACTTACGGCTCCGTTATAAGAATTTAACGGAGAAAACTGTCAAAATAACGGCACCGTTAAAATATAATGGTCCCGTTATAATTTAATCGAGGTTTCTGAATACGGGTGTTAGACTCTTTAACGACTTTGGGAATATGGGATTTTTTTATTTTTCTTATGTCGTGTTCTCATGTTTATCTAAGTTTGCGTTTGCGTATCCTTTTCTTAACTTATTTAATTAAAGTTGATTAGTTAAAATCCAAAGAGCAAAAAGTAAATATTGCGATATCACGAGTTAGGGAACGAGGTTAGTGTCTATTTGAATTATTTTCATTTAGTGATTGTGAACGGACTGAATGATAGGTTTCAATTATTTTATATTAGTTCTATTCTTATGCATTTTTTTAATGAAAAACGCTAATAGAGCGGCATATACTTTATTCTTGCGCCCGGGCGGTGGATACCCTAGGCTCGGCCTTTTAACGACGCAGATAAATAATTGATTCAGCTGCTGCTATAAAGGCTATGAAACAAACCAAGTAATCGCCTTTCCGTTCATTAATTACAATCTGCTACTACAAATCTGCGATCATATCACCAAAAAATTATTTAAACCAAAATATTGTTGGGAAATTTTCTCCATTTTCACTGAAATTATGAGCTGATACTTAAATACTTTTATATACAAAATATCTTATATTTATCACCGTAAATGAAACATTCGAATTTGTACAATCATAAAATATTTAAAAAATAATAATAATATCACATCTCTAACGGTTCATGAATGCATTGAATGTGATTTGTAAAGTGGGTATTATTTATATCCTGGAGGTCAATACTTAGGAGCAGTTTTAGCACTGTTGGTTGCTCCAATTGATGCAGATATTTGGCTACTGGAATCACCAATCGATACACTATTTGTAAGATATGCTGAGAGATCAGCAGAGGGTCCAAAAGAAAAGCCCGAAGCTTCTCCCAATGAAGGAGGAGTTTCTACAAAGTGTGCATTCAATGAGATGGGACCATTGGTAAGATTATCACCTGTTTGAATAGCTTCTTCAGAGTGTGTGTTCAGATTATTCGGCTCATTGGTGATAATATTTTCAGTTTCAATCGGTTTTTTTTTGGTACCGTATTTAATGAAATATACTTCTGGCTTGGAAGGTTGGGTGGGAGCAGGAGTTGGAATATGAACTTCAGCAGCCTCTTCGGGTTTTTTAACAAGCACATAAACAAGAGTTTTCTCTTCGTTTTGAGGTTGGATAGGAATAACTGATGTTACTGCTTTCGGTGGAGCAGGAGCTTTAATGAAGATAATTTTGTAGTGCTTTTGAGGAGCACTTACTAAAACAGGTTTGCGTTGACGAATTACTTCAGGTTCTTCGGGTGCAACATGAACATAGACATGCTTATGTATAGTAGGTGCGCCAGATTGAATCGCGGTATTTCCAGAGGAATAATCATTGTAAGATCCAGAAATTTCGCTGCTTGAATCTGCATATACTCCCAGACTAGGTAAGTTTGAATAAGTTATTTGGCTCCCATATTCACCATTTCCAAAATTCCCGGGAATCGGAAAAGTAGGTGTTTGGTGGTGACTCGATATGGAAGAGCTGCCCACTGGTTCATGAATAGGTGACAGATAGTAGTAACCATTTAATGGAGGCTCTGGTCGAGCCACTGCCGTGGCAATTAAGCCGCTTATCAACTGAAAAAACAACTATGTTTTAGTTTTTTATCATTCTACAGATTGCGAAAAAGCTTTTTGAACCATGCAATTTACACAAGTACGACAAGGTTAATATAAGAATAACAGTTTGAAAGAGAGAGAAATAATAATTATGCATGGTCATGTACCTACGTAGGGCGTATCCTTAGTTCCAGAGGCTGGCCAAGTGTTCATTGCCTTCCTATTTTAACCACTGTTGCTAGAAGCGCAGATACTTTTGTCTTGTTATCAATGATTTTTTGGAGCTCATGCACTATTAGGCAAAGCTTAACAGTTTCATCCGACAACAGTGTCCTTTACAATGGCATGCGCTTCCAACGTGATCAACGTTTGTACCGAAAAGTCCTAGGAATAGCAGTTTAAATGTGAATTATATCTGTAAAGGACAATGTTGCCGGATGAAAGTGTTCAGTTCAGTTTTTCAACGATAACGAGACAAGAATATCATTTGTACAAATTAATCTGCGCTTCTGGCAACAGCGGTTAAAATAGGGGGGCAATGAACATTTGGCCAGCCTCTGGAACTAAGGATACGCCTCGATGACCGCTCACAATTAATCTTCCTCTCTCTTTCAAGCTGTTATTTTTATATTTTTCTTGTCGTACTTGCCCATTGCCCATTAAAATGTAGAATAGCTTTAAAAAACTGAAAAACGCTCTTTTACTTGGTAGTTCGAACTGAAAAGTGAAATATCATTTTACTTTCTACTGAAGCCCCATTTTTAGCCGTGTAATTCATACCAACCACTTGATTGATACATTTTGCCTTACTATATTGTAATAAAACTCGTTGCACATAACAAATTGATCTACAGCCGGCCAGAGTAGAACAATTGAATTTATTTCACACATATGGACCGTATCGTAGATTATATTATGGTAGGCAGAATTATGAGCAGTTTTGTATATTACGAGAACAGTGTCAAGAGAAATTGATACAGTCGAAATAAGCATTAATAATTCAGTATTAAATCGAGCAGGTAGTAGCTTCTCGACTTGTATAACCACTCTTTTGTTCCTCTTAACGGACGACTTTTTGTTGGATTGTTTTCCAATGAATTTGCAATTTTCTTTGACTTGGAATGAGCATTTGACTCCGTAATGTGCTCCTATGGAACAAACTAGGTATATCGGTAATAGTATAGGAGCTCACGATGCTAAATGGGGATTTACTCGAGCATTATAGAGACCTGTTGGGTTGCAAAGCTTAGATGATAAGAAGAAAAAATGTTACCTTTATAATATAATATACCTTTTCATCGGTGGGAGAAGCGGCATAGCTTTTTAAATATGATAAAAAAATACTCTTGCATTGACATACTCGAGCGCGTCAGATATTGATATAGTCAGAAACAGATGCGTTTAAGTATAACTTCCAAATAAAATCCGTAAGATGGAAAAGACAGACTTTGGCAATTTTGACGGGAAAAAGAAGGATATGTTTTTAGTGTTCAATTATTCTTTAAATTCTGTCACGCTAATTTTTTATTTAAATATGTCAGTTTTGTCACTTTGACAAAGTATATGAATAATAAGTAGCAATCTTCCGGTTTTTTTGTATCCTCAAGCAAAGAAAATGGTACTTAGTTTGATAGATTATTTCGAGAATGGAAGGAAAAGTGAAAATTCGTCAATTAGTGTAATCTCATATTTTGGTAATCTCTGTGTTATACCAGAAGCATGGAGAAGTGCAATAGTAACTTTCCTTCCAAAAACTGAAAAAAGGGAAACAACATATGGTGGTGGAAAGTGTTGCAGAAAGAACTAGATACAGACTGAGTAGAGAGGGAATCATTAAAAAAAATCACCTCCTCACTTCTTAGAAATCAGACAACCAGTACATGCCACAAGACGGTATGATGAAAAAGTACAACTTTTCGAAGGAATTCGTTACAGAGTTAAGTAGCTAGAAGAAATGGGAACCAAATACCATCACCAGACTTGGAAAGAATGCCATTCAATGGTACACAGATGGCTCAAAAGCAATAGGAGGAGCTGGGATAGGAGTGTTTGGGCCAGGAACCTAACACTCCGAAAGCTTGGGAAAAACCCCAAGTATCTTTCAAGCGGAAATCCACGCCATAAGAAAGTGCGCTCAGTTCAATATTGATAAAGGATACAAAGGACAAAGGATTATCATAATGACAGATAGTCAAGCAGCCATCAAAGCACTGAGCTCTTGTGTAATCAGTTCTAAAATGGTGTGGGAATGCCTAGACAAACTATGAACTAGGCGAGAACAATATAGTTACCTTACTTTGGATTCCAGAACACATAGAAGGAAATGAAATAGCAGATGAACTAGCAAAGAAGGGTCTGAAATACCTTTCTGGGGGCCTGAACCTTTTTGCGGAATCAGCTCCAATGTAATATTGGAAGAAACAGGTGAAGCCGAAAGAAAGAGAAGATCTGACCATTGGAAAGATCTAGTAGGGCTTAGACAATCAAATATTCTCCTGGGCGACTACAACCTGCTGAGATCAAATGAATGCATAAGTCAAAGCAAAACTGCTATTGTCGCCTGAATGGTCACCTGAAAAAGCTCAAATTAGTGGTGGAAGAATGATGCAGATACTGTGGCATGGAAGAAGAAACCTCCATCCACAACTTTAGACTTGAATATTTGCTTCAAAGCCGACAACAATTTATCCAAATTCATTAAAAACAACAAATCCAAATCTTCAAAACTAAATAAATCAGGAGTTTATAAATTAAAATGTGGTAATGACAACTGTGATAACATTTATATAGGTAGAACTTTTAGGAATTTTAAAACTAGCATTTCAGAACACAACCAAAAATCAGATTCCAACTATTCAAATCATTTATTAGCAAACCAACACTCTTTCGATTCAAATTTTGAAATTTTGCATATAGAACCTAAATCCTCCAAATTGAATCTTTTAGAAGCCCTAGAGATAAATAAAAACAAATATTCAGATAATCTCCTTAACGACCAACTTGATATTAAGAATTCTCCCTTATTAAACCTTTTTACCTAGAAAGGTTCCTGTAGGATTGTTGTGAATGAGTTTCCAGGTAAACTTGCTAAATACGTTAGTTAATCCCATATTTGGACAAATTCTTTTTTATTTCATTTCCTTGTGAATAGATTATAATTGTATTGTTAAATATCCGTATAATTTAGTATTAAGGCATAAATTGAAAATTTCTCATTATACCTCCATTCATTTGAAAAAGCTACTGTGACGACCAGTCTCTGTGATCAGCTGTGAGATAGGAATGGAAACGCGGAGAGGAAAATATAAGCATCACTTAAACTTTATCGGCAAATTTTTGTTATTTCGGGTTGCGGAAATCGTCAGATTATACAGGGTGAATCACGACTAACGGGACGGAGGTTTATGGCGAAACGGTAGGAAATTTGAAAAATTTGTCACCCTGGTAGTTTGTACATCCATATAGGCTTCATTTTAAAATTATTTTGAAATATACAGGATGTCCCAATAATACAGAGGGTTCCGAGTTATGCTGACTTTTTAAAAAATGTGAACATTTCGAAAAAAATTAATAACTCATTGATATAATAAATTCTATCGAATTTCCTCTCACAGCTCAATAGTCGGACATTCGTTGAATGTATTCCACGATTGAGTACTAAACATCTCTTTACAGGGTGTTCGGAATTATCAGTTAAATTGTTAGATCATTAAATGTGTTATAACGGGCTTATTTCAAATGAAACACCCTGTATTTCAATAATTCATTACATTCAAAAAAATGTCCTCTTTCGAATGATATAAGGGTGTCCTATACCTAGGTACTATACCTTTCGCGCATAGCCTTCATCGAAAAAGTTCGATAAAATCAAATGAAACATTTCCCTATAACTTTATGCAACGATCATGTAATGATAGCCATTAAGATACGAGCATGTTGTAGGATACGAAACGAGCTGCAGGCGAGTTTCGTATATAATATGCGAGTGTATTAATGGCTATTACATGAAAGTTGCATACAATATTTTTTCTACTCCGATTAATAACAATTATTTAATTGATAATTATCATTTTTTATATAAAAAAAGAACAATCAAAGAAACTTCAACAAATATTTGACAGCTGTCAAATTAAGTCACTTGATAGGTCTGTTCGCCTGCAATAAAAGTGTAGCACTGAGCTATATAATTTTGGAAAATTCAGGTCTATCTGTGAAAAAATGCGTGTAAAACTGCTAAAATTGGACTATATCTATGTATGTATATTGCATTTGTATACTGCAAGAAGCATTAAAACATAATTAAAATAAATAAAATCGTATAGCACTAGTGCTAAACTTTTATTGCAGTGAACAGACCTAATATAATTAATTTAAGAAATGTCAACCAGGTATCCATGGCTATATTAAATATTGTGCGAATGTCGCATTCCTATTGGCTTAAAAATCTGTATCATAATGAATATCATTATGATACAGCTTTTAGTATTTTAATAAATATATTATAAAACAGGAGTAGAAAAAATATGTAACGACAGTCAAATAAATAAATACTTCGAGTAAATTATAAATACTTACATTGTCTGGTGAAATATTTATTTATTATCAAGGCGTCTTATTTAGAGAATGCAAAGTAATTTGAATAAAAGCATGAAATTCATAATAATAATTCATCAGTATTTCAGGTAACTTTCAAAATTTAAAATATTGTTCTTATTTATGTAAATTTGATTTCTTTAGAATTTTATGGATCTATTAATTAATAATTATATACTTATTACTGAAAATATAATAAACTACTCCAATAATAATTAATCAGCTTATATAATTCAAAAAATTCAAATAAAAACTAATGAGACAATTTTCAACTGAATACAAAGCACTCAAAAAAATTAAGTAAGTATTACATTTATTATATAATTGTGTTCTACTTACCAAAAGTATTCTCATATCTTCATATATTTTGATATAAATCTAATGATACTGTTCCAGCATACTTTTTATACTAATCTTATTAATCCCCTCTAATGGAGAAGCGATAGTTTCTAATTTTGAACTAGCCCAATTGATATGATTTGAACTTGAAATAAGTCGAATGAAAGCATTCCTTAGTTTCAATAGATGTGTACACACTGTACACCCTACACTTAAGGATATTTTAGAATGTATGTATTCAACAAATTGCCATCTAATCATAAGAAATTCCGACTTATTTTTATGCGACGATTTTTGATTCATTGGCTCACTATACAAATATCCCCCTTACTTGGAAATATTTAAGAAAAATACGTAATATAAATTCAAGTGAGCATTAAAATAAGTCGCTTGAAATTGCTGAAAAAAAAGATGAATTAAAACAACTTCATGTGTGCCTATTTTATAAGAAAACTTTGTATATCAGGCATCGCAGCTCCAGGTGTCCGATAACTTTTAAGCAATCCAATCATCAAGTACTGTATTGTCTATAGCGAAAAAAATTTTGCACGAAATTGGGCGACTCTCTCCTTCAAAGAGATTTAAAATATGGGTCATCATATTAACATTAGAATACTACTCGACAATAATATAAAATATAGGGTGATCCATTTAAAATTACTAAGAAAATCATGTAGGTACTCTAGTCTTGACTCACCATGTATTAGATTGAATAGATATTAGCAATCTGTCGAGACTACCAAAGCACTATCTGATCTAAATACACACAAGATTGTTTCTACGATCTCACCGAAATAAATTTGTTTTGTACTTAGCAGTTTCCAGGTTGCAGTTTCGTGTACCTATGTACGTAGACAAGGCTTATTACATTAAAGTCAAATATTTTTCACATTTCCCCATTTCTCATTAAATTATCACGAAAAATACAGTTGGATAATTTAACATAATAGAAAATCAACTATAGCTATTCGTATTACTAGGGAGGAAAGTGCCACTTTGCCTCCCGCAGGATGTAGTTTATCATCCAAGAGAGGAAAAGGCACTTTACTCCCATGTGATACATATGATTTTTCCTCCTACCCACTTTTTTTTGAAAATTTATTTAAGACACAAATAAGTAACGAATATCATTCAGCCCATTGCTTATATTGTGCATATTGTTTTTCATACCTGTCTGTTAATGACGCTATGTTAGCTTGTTCCTTAATATTAGGTGGCGTATTTGGAAATTCAAAATCACTTGAATCGCTCTCCATTTTTTAAAAATTCAACTAAGTTTAATGAATGTAGCGACTTTGCACCTCAAAAGTCAATCGCCGTGTTTACTGTCACTGAGTCACAGCATACTATGCTTTTCTTATTCTGAACTCAAAAAACCTAACCTATCTAAGATTTGTATTGAAGAACTACTTTGAAGTAACATTAATGTTTGATTTTTACCAAAAAACAGGATATACAGGATGTTCTAGAAATTATGGAAACAATATGAATATAATGAATTCACAAGTTTCATCGTTTACAACTCACTTGAAATGAGGGGGAGGAAAAATATGAGTTTCTTCCCTGATTTGAGGGAGGAAAGTGTGTACTTTCTATAGGGGTAGAAGGAAATAGTTATTTGTTTAACTAGGCAGCAAAGTAGTAGATTGACTGCCAAGTTGAACATATAATTTTTTCTCCGATTGTTCATGAGGATATTGTATTTGCAAATTATTACAATTCCCACAATCTCTTTATTTTATTATTTATTACATTGCTGCCTAGACAGGAAAAGTAATACTTTGCTGATTGATATAGTCAGCAAAATTAATCTTTGCTGCCAATCGGAGAAAGTAGCTATTTACCTAACAAGTACGGAACATGAATTTTTCCGCACGAGTCTGCCGAGTGCGGAAAAGCATTTTCCGTAAGTGTTAAGAACAATAGTTTTCTACGAGCGTGAGGATTCACTTATTCACGAGCAAAATAGTTTTAGAAATGCACTGACAGTTTTCTGACAATAAACAAACAAAAATGAAAGTGAATAGCTGGTTAGTTACACATGGTAACTGAAGCTTTTCGAATCACCATAATATACCGGTTTATTATTAATTTGACATAGGTATTGGTGTGGAAAACTTATTCCACCTGATGCGGAAAATTTTTTCCACACGGTGCGGTAAAATCAATTTTAAACACTAAAATGTGTGTGAAAAATTCAATTTTCCGCCCGCTCGCAGAAAACATATTTTCTGGATATTGCTAGAAAATTTTGAAAAAATCAAGAAGAAGTTAAGATTTCCTATTCATCGTCACTTATCATTTTACTTCCAAGCACACCAGCCATGGTGACACCAGCAATTAATAGTTATTTACGTAACAGGACCCGAGAGTGATATTTTACGGGATAAGTAGGCAGTAGCCTGCGAGTCCCGTGAAATCACTTTCGGGTACGTACGATATTTTTTCTGCAGCCGTTTATGTGATAAAATTGAAAAAAATAATAGGTATATATACTATAAATATCACTTATGTAGGTACATCAATTGTACAATTGTAACAATTAGCAGCTTCACTGATTCCATATGGAATCATTATTTCCTCGTCACTTTCGTTGTCTATTTCCGTTTCTGGATCGTAAAATTGGAAATACAGTGGAAATATCAACAAATTCATTTTGATAATTTTTTACTAAATATAGTAACCAATCAAATTACTTAATTTTAAGTCATGTGTCAAATTTCATCCAATCACCTCTGGATTACAGCGATTATTTTTTTCACTTGTCAAAATCTGACATTTTGGTGGTTTTAACCAATAGCAATACATTATTCTAGCCAATCATTCGGTATTATACTGATAATTATGCTTCCTCATCGATAAAACCTTGTTTACATCGAAACGTCAAAATTTTACTTTGAATTTGTCATTATTGACAACTAAAAGCGCTTTCAAAAATCCTTTTAAATTGTTGAAAAAAATAATCTTCCCAAATACAACTCGCTCTTCAAATTTTATCACATAATTTTTTATTTTCATCACTCAAACTTGTTTATTTGAGGCAAAAACATTCAAACAAACCGAATTTAGATAAAATCACTCCTCCTAACGGAGTCGTGATTTTATCAAATCGGTTTGTTTTCATATTTTTGCCAAATAAACAAGTTTTCGTGGAAAAGAAAAAATTATCGATAAAATTTGAAGCACTCGTGGTATTACCTTTGATAATTTTTTACTAAATATAGTAACCAATCAAATTACTTAATTTTAAGTCATGTGTCAAATTTCATCCAATCACCTCTGGATTACAGCGATAATACCCTACATGTCGTGTTTTCAGTTTGGTTAAACGTCAAACTGATTAAAACTAATAAATTGTGTATTTAAAATTATTAAACGTCAGATTGACAATCAATTTTTTGATATCTACAAAGTAAAAAATTATCTTATCGAATACTCCTCGGGCCTTGATAAATACTCAAAATTTTGTCATAGAGAATCCTTCAAGCGAGTTGCTCAAGGAAAATAGCCCTCGGCCTGCGGCCTTGGGCTATTATCAAGCAACACGCTTTCAGCATTCTCTATGACAAAATTATCTCGGTACTATCAAGACCCTAGGGGTATTACTATTGATAATTTTTTACCAAATATAGTAACCAATCAAATTACTTAATTTTAAGTCATGTGTCAAATTTCATCCAATCACCTCTGGATTACAGCGATAATACCCTACATGTCGTGTTTTCAGTTTGGTTAAACGTCAAACTGATTAAAACTAATAAATTGTGTATTTAAAATTATTAAACGTCAGATTGACAATCAATTTTTTGATATCTACAAAGTAAAAAATTATCTTATCGAATACTCCTCGGGCCTTGATAAATACTCAAAATTTTGTCATAGAGAATCCTTCAAGCGAGTTGCTCAAGGATAATAGCCCTCGGCCTGCGGCCTTGGGCTATTATCAAGCAACACGCTTTCAGCATTCTCTATGACAAAATTATCTCGGTATTATCAAGACCCTAGGGGTATTACTATTGATAATTTTTTACTAAATATAGTAACGAATCAAATTACTTAATTTTAAGTCATGTGTCAAATTTCATCCAATCACCTCTGGATTACAGCGATAATACCCTACATGTCGTGTTTTCAGTTTGGTTAAACGTCAAACTGATTAAAACTAATAAATTGTGTATTTAAAATTATTAAACGTCAGATTGACAATCAATTTTTTGATATCTACAAAGTAAAAAATTATCTTATCGAATACTCCTCGGGCCTTGATAAATACTCAAAATTTTGTCATAGAGAATCCTTCAAGCGAGTTGCTCAAGGATAATAGCCCTCGGCCTGCGGCCTTGGGCTATTATCAAGCAACACGCTTTCAGCATTCTCTATGACAAAATTATCTCGGTATTATCAAGACCCTAGGGGTATTACTATTGATAATACCCTAGATGTCGTGTTTTCAGTTTGGTTAAACGTCAAACTGATTAAAACTAATAAATTGTGTATTTAAAATTATTAAACGTCAGATTGACAATCAATTTTTTGATATCTACAAAGTAAAAAATTATCTTATCGAATACTCCTCGGGCCTTGATAAATACTCAAAATTTTGTCATAGAGAATCCTTCAAGCGTGTTGCTCAAGGATAATAGCCCTCGGCCTGCGGCCTTGGGCTATTATCAACACGCTTTCAGCATTCTCTATGACAAAATTATCTCGGTATTATCAAGACCCTAGGGGTATTACTATTGACAAGCGATGTATTAATAAAAATTCCGTAAATGTCATTGCTAAGTTCGCCTACATAGGTATTGAAAATTATTCCGAAAGTAAAAAAATCGTCCCGAAAGTAAAACAAAACATTCCAAAAACTGCTACTTTCGGTACGATTTGTGTAAAGTTTTTTTCTCGATTTAATAAATCATACCGAAAGTTCTATGTTCGGGACAGCTACAGAAAAATTCAGTTTGGCAATTCCACCTCAATACGTTTCCATAGTAAGTCATGTAATTTTATAACGAATTTCGAAGCATCATTCATTTGTGAATAAATTTTTTTCTCCGCGACTAAATGATAACGGATAAATTATTTTCATTATATACATATTATGTAATTATTATTTTATATTTAGCTGCATAATGATATAAATTTCCTACTCGGTAAACAATGAATTATTAATGAGTAATAGCGTTCCATTGTAAGTACTATCAATTGAAACTGATAGTGGTCAATAATGCTAACATATCCAAAAGGTGTCAGTGGTAGGCAATCCGTGGTGCCGGATGAAGATCCTGAGTGTTCAATTACTAAACTATCACAAGATCCTTAACTTCATTGAGGCTTTCAAACTACACTGATAACGCACCAACAAACCTGACAAACAAACACTTCGTCCAATTAATGTTCGTCAACTGTAACGAACTGTCATTCGTGACATTTAAAAAACGTTCGATATGGTTCATTCAATAGCCTTCTTAGTGTGCGTCATCGTCTGTGACTTATAGGTATACCGGTTTTCGGCATGTCGTTTGTTTTATTTGCTATTTTGATATTATACCTAACCTGAAATTTGATAAATAAAATCATCAGAATGGTATTCTGCCAAATTCGAGAGGGCTATGAAATTAATAATTACAAACTTCTTCATCTTACTGAAAATAGTTCTTAACTTTAAAAATGCTGATGTTTTCCGTGTACCCAGGCAAATTTTTGTATTATTTAAATGAATATAACAATGATTAATTATTCACTTTTCATAAGTACCTAATAATTGACCGTAAACAAGAGAGTACATACCTTGATAGGTAGCGATTGCGCGTCTGTGTTATATTATCTCTGATCTAAACATCAACCAATTAAATTAAAAATTAATTCAAAGATTAGGGTTACCGTTTCTAATGCAGTTCATTATTGTGGTATATTGAATAGGATTAATAACAGACCTGCATTTTTTTTAACTGGGAAGTTGAAAATATTGATGCTGAGTGTGGCCACTTGTATGTTGTGTGGTCACCACAAAACGTTTCGAGTAAAATAATATCAGAATATTATTACAAAAAACATTAGTTTATTAACAATTATTCAAATAAAAAATATTACGCATTGTGAATGAACATAAAAATATTTGGCATTTTTTTTTTCAAATCTCAAACTTGAAAATATTATATCATTGATTGGCCGAATCTTTAGTGCACTATAAAATCAAATTAGTATGTGAAAGGTAGCGAAGCGTTGAAATATAAATATTAAGAAACATAGATTAACTTCAAATTCCTGAATATATAATAAATTTGAGACTTTCCACATTAAGTAAACTATCAAGTTATTAAAATTACATTGACCAAAATCGAAGCAACCAAAACAGAAAGTTACGCAGATCAATCATTGGATAGACCTACTTAAACAATGATATGGCTATAATATATATTAAGCTATTTAATTAACTTCTTGGAAATGAGATTTTTTCACGCTCAATAATTAGTTTGTTATTCAATCATTAACTTGGGGGTATTTTTTGCTGCATATTTGTTTGGTATTTGATAGAACTAATTTTACATAATTAAAATTTAAATTGGTACTACAAATTAGGATATTTCCACATAATATGCTTTTACCACTTTTGGGCTCAACTAATCACCGAAATTGCAATGAAATGGATATGATTAAGGGTAAAAATAAGACAAAAATATCATTTGCACAAATTAATATGCGCTTCTGGCAACAGTGGTTAAAATAGGGGGGCAATCAACATTAGGCCACTGGTTTCTGGAATTAAGTACACGCCTTGATGACCGCGCACAATTATTCTTCATCTCTCTTTAAAGCTTTTTTTTTCGCACTTGTGTACCGGAAGGATTTTCGCAATCTGTATAAAGAAAATAAGCAAAAAACAAACTGAAATAAACATCAAAGAAAAAGGCATTTCAAAAGCTTATTAACGGAAGATGAAAAGCCGACCGAAGAGGAAAGTAACGAGATAATTAACAAATTGAAATACAACAAAGCAGGAGGGACAGATTAGTTAATAAATGAGCTAATAAAATATGGTGGAGATGATCTAAGTTAGGAAATATTTAAAATCATAGAAAGAATATGAGAATCAGAAACAATGCCTTATGAATGGTCTGCTGGAATTATTATACCAATATTGAAGAAAGAAAATCCCAATATTTGTAGCAATTATAGAGGAATTAGTTTACTTAGCCTAGCATCTGTATCTGTAGAGTAGGGAGGGTTAGTGTAGGCTCACAGCACTTAGGCCACATATGGCCCATTGTACATCTTCCCGAGGAGTTGTCCTCCTAGGTCATCGTCCATCCTGTCCTTCTCAGGAAGGTGAACAGGTCACCAGGAGACATCTCCTTTATATCGGCAGGTGTAGGCCAAGACTCACCGAACACACACTCTCTTATCGACGATAACTCCGGACACTCGCATAGGACATGACTGACAGTCTCATCTTCCTGTTCACACATCCTGCATAGAGGTGTGTCCACTAGCCCCATAGTATGGAGGTGTTTCCTTAGTTGACAGTGGCCAGTCAGGAATCCCACTGTTATACGTAGGTTTCTTCTGGTCATCGCCAAGTATTATTTCGGCGCCATCTTCCCAGGGTCGCCCAGGGTGATCCTGGCAAAACTGCATCCTTTGATTGCCTCCCATCTCTCAAGGGATTGAGCATGGGTGTAACGTTTGGCTAGTTCCGCAATTGTCGAAGTCGTCAGGCCGTAGGTGTCACTGGGTCCAAGAATTTTCAGTCCAGCGGCTTCCCTGGCTAAAGAATCAGCAATGCGATTTCCTTTACTCCTGTCGTGCCCTTTAACCCACCTCAGGATAATATTGTTATCTGCCGAGGCGTTAGCTAAATCTTGGTGGCACTCTAGTACTAGTCTTGATATAACACGTTGTCTGTTCAAGGCTAATAGGGCTTGTCTACTATCAGTGCAGATTATTATGTTTTTGTC